>LPNX010654061.1:1010577-1106599 GCA_001517045.1 Pseudotsuga menziesii | reverse complement strand
CCCCGCCCTCCCCCCTCCCCCACAGAGGAAATACCCCCCTTCTTATCTCTCTTCAAGGGGAGGCCACACAACATCATCTTATTCACATCAAATATAGATATCACTGGCACATACTCCCCATTATCCCCCATAAGGAAACAAAAAATAGAGTATGATGGAGGAAACAAATACTAATTTACCATTCATGATTACCTTGAACCTCCATGATCTAGAGAAGTTGATAAATGACCCTATAGCTCATGATCCAGCATGGCATTCTATGCCCGACAAGCCCCCCTCAAACATACCTAAGTTTCAAGGGAAACAAGGAGATTATCTAGCCACCCATGTCATGTCTTTCCACCTATGGTGTTCCTCTAATATCATAGTGGAGGATTCAATGAGGCTTTGCCTCTTTCAATGAACCCTTACATGTACAATTGCAAAATGGTAGGTGAATCTACTAGGGGCTTCCCATGCCAATTTTGGGATGATATCCATTGTATTTCTCACTTAATTTAAACTACCTATATGTCATGACTTCGGTTTCGAGATTCTCACATAATTTCGGCAGAACAATTCTACCGACATTGCAAACCACATCCATGAATGTTTTAGGCGTTGCACTTTGTGAAAAATAAATATTAAACATCAACTCCTATTATATTGGTTCATCAAATCACTCCAACCTGCTATTGCAAAGGATGTGGCAACCTCATTGCCACAAATCGAGGAAGAGGATGTATTTAAGGCCTAACGCTTTGATTCCATCTGTGCATAATCCAGATATGTATACACCATCCTTTTTGATGCCCCTCGACATCATTCTTTTGATACCCCACATGAAGGGTCATTTCATTCAACATATGGGCATATTGGATCCATTTCCCAACATGTAAAATATCCCCCACAACCAACTTCTATGCCACCCCATATGGAAGTGCAGTCTCCACACATCCCTCCCATGTTGACACCCTTACTACTATCCCAAATCCTCCATTTGGATAGCTACAGTACGGGCCATGCAGTCCTCCTTACCCTACTATAAGACAAGTAGCAATGGTACCTCCACCACCAATGGCACAACACTCTCCTATGTCTACATCATATGGAGACCAAAACACATATATACCACTAAAATAATAAACCCTTACTACCATTTTTTGTGTCCTCCTGGATGTTCCCACATGCCCCACATGGGGGTAAATTTATTACAACCTTCTTTCACACAACAAGCTCAACAATTTGAGTAGTTGAACACCACAAATCCCCATAATCCTCAAAATCAAGGGAAGAAAAAAGGTAGGAACAAGGATACCCAACAGTAAGTACAAATGGGAAATCCCCCTCCCCAACAGAACTAGAACCTAGGTAACCCAAATACAGGGGCTAATAACCCTCACAAATAAGGGAAAAACGCCAACTTGAGGACAAACTGAATCTTGATCAATTTGTGGTAAGTATGTTCATTATACCCATCATTATCCACTCATCTCCAAATTCCAACAGTTAGTGGAAGCCAAGAAAAATACCACAGTGAACCCTCCTCAAGTGCCTAATACACCACAACCCCATCAAGTGGGATTGCAACAACCCTTTTCCAAACAAGAGGTAGTCACTCAACAACCAGATGAGGCCCTCACCCCTCATGCGATGGCTCCTTTCAATACATTTGCATGAACTCTCTAGTTTTTATCCTTCAAAATAGAGCCAAAGGGTATGGCATCCCTAAACCCCACTAGAAGAGGATGTACCTATTTCCTCGAGAGGTTCTTTGCAAATACCATGCCCAAGCATGGAACAAATCCTAAGGATCTCAAATGCTCCACTTCGACATACCCCCCATAGCCATTACATGAAAGTCGCCCACAACTATAGTATTATGAAGGACTTGGATCAGTCTCCAAATGTTATGTCCACATTAGAAGTGCTCTAGTTGTGCACAACCCAAAAGAAGGCATTACTCAATGCACTTGGCGCTATCGATCCTTTTAAATCACACCTCACAAATTTTGACCTCGATAAAGGTGAATAATGACTACCCTTGTCAGTCACACTTCAATTCCCAATCACTATTAAAAACATTATGATACATTAATGCATCATCAATGAAGATGCATCCACTTGTGTAATGTCCTTTAATGTCTGGAAAATATTGGGATCACCCAATTTAGTCCCTTCATCCATCTCCCTTCGCACATATGATGGGGGTCATCAAAACTAAGAGGACTATACCAAAATGTTCCCATTGATCTAGGGGGGGGGGTAATGATCTATATTGAGTTAGTCAATGGACAACTTGACTACAATATCCTTTTGAGTCTTAGCTACATGTACACTATGAATTCGATTGCCTCTTTGGTATTCCACATCATGATGTTTCCCTTTAATGGGAATATTCTTACCCTCAACCATATCAACTACTACGACCCTCATGCCAACACCAAACCCGCAAATGTCTTACCCATAGTAGGAGAGGTGACCAAATCACCTTACGTTGATATTTTCCTGGGGGTATACAAATATTATGACCTCCTAAGGGAATATTCAGTCCCTCCACCTAAAATCCCCACCTCGACAAGTGGCCTTATGTGCATTATTTTTACCTCTGAAAATCAATCTCCCGCCCCAATGGCATCACCATGAAGTACCCCCACAAATCACGGTGTGGAGTAGACATTGAACCCATGTCACACCCCGGTTTTGACCCTGTTTGCATGATGTATATAATGTAATTAATCATGGTGAGGAGCTAAAAGGCAAAAGCCCCACCATCGATTTGGTTGTGTATGTTTTGGCAATGGGGATAGTTGTCGATGGTATATCGTGCTATTTGGCACATCATAGTTTGGCATCATGTAAACACGCACATCAATTAAAAATAAATCACAACCAGCTACGACGGCGTAACGTTGAGATGAAAAGGGCATGATTCCAAAGGATAAGGGTGTGGGGGATGTCAACCTTGGTCTATGGGGGGAAAAACCCATATGTTTCCACCTTGTTTGAATTGCCATATTCCCTTGTCAACCTCTTTATTTTTTTGTTGATTTGTTGTGGCCAGTTATTGCAGAAGGAGACATGGGCATGGGGACGCATCGGTTTTGGCAGGCTGCTGTCAGTTCAGACGGTACACATTCCCAGTAGCAGAGCCTTCATTTTCCTCACGCCCGGTCTTCATTCTTTCCCTCCTCGGTGTGTTGCCTCGATGGTCTGTTCATCTTCCTCACGCAGAGCTGAGTGAAGGGGGTGTGCGTTTTTCCCTCTCTCACGCTGTTCGTTGGTCGGTTCATCCTCACGCACAGGCTAAGAGTATGTAGTTTCTTCCCAGTGCGGCCTGTATAAGTATTTTCCGCATGCTTAGTTGTCCCGGACGGACTGCTGTCTCCCTTACGTGGTGACTGTTGTGAGCTGTGCTCACTTATTATGTTTTGGGACTATTGTTTTCCCCGCGTTTTGTTGGCTATGGTGCCCAATTACGTTTTGGCCGCTATGGATTCCTAGTGAGTCGTTTCTGCCATCAACGATGTCTCTGTCTTGTGGACTGTGTGAAGTTGCCATCATTTTCACTATGAAGTTGGGTTGCTGAAGTACCCTGGTTTTGGGTTGTTGCTGAGTTGTTTTGGCCACACTAGGGCCAAGAACAACTCTAAGTTGCCTTGTGGGCTTGAGTTGTGTTCCTCTTTTCTTTGGGACTGTCCCCGGTTGTTTTTGCCTTTATCACAGAACCGTGAGTGGGTTGTTTGCTGCGGTATGTAGTGGGTGGTCTACGGACTGTTGAGAGTGGGACTAGAGGCTGGGTATGCATGAGAAGACTGGTGTTGAGGCCACCAGCTTGGAATTTAGCCTATTCTAGCTCCTTGACAACCTAGTGAACCCCAACTGTGTTGGTTTGCTGCTTTGTGAACCTTGGTTATGGGTAAGCCTGCATTGACCCTTATTCCTTGTGGAATCATGCCCAGCTCGAGGGTGGCAGTGTTGCTGAGAGATTGATGAGTACGTTGGCCTATGGTTGGGTGGAACGTTGCAGCGACGTAGCTGGTTGCGGAACGAGTTCTCCATCAAAAGATAAGTACTGCTGATTATTTCATCTCTGCAATTTAATCTATTGTTCCATGAATTATGATGAACATGTGAATGCTGGAATGTATAGGTGTGTTGCTTCCGCTAAATGTTGAATAGTTGTGTATCTTTGTATGTTTCATGCATCTTAGTATGCATTTGCATTTAAGGAATTATGCATCTTTGTATGATGGATTATGCATCCTGTTATGTATTATGTTCAAGCTTTTAATTTCAGCATTGATGTCTGTTCATGTTCATGGGGTTGTTTGCCCATATGCATTGCCTAGATGTATTGGTGTTTGGTCGTGTCCTCTTCGCCGGTCGATTGGTTGGGGACGTGACAGAGTGGTATCAAAGCTATGTTGTAGCATGGGCCTGAATGGACCACCAAGGTGCAGTGACAGAAGCAGAATTGCTTTCTGCCCAGCAAAGATCAGAATTTGATGACAGGAAAAAAAAAAAAATCAAAAAAATTGCCTAACTGTTTGAACAGTCAGTTCACATCGGAAACACTTAGTGGTTCGGACTTCCGATGTAGTGGAAGCGCCAATGGAAAATACTTCCGCTGTAGTGGAAGAGCTAGCAGAAGCACGCCCGATGAGAACACTTGGATGAAAAATCGAGGAAATTTTCCCAAGTGTTGGAACGGTCGGATCATCGGAACCCTTAGTGGTTCGGACTTCCGATGTAGCGAAAGGGTTTAGTGTTGACAGACTGCCGTTGCGGCTGCAGAAGGGACTAAAAAGCCGATGCAATAGTGCGTAATGGTTCCGACCGCCAACAGGGTTATATTCTGCAGAAAGAAGAAAGACAAAATTTTCAAAATTTTGTCTAAGTGTTGAAGTCGTCGGTGGAAAAAGGTTGAACGAGTGCCGTCATTGCAGATGACTAAACAATTAGGCGTCCGATGGGTAAATTCTCTGACCACCGATGCCATGAAGAAAATTAAGTTAGAAAATTCTTCTAAGTAATGAAAACATCAGTTCGTCGGAAGAAGATAGAGGTTTGATGTTTCGCCGTTGCGGAAGCCAAAGGCACTAGTCTCCCGATGTCAAAGGACCGTCGATGCCGTGAAAGGATTTTTAAAATTATTCTAAGTATAGAAGATCATCGGCTAATCAGAAGCAGAAAGCGATTGAGCGTCCGCCGTTGCGGAAACCGAAACCATTAGCCTGCCGATGAGGAAATACTTCCACCGGAAGAAGATAGCGTCTTGATGTTCCGCCGTTGTGGAATTCTAGAGCACTAGACTTCCGATGTGAAGAGACCGCTGATGCCGATCAGGTCATGCCACAGTTGATTTGGCCGCTGATCGCGAGAAGATCCAGGATTGTGTTCCGCCATTGCGGCTGCGAAAGGAACAATTTGGCCAACAAGAAGAAGAAGAAAAAAATTTGAAAATTTTCCCTAAGTATGGAAACCGTCAGCAAGTTTAGCTGTTTGGGTAGCCAATGCAACAGCCAGAATCGGAAGAAAATAGAAGATGAAGCTGTTGATGCAGTGGAAGAAAAGAAGGGAAGTTTCGGAGGAAATAGTTGAAGCTGGAGCCGCAGTTTCGGCAGAGGTCTTTCAAAGATCGCCGAAACATCAGAAGAGGTTAGTTGATCGAGCATCCGATGCCGTCGACGGAAGAAAGAGACGAAATTTTGTAAGTTGAAATTTTGTTTAAGTGTGGAAACCATTGGAAAACTTTAGAATATTGGACTACCGACGCGTCGGAAGCCAAAGGAAGATCGGCCCGACACGTTGGAAAGATTTAGTTGATTGGACCGCCAATGAAGTCGGATGAAAGATGAATATCAGACTGCCAGAGTGTCAAAAGCTTAGAGAACTAGCCTTCCGACAGGTTAGAAGATTCGATTTCCGATGAACCGCGGAGAAGCCAGTGGTTTGGGGATCCGAAACAGCGGAGGATGTTAGCTGTTTGGGGATCTGAAATGGAGGAAGGAGTAGCTGTTTTGACAACCGATACATCGGATGGATAGTTGGAATGAGATCCGATTCTACATAAGGAAATGTTGAGTTTTCCAGTGGGATTTTCAGCAGTTTTTCAATGGAGTTATAGGTGGCTGAAGTTGGCACCTAGTCCAAAATGCAGTGGTGTGTAAAAATGCAAAGATTTGGTGAAAGTCTTCATTCTTAGAAGTGGTGTGGTTTTCACACCCGAGGTCGGAATGAAGCATATGGATAGGCGTTGGAAAGCTTATCTAGTAGGGGACAAGGGTAAGTCACCAGAATCTGAGCATAGAGAAGCAAAGTGCTAATGATGGTCGCTGATATCAAATGGACAAATCTGGAAAGTTGTATGCCCAGAGGTAGCAAGGACTATGAAGGCTAACCAGCTGTTGTGTGGAAGAGGAGTTCCATGCAAGGATGAATGACTTGAAAAGGGAAGCTTCCTTCAACCCTATCTTGCTTATTATGACTACATTTTATAAGTTTTATACATGAGATGCATGAGGAAATGCTTTGCATACATAGGGTATTGAAAATTATATATTTATAATGAGCCACTAATGACAGTTATTGCATTGGTGTTGGCATTAGTGGAAAAACCAACGATGACATGCACCTAGCTGAATATGTTGTTGATGTTGATGAATGTGACTAGCAACCCTATGAAGAAAGGGATAAGGCAACAAGTCCATAAACAAAAGTTGGTGAGAAAAGTCTGCAATCTCCTGCAAAGGACCAACCAAATTGGTCATGCCAAGGGTGTAAGTATGACCCATGCAGGTAAGAGTTTGATTATGACAAATTCCATGGAGTGGTAAAGGTAAGAGACCTCATACCATGTGGATGTTTGAATATAGAAAGGTGTCATGCCTGTATATATTAATTGAGCTAAGTAGCCCAAGAAAAGTAAGTACTGATGATCTTGATTATAGTAATGCATCCTATATGAAGTAGTCATGGTTAGCTATGCCTGGTAGGTTGAAGGCATAGTATCCCTAAATCAATGCAAAGTAGCATTGAATGGATATGCATTAAGAAGATTTTATGAATCTTGTAGTTATGCACTGAATGTATGCATATGAAGGGTGTGAGTGACTGATTGCATAAGTACAGGGCAAATGATGTGATGTATTGCATGAATGCATTGAGATGAGTGCATGTGATATGCAGACTAACTAATGGCTGAAATGGTGAATTGATGACAATTCAGGAACCATTTCAGAGGGTGTTATGAATGCAAGATAGTCAGGGTCAATTGGTTGCCATAAATGCTCTATGGGAGAGCAAGGTGGTATGAATGATACGCTTGTGAAGTAAGGAGTATCTAAACATTTCATTTAAATTACATGAATGATGTGACTATACCTTGCAAATGTTAGTAGGATGATGATTGTGTGAAGTAAATGAGTTTTGATAATACTGATGTGACTAACAGCTGGAAGTATTTGAATTTTGTAAATTCTGAAAATGCTTCGGTGATGGTTGTAGCAATGAAAAGGTTATATGCATCCAGACTTACCAAGTGTTTGGTTGATTGAAGCTCATGTTTCAGGTAGATTATTTCGAGCATGGCAGTGAGAGGTAAGACCCTGACCAATGCCAAAATCTACCATATGGTATGCACAATAGGTTGTTAAAATTCGAATTGTGAATTTCATATTTAAGAAATTGCTGACGACTACTAATCACTGTTGGCTTGTATAATATTGTGTCAGGAGGACGCATGGTAAGTGGGTATTCATGTTATGTTAGTAAGCATAGAATTATAATGGGCACAGTAGTGCTGCTTACAAGAGACCCACAATTGAGCAAGTCAATTTCTGTAGTAGATAGAATTGTAAGTTCTTATTTGATTACCAATGTCATTGCTTGGTTATGGAACAATCAATTGGGATTGTATTATCAGATAATGATTGACTGTTTGGCTATTTGATGAATGTGCCAGGGGTACACACTGCAGGAAGATCATGTGTGATGGCCTACAAGAGCCAAACTTCATGGGAAGGTTTTCCCTTGGAAATGGGTTTCGGGGGAAACGCCATTGGACATTTTGAAAATGTCTCATCTGCACTGCATGTTTGGTAATAACATGAGTGAGATGGTATAAACTATGTCGGTAAGACATGTGTGAATATGAAATGTAAAAACCAGTTGGGGTGGCTAACTGAGGGACTGTTAACTCAGGGAAGGAGCCTCCATTCCTCCTTAACAAAGGCATACTGCAATGGCAATGGATAAGTGTTCTGTGACCCTTGCTAAGAATATGCATGTCAACTATTAAATTCCATATGCAGAACATGTTTTGATTTTATTTCCATGATGACCGATTGCTTGAGTATGAATAGGGCCTACATGGCACACACCGAAAAAGAGTGCACACTTTTCCGATGTCGGATCATGAAAGGGTTTTCAATATTGATTACACCCTAGGGAGTGGACGCACTCCTGGTGTCTCAATGCTTGATAGTGAGTGATATGAAATGTGATTATAGTTTTAGAGCAATAACGCTAATGAGTCTTCTTGTATTGCTTGTATTGCTTGTGTTGACAAGCTAAATAGATGCAGTTGGGTGTTGCACCCTAAAGGTAAAGGTAAAAGGTAAAAGGTAAAGGTAAATGGTTGTTGTGAGGGGTTGCAGAGTAAGGGGTATTGTTGATACGAGTGTATGTTGGGCTGTTATATGCCTGAGGATCGATAGTAGGTCCTAGACCTGGAAATGGTCATGGTAAAGTTCCAAGCCCAGCTGACATGAGGATGTACTGGCTGGACATGAATTATTTGATGTATTGGCTTGATTGTGGATGATATATATATAGAAAAGGATGTTGTGGAGTAGACTGCATGCTGACCGAACATCCAAGTCCATAGGTGATCCCAAGGCTTGCAAAGCGAAGCAAGATCCTGTGGACGAACGAGGAAACGCACAATACAAATAAGTATTGGATTATTTTGCTTATGAATATACATGTGTATATGATTTGGTTATGATGTTTTAAGCTCTTGTTCTAGAGATAAAACTGATGAGAATAAACTAAACATGTGAATCTATTCAATGTTTGGATATAGATATCACTGGAAGCGAGGACTATGAGGGCATCCTAAAGGTGCATGTGGACATGTGACTGTCCTGGAAAGCTCAGAATGAGCGGCAATTGAAAAGGGTGCTAGTGAGACCGGGAGGTTCCTAGCAGTTGAGACAAACCATGTGGAGAGACTCCATGGTTTAGAGGTCTAGAATGGACCGAAGACACTAAGTGTCATGACCAAGAGGGATTGGTATAGCATTCACGGTGAAGTGAAAGAGGCTGAGAGTTGAAAAGCCACAGTAGTGGTGTGGGTTCCAGGATGGAACAAAACAAAGAGGGGAAAAACTCTTGCTGCTCTCTCTTGCCCTTTTAATTATATATGTATATATGTATTTATGCATTGTGAAAACAAAAGATTGTTGAATGCATGTATGACTGAAAATGGAATGTGTGTATTTGCTGAAAGTAAATTGTGAATGTTGGAATAGTTAATTCCCTGCCCAAGAATGGACATGAATGAGCTCATGTGCCTGTTGGGAAGGCATGAAAAATATGAAAGCCTCCTTGATGAGACTTGGACTGTCATGCCAATTGGGTAATTAACTAACTGGTTTTAATGTCTATACTATGCTTGGTCTGACAGAATTTCAATGGTGCATTTCACAGGTGAGAAAAGTGAAACCAAGTGGTGCACATTGATCATGGCAGCAGATCAAAAGTTGTTGGACTTGGCTGGAAGTCTCCTTCAAACGATTTCCAAGACCCAAGAAAATATTGGGGAGATGCTCAAGATACCGAAAAGGCAGAATGAAATGAACCACCAGATTTTGCAAGGCTCTATTGGTTTGCAAAGGGAGGTGAAAAGCCTTCTGGGAGCAATCGGCAAAGGAAAGGAGGGTGGATCAGCGATGGGACATTCGTCCAAGCAACCTGATAAGAAACATTCCAGGCCTGAAGGCTCAAAGGAAATTGAGTGGGTAAAGATGAAGCAGCCAATGAAATGCTGGGAATGCAGAGGACATCATTTACGTTGGGACTGCCCAAAGAGGGAACATGATGAGGGCGATAGCCGCAAAGTTCCTAGACTTTGGGATAAGCTGGAAGCTGAGAACCAGCAGAAGAAGTTCATGGAAGTCGAGGTGGAAGCCGAGGGGCTTGGTCCTGAATGGTCAAAGTGAATGATTGAACATGGGACAGATCTGCAAAATTTTGAAATTTTAATGTGCAATTGTATATGTATTCCTATGTATTGGAACACCGAGGACGGTGTTATTCCAAGGGGGAGGGGAATGTCACACCCCAGTTTTGACCCTGTTTGCATGATGTATATAATGTAATTAATCATGGTGAGGAGCTAAAAGGAAAAATCCCCACCATTGATTTGGTTGTGTATGTTTTGGCAATGGGGATAGTTGCCAATGGTATATCGTGCTATTTGGCACATCATAGTTTGGCATCATGTAAACACGCACATCAATTAAAAATAAACCACAACCAGCTACGATGGCGCAACGTTGAGATGAAAAGGGCATGATTCCAAAGGATAAGGGTGTGGGGGATGTCAACCTTGGTCGATGGGGGAAAAACCCATATGTTGCCACCTTGTTTGAATTGCCATCTTCCCTTGTCAACCTCTTTATTGTTTTGTTGAGTTGTTGTGGGCAGTTATTGCAGAAGGAGACGTGGGCATGGGGAGGCGTCGGTTTTGGCAGGCTGCTGTCAGTTCAGACGGTACACATGCCCAGCGGTGGAACCTTCGTTTTCCTCATGCCCGGTATTCATTCTTTCCCTCCTCGGCGTGTTGTCTCGATGGTCTGTTCATCTTCCTCACGCGGAGCTGAGTGAAGGGGGTGTGCGTTTTCTGTTTGGGGGTGCGTTTTTCCCTCTCTCACGTTGTTTGTTGGTCAGTTCATCCTCACGCACAGGCTGAGAGTATGTAGTTTCTTCCCAGTGCGGCCTGTATAAGTATTTTTCGCTTGCTTAGTTGTCCAGGACAGACTGTTGTCTCCCTTACGTGGTGACTGTTGTGAGCCGTGCTCACTTATTATGTTTTGGGACTGTTGTTTTCCCCGTGTTTTGTTGGCTGTGGTGCCCAATTACGTTTTGGCCGCTATGGATTCCTAGTGAGCCGTTTCTTCCATCAACGATGTCTCTGTCTTGTGGACTGTGTGAAGCTGCCATCGTTTTCACTATGAAGTTGGGTTGCTGAAGTACCCTGGTTTTGGGTTGTTGCTGAGTTGTTTTGGCCATGCTAGGGCCAAGAACAACTCTGAGTTTCCTTGTGGGCTTGAGCTGTGTTCCTTTTTGGTTTGGGACTATCCCCGGTTGTTTTTGCCTTTATCACAGAGCCGTGAGTGGGTTGTTTGCTGCGGTATGTAGTGGGTGGTCTACGGACTATTGAGAGTGGGACTAGAGGCTGGGTATGCATGAGAAGACTGGTGTTGAGGCCACCAGCTTGGCATTTAGCCTATCCCAACTCCTTGACAACCTGGTGAACCCCAACTGTGTTGGTTTGCTGCTTTGTGAACCTTGGCTATGGGTAAGCCTGCATTGACCCTTAGTCCTTGTGGAATCATGCCCAGCTCGGGGGTGGTAGTGTTGCTGAGAGATTGATGAGTACGCTGGCCTATGGTTGGGTGGAACATTGTAGCGACGTAGCTGGTTGCGGAACGAGTTCTCCATCAAAAGATAAGTACTGCTGATTATTTCATCTCCGTAATTTAATCTACTGTTCCATGAATTATGATGAACATGTGAATGTTGGAATGTATAGGTGTGTTGCTTTCGCTTAATGTTGAATAGTTGTGTATCTTCGTATTTTAAATGCATCTTAGTATGCATTTGCATTTAAGGAATTATGCATCTTTGTATGATGGATTATGCATCCTGTTATGTATTATGTTCAAGCTTTTAATTTTAGCATTGATGTATGTTCATGTTCATGGGGCTGTTTGCCCATATGCATTGCTCGGATGTATTGGTGTTTGGTCGTGTCCTCTTCGTTGGTCGGTTGGTTGGGGATGTGACAACCCATTAGTGCCTCCCATTTTTAAAATCTCATTCATGTACCCCCCCACGGGCATGCAATGGAGGCCACTTATGGATTAAATGACTCTTCTTGGTCTCATTTTAGGAATACATGTGTGATACCTTATGACACCCTACCCATAAATGGAATCAAGACCAACAACAAACTATGGGTTTGTGACAATTTGACCAGTTACTCCATTTGGACCACAAATTGTGCCAACTACATGTGAGGCTAAGCCACCACCAGCTATTGTGAAACCAACTAATGGGGGCACAAGTCAACCCAAATTGAAGGCCCACATCATAAACAACCATCTCCCTGGACTGTCATCGGTGGTCGCTAAGCCTAAAATAGGGGGCATGACTCAATAAGTGCTTAAATCTGCCATCATGACAGATACTACTATAATGAAAGTCACCCTACCATGTGCCCTTTGTGGGCTGCAAGGCCATGCGACCAACCTATGCCCCACCTTTACAGAGAGAAAAAACTTGTTTAACACCCCTATTAGTGTGATGCATTCAACCAATATCTAACAGGGGACACATCAACCTCATATACTCCCAACAAAACCACTCAGTCCAAATCGTTATGCACTAACCATGCGTGTCTAATTTGTTTTCAATTTGGGCACTATATGCACCATTGTACTAATCTTCCTCAATTTTAGGATTCCTTAGCAACCATTTTCCTCACTCAACCTTTGTATAAGAGGCCCTTATGATCAACCATGAGAAACAAATTCCATCAATGTTGTCACTACATCAGTGGAAACAAAGGTTGTATTGACCCCTGAAACGACCTACTCAGAGATTCCCATCCCTAAGACACCTATGCCTCTAAGATTACAACCTACCCATATTGAATTAAAAGAACCACATGATGGTTGTACATCCTATGGGAACCATACTCACATTATCCCTAGCAAGAGTAGTACAATCACAATAAACCATAATTCGCCATCCACTTTGGCACATGATTCTATACATGCCAAGATATCACTCCCATGTTGATTGTGTGTCTATACTTCCACTATTTGTTCTAGTCTCCCATCCTATGCACCGAATGAGAAGTCCTCCTCGAGCATTTTCATCCACATGATCAACTTCTCCACCTTAGGGTATCTTTGCAAGAATCATCAACAAATAAAATTGTTCCCCCTTTAGCAAATACCATCGATAGTGTATCCTCCTTGGACTCCCTACTCACAAGTGATGATTCATCATCATCCGACGAGGACCAGGATACACCACATCCTTTACATAATTATCTACTAAGGGCCCTCCATCCATGTGTTGGATATATGTCCATACATATGAGTCCACTACAACTTAGATATGACTCATAATTCCAACAACATGAGGAACCTAACATTACCAGGGTTGAATCATTTCTCCTCATCTTCATTTTTCATTTGCACTTTCAAAAGAACAACGTAACATTTTATATTTTTGATCCCATTGGTGGAAAACTAAAACTATCCTTTGTTTGCAATGAAGATAACCTTCAGCTCCGATAACTACATTGACTTCATAGATGGAGCAAGTTGTTGGTCAAATAATATAGCATCGACCGCTTTGGTCATTTATACCACCAACCAAACTTTATACCACAAAGGATGATTTTTCCTAGGGGCACTACTAATAACCAAGAAAATTGTGACACCGTCATTAGTCTCTTAATCGAAGAAATCCATCTCGGAATAGGCTATTTACATGTGCACTTATATTCCCAACTAGTTGTCTCCTAGCTAAACAATGTATTATGTGTCCTTAATACACTCCTCTTTCTCAAGTTCTTGCGAATGCACCTTCTCATACAAAAGTTTGAAGCCATTACCTTCACACATGTCCCGAGGAACATCAATGCATTCGCCAACTCCACTGCTAATGAGGTGCTGAAGTGGCACTTAATACATCAAGCATCTACCTAACCTTGCACAAAAAAACAAATCATACATATGTACATGTGTTGATCACCATCTAAAATCATGTGTAAGTACCTACCACTATGCATCGATAACATCAACACATAGAAAACATATCATCATCATCATCATCACACATACATGAGAAACATGGACAATGATTCCAAAATGGTGTGTGTGTGTAACCAAACATAATGCTCCATGTACAAAATGTGGTCCCCATAGGACCATATACAAAATTGAATCATCTGCCTTATGGGGATGCATCAAAAATAGGCCTCCCATAGGATCCATCTATACAAAACAGGGCTCTCATACCTATACAAAATGAATTACCCAACATTCAATCGAACCCTCATGCATATGGATCCTAAGGCCCAATGATATCTACAGGACCTATCTCCTTCACCTCTTCTCCTCCTGCACCCGACCCTTGTCCTGGTTCAGGCCCTAGCGACGATCTCTTCCCAGCAGGGGGACCCTGTCCTCCTCGGGATCACCATACTGAATGGAAATCTATGGACACTCTCTGCATCACTCGAAACCAAACATCCCCTAACTCTACTATAAAAACAAATGTATTGGCCATCTCACCATCCTCGATCTTGGCTATCCCTCAATCATCAACACCCTCTTTCAACAACCCTAACTGCCTCTCTAGGTAAGCCAAAGTCGCAACATCCTTGTCCCCTAAAGTTGCTTCTCCCCATGGAAGCAACCTCACCTATAGTAACACCAACAACTTTGGCCTCTCCACCTACTACCCCAACAAATCTTGTTGGTCCCTCACCTTCCGCACATCGTCGACGACAACATGCCCCTCGGGGCAGTTACATAGGCCCAAAATCCGCATCACAGATAAGAGACCACAATCAATATTGAATATACATAAGAAGTATATGCATAATCATAAAATGGAAATGACCATATGTTGTAAAACAATTCCTGCCAAAAGGAACATATATCTTGCAAGATCTTAAAGGCATAACCATCAACAACCCTGTCAATGGGTTATACCTCAAACGATTATTTCCATAGTATCCTACGCACACCACAAGTGCACCATGTTTTGGTTCTTATTTATACATTGTCAATACCTCTGTCATGCTCTTAATTACACTTGGTTGTTTGTGTCATGTGCATAGGATTATAGTCAAATATGAAATATTTTACCCCCACCATCCACAATGGTGTAGGACTCTTATCACAATTATCATGCCAAAACTCACATATAGGAATCATTTTCCCTCTGTTTACATTTCATTTACAGTTAACTACCCTATCGATAACCATAGGGTCTTAATTCCTGGTAATTATGTACCATCAACATTATTCTTGTGAATAGCATGTGTCCCCCATGGGTGTGCGCACTATTGCAACCCCAACCATAAATTGGCACCCATGATGTCAAACCCCCACAATTTCGAGGAATTTGAACCAGTTTAAAAATATCAACTCTTGTTCATCATTATAGTTGCACATTTACTCCCCCACCTTCATTAGTTGATGCCATTGAATTCCTCGGCACATGTTATGATCTAGATTCACAATTGAATCGCATTGCCCCATGATAATTTCACCATTTGTAAATCTCCCTTGTATCATCATCTATGCGAAGACAACAGTGGACGCCCCACCCTCCGAAGAAACCAATTCCATTTACTCCTATAGGAAAACTATGCATGGCATTAACTCATGGGGAACTCATCTTCACATTTTCACAACATCCTTCACATCATTTTGGAAAAATTTCCTTGACCCACTCAAAACTATGGTAACTCCATCCATCATCAAACGTGTTCCTCAACTTGTTGGGCCTAGGACAGGTTAGGCACAATTGAACCAAAATTCTGCTCGGGAAGATAAACAATCTAGTCGCAAGAGAAGATACAACACAAGAGAAGATGCAATGCAAGAGAGGATGAGATGGAAGAGAATCCACAACAAGAGCAGCAAGCGACGGAAGATGAGTTGCAACAAGAACAACCATGACTGAAGGAACTATGACAGAAGAAGAGTCAAGTGGTTTAAAAGGATAGTTCAGTTGATTGTGGGTAAGGATCCAATTAGAATAAAGCGTGCTTTAGGTAATAAAGCATAAATGTATTTTGGGCCGATGGTGCCTATTGTCAGTTGTAACTGAATGTACGAGAATATAAATGACAGCATGTCGGCTAACATAAAAGAGTTCATTGAACTTGGTGCCCATATGTTATCATCACTAGATCAATGGTGCCTCTAAGTTTTGGAAAATTTCACAACACTCATCACACTTTGCAAAGTATGTTTTCTTTGTAGTTCCAACATATATAAAATTCCTTCTCCATATATTGCTTAAGTTGTATTGTGATTCTGTAGGAAGTTTAAGCTTGGAAAGGTCAACATTACAATTTTGAAGAATTGTTTTATGCATATAATTTGCAACTAATAATATGAGAGGAATCCTTGTTCCAATATGATGCACTGAATGGGTCTGACGAGGAGCTATATTTGAATTTTCATTCATTTTATTTCACGAACTAGCTATTATTTTTAAAGTATTGGGCCTTGGTTTTTCTGGACCAAAGTTTCTATGTTGTGGTGTCTAGGGCAATGTCATGGGAGCAATTTGGATATATAAATGGGAGATTGATCCATGAAGTTATTGGTTCGACTTAGCAAGGTATGCCATAGTCATAGAGCTAAGATAAAAAATCTTGTAGGTGTTTCCTTCACCCTAATGGCCTCATAACCTATCTTGGGGTGATCTCTCAGCAAAAAGAGTATATGTTGGACAAAGTGCCTACAGTTGGGTGTAAAATCGCTCTTACACATCTAGTTGCTTGGATCTTCTTTGTTTAAAGATAAGTATTCTCTTTGTGTTTGAATGTGCAATGATTCCATTTTATGCCTGTGATAATTATGCATTTTTATGGATGATGTGTGTGTGGATAGAATTTATTTCTGTTGTGTTTTACAAATATACATATGCACACACATTTTATTGCTAAGAACTCTCAATATGGCCTAAAGGTGAAATTTTGAAGCCTAAAATTCGTAAATCTCCCCCTCTATTAGTCGGAATGCACGGATGGGAATGTGATAGAGTGGTATCAAAGTTATTGGTTGCAACAACGAGTTTGTATGGGTTGGAATCCACAATCTCGGGAAAAAATCAAAGTTGCACAGGAAGTGTTTATTATCGCCTTTCACACACCTAGGGGTTAAGCGCAGCATAAATATTCAAGTTGCTAGGTGTGTCCTTGGGGGGAATTCTCGAGTCAAGTATTGTCACTTGATCTTGACTCCTACGTTTAGACCAAACTCCTAACGAAGCCAAGGGGGGTAGTCCCTAAGAAAGAGTTGTCTAAGGCTCTTAAGTTTTAGTCGTTAATGATGGAAGTAAATTGTTTAGGAGTTCTTTGAAGTAAAAGTACTGAGACAAGATTGTTTGAAAATTTAAATAAATATTCCAGCAGCATAACATCAACACATAAGCAAATTGAAATAAATGAATCATATCATTGTCAATGGAGTCAAAGTAAAATAATTTTTTTGAAATGAAATGTTTTGCAATGTGTCTTGGTCATTTTTAATTATTAAAATATGAGTTGAGTTACGGGAAGAGGATTCTCGATATACTGAAAGTACTGATAATATATCTGGAAAATGACAATAGTGGTTCCTCACACAAAAATGTGGGATGAGTCGGAGTCTATGACAAGGTGTCCAACACTACACCAACAAGGATGTAGCCTGACTGTATCTCGAGGTCGCTACTCAATGGTTCCCGCTTCCTTTGAAGAATTTTCCCATTATTGTCAACTATCGTACGTCGGATCTTCGTAATGTTATTTCTGGCAGTTAATTGTATTAATGAATTATTAGATTAATGTGAGGAATTTAGAGAGTATCGAAATCTACTTTTGATTCCCCAACGACCAGGAAAATCCCGCAGATGGAAAGAGCATAGACAAGTTTAAGACAAAATGTTTATTCCAATTTGTTGAATCAAAAGATGTTTGTAGAATCAAATACCCTAATGACAGATTAAACCGCAACTATGTGTCATGTTCTGATCATCCACCAATAATCGACAAAGAATCTTTGGTTGGTAGCGAGAACATACTTCGTGGCAACGAGTTGGGTATGGAATTTAAAGATTCTATCAACGAAAAAAAAAATTATACAGCTTTTCTAGAAGGCGGAGTGTGTGCAAGTGTTGATTACTAAAATGAAAACCATGAAAGAGACTGTGAATCCCCCGGGGGGATCGAGTGTGGGCGTTGTGTAGCCCACTTGCTTTCTTTATTGGTGGACTTTACAAATTTATGAAATCAGTAAATAAAATTCCTTTTGACCCTTGAAAATGGATCAAAGGCTTACACATTGTTTGGAAGAAAATAGGAATGAAGAAGAGGGAAGAAGGAAGGATTTAGGGTGCTCCGGATGATGAAAAGTTTGATTTCCGGCAGTGTTTCCTTCTCCTTTTTCTCAAACCTTCTAAAAACCAATGAGTGATTTACTTTTAGAATCCCATGAATTTCTCAAATAAAAGTACAAAAAACTTATACTACTCAAGTACTTGAAAATTGTAAAATTTTCTATGAAAACAAGCACTTAAAACATGAATCTAGATCTAGTTTGAGATGATACTTCAAATAAATTCTAGATATGATATATATATATGCTTAAAAACCTAATATTTAAATATCATACTTTTCAGATCTAATTTTTGTAAAAAACAAAGAACCAATAACCAAGAAAGATTTGAATTTTAGAGAGAGAAGAGAGAGGTCCTCAAGCCCTAATCTTGAAAGGTATGAAGGAGAGAAGAATATGTAGAAAAAAACACATTATATTGGAGATGATATAATGTAACAGAAAATAAGGGGGATGTAACTGAGCTCCAAAATACTTACATCTAAAGCAATCCACAAAAACTAGAAAATCGTTCAAACACACATGGTTAATCTAGTACATTTCATCATAAAATACAAGGATAATATTAGTACAAACTATTACTCCTGAAATATTCTACAAATAAAACATAAATGAACAAATTTACAGCAGCAATTTCTCATCCAAAAGGAAACTAGATCAATACTACCAAACTTGACAACAAAGAAACTCTAATTTAGTTGAATATCACCTCAGAAAATATCCAATTTCATAACCATGAGACAATGCCACAATGAACCTCCAAAACCTTCAATATTTATTAACAAAATATCAACAACACAAGTACAACAGGAATAGGTTTAATACATCCTCCCAAATGAGGAAGAAAGCCTCACTTTTATAGCAGAAAAGGAGCTCAAACCCCATGGGAGCGAATTTTCCAACTGTGAGGTGGTTTTGGGGGTTGAGATAAAGGTGGGGGGAGGTTTGAATTCATGGGAGAGGAGGATTCCACCTATATTGAGGTATCCCACTTGGTTTGGGAACCCTCCACCTCCTGTAGCCACTTCATCCAAGTGGCAAAACACACCCTCCATGAGAGAATTAGCCCCCCTTTTGTGGAAGTGAGTTGGAGCCCCTCCTTTGATGGTTGAAGATGATCCTCTATGCTCATAAATGTCCCAGACAAGATCCTCAACCAATTTCACACCTCGGAGACAAGTTCCAAACAAGATTCCTTTGATTTAGGAATTGGATTTTCTACAATTTTCCCATTTATTTGGCCCTCTAAGTCATTTTGGAGAGAAAATCAAAATTAATAATTGAAAATTACTAATTTGGCTCTCAAAAGTGGGTCTAGGGGTTAATTGGGGGATATGGGTCTAAAAATGAGCATCCCCATGACCAAATTGCCCCCCCTAGGCCCAATTTTATGACCTTTTAAACTTTTACAATTAAAATACACATTATCGATGATTTTATTAAAAAACTAAAAATTAAAAAAACCTATGAAATATTTAGCGCATGTCCACGAAACTTTAGGACCATGAATAGCATGGTATAATACATAGACCCTAGGATTTAATAATCTTTTAGGACAAAATCACCAATTTCACCATCCCGACTTTGGAGGATTTTGAGTGAAAAACTCAAAAAATATATGTCACTTAGAAAAGCGTCACATAATCGACGAGGGAAAAAAATCAAGCATGATGACCTTGATGACCAAGTCCTAAGAAGGCCAAGCCTTTTACAAAAAGAAACCATTGTGTTATGTCATTTATTATAATTCCCCACCGGGGTCTGAACATGTGAAACAAGGGACCACAACTGGACCTGATGAAACCATGTAACTTCATGAGAACTAAGTAAGAACACTGAGTTGATCTTATCCTTGATGACTCACTTGAAATATCCCCTAAGTGCAACTTAGTGGATAACATCTAGCTCCAACTGATCTTCAATCAAAGAGAGTATGCGAGGACCCTAGAATGTCTAGTTCCTGCAAGAAACTAAAGTGCACCAGTCCCATATATATGTAAATTAATGCCAAATGAAATACAAGTTGCAACGTAATATACAAAATAATATACAAAAACTATGGTACATAAATCTATTATACATAAACTATGGTACAAATATAATATACAACAATAAGCTATGATACAAAAATAAATATGATACATAAATTATAATACAAAGAAAAGGGTTTAGAAAAGCCTTGATAATGCCCCCTTGGGCATTAGATAGGATCGTTGAATAATAATTTCAATTGTTTCCCATTCACTGGTAAGGGAAACCTTTCTCCTTCCATAGTGTTGAGAAGGAATGAATTGGTGCCACCTACGTCATAGATGATAAATGGCCCCATCCAGAGGCTATCAATCTTCCTATATTTGCCTGAATTTTACCTTCATTTGTCCCATAATAAAATTGTATCTCCAATCTGAAAGGCCCTTGGTTTTGTAGACTTGTTAAATGTTGTTTTAACATTCTCTTGGTTTGTTATACTTATGTCAAGAGAATTCCTTCGGCTTTCATCTAACTCAATTAACTGATTAATTCTATTTGGCATGGCATCTTATTCTAAACCATATTCTTGAAGCATCTGATACACTGGAAATTGAAGATAGATAGGAAAGGAGACAGTTGAACCATATACCGACTCAAAAGGAGTCTTTCATGTTGCACTTTTCTTAGTTATTCTATCAGCCCAAAGTGCATATTTAATCTTACTATCCCAAGACTTCTTATTACTTCCAACTATTTTCTTAAGGACGGTCATTAAGTTTTTATTACTTGACTCTACAAGACCATTGCCCTGGGGATGGTAGTTGGATGAGTGGGATAGGATAATGCCATATTTGAAGCAGAATGATGTGATCTTTGCTGAACTAAAAGCTTTGGCATTGTCGGTTGTTATGTTGGATGGAAAACAAAAATATTGTGATAATCTTGTCCTCAAGGAATTCCATAATAACCTTATCAATAGCCTTTTTGGTGGGTATTGCTTCTACCCACTTAGTGAAATAGTCAGTTGTCATGAGGATCCAAGAAAAACCATTGCTTGAATTGTCTTTGAATCTCCCAATGAAATCAAGTCCCCACTACTGAAAACGGGCTAACACCACAACTGGTTGCAAAGGAAAGGTTGACAATCTTTACTTTCCCGTGAATAACTGCCATTAAGGACAACTCCTTACAAACTTGTGTACATCTACAAATAAGGAGGTCCAGTAATAACCTACTCTAAGAATTTTATGGGTTGTTGTGTCTATTGCATAATTCCCCCCACAAAATCCTACATGAAATTCAATTACGAGTTGTTTAGACTCTTTCTCATTTACACATCTAAGTATTATTCCATCAGGGTTTCACCAACCAAGTCCCTCTTGAGTGATGCAATAATTAACGGATTTAATCCTTAGAGATCTTATTTTGTGACCGTTAAGGTGATCAGGACATGTAACATTAAGGATAAGGAAGATTATATCTGCATACCATGAATCCTGCTCTAACTATTGAAGTCATGTTGCTTTACTTTCTCTAAATCATTGTTTTGACACACCATCCCTAAAGCCTCCTCATTCCCTTACGTTAACATCTTGTCTAGACCTTGACCTTTGATTATTCTTTTCAGCCTAATCTCTAGATCGCATTCTTGAATTTTAGAGACCCATTTACCCCATATGCCCAAACAATCTTGTTGAGACAAGATAACTTTTACAACTACAAGAGGTACATAACCAATTAATTTTTAGTAGCCAATGTATGTTTTGAAATGTTTTAACGACTTTATCAAGGCATAAGCCTACTTTTCCATGATTGTATATTTCAATTATGAATCTTGTAAATCTCGACTCATGAAAGCGATGGGTTTCCCATATCCTTCATTATTTTTCTGTAGAAAAACCCCCACGGTAGTACTTTCATAGGCACATGAAAAAAATAAAGAAATATTTAGAATAATTAGGGCTAGCCAAAACTAGTGATCTCGTAATTGCATCCTTGATGCATCTGAAATATTCTCATCCCTCATTAGTCCATTCAAACTTAGCATCTTTATTTAATAAAATTTGGGTTGGCTTCATTAATTCTGCTAAGTTAGGGATGAATATTCTTATAAAGTTGATGTGTCCATTAAAGGATTGGAGAGATTTTATATTTTTAGGCAAATGTATATTTTTAATTGCCTCAACCCTTTCAGGGTCCACCTTTACTCCATCTTTGGAAATATATGTCCTAACAATTTCCCTTGTTCAATACCTAGAACAGACTTTGTTGGATTCAAAGAGATACCATATTTCCTACATCTCTCGAATATTTGCTTGAGGTGACTTACATGACTTGTTCTTTGTTTTGAAAAAATTGTTAAGTCATCCTGATAAATTTCTATGATCTTTCCAATTAATTCCTTAAATGCATAATCCATGGACCTTTAGAAAGTGTCCTATGCATTGAATAAACCAAAAGGCATCCTTAAATATTTGAAGGTACCCCATGGGGTTGTGAAAGTAGTCTTATGTTTGTCCTCCTTTTAGATCACCACCTGATTATAACTTGAAAATCCGTCTAGCATAGACATCATTTCAAAACCAAATACCTTTTGATGAAGAGTTTTCATATTCGGTAACAGATAGTTATTCTTTTGACAAGAAATGTTTAGATTTAGGAGATCTATACATATTCTTATGCTCCCATTCTTTTTTCTTACAACCACCAAATTGGAACACCAAGATGAATGTTGTGTTGGCGCAATGATCCCAACATCCAACATTTTCTCAAGCTCCTTTACTATTGGTGCAATCTTGGCGTTGATTTGTCTCATTTTTTTCCGAAAAGGTTTTACTTCTTTATTGTCCTGTTTGAGAGGTATAGTGTGTTGTAACACATCTTCTCGATAAGCTTTGAGCTCTTCATATGTGAAAGCGAAGACATCCATGTATTCTTTGACAAGATTTATCAAGTCATTCCTTTCCTTTTCCAAAGTTCCTTTTGCAATTTTTATCACTTTTGGTTCATTATTTGTTCCAATGTTGACCTCAATGTAATATTCAGGATTCATTGATTCAATATTATTTTTCCTTCTATCATGCCTATCAAATATATGCTCAAGTGAAACTAGACCACGCGGTACCAGATTACTGAATTGATCACCTTTCCCCTGATACTCTTTACCGTCCTACTGAAAACTGACATTGAAGTTGGAAAATTCCTCTATGTTATGGATAAATTTCAAAATATGTTCATCATCGTGAAATACCCGCCAACACTCCATGTTATCTGGGACTGATGGTCTAAAGTTAATATCTAATTTACCATCACCATTTAGCAGTTCTTCTGAAGGTTGAAGAGTTGAAGCTGCTAGTGACTAGCTTATATTCTAAGCTATTTTGATCTCTATGGATTCTATTCAGACTCAAGGAATCGAAGAACTCCATTGTGTCCCACACTGCATTTCTATATTTCTTTAACCTTTGACATTTGCATGAAAAATGGTTTTTAACTTGGAGGATTATTAGATCGAAGTTTCCCTTTATATTTAACATCTTAACCCCCATATATTTATCTATTTCCAACCCAAGTAGGAGTGCCTCATATTCTGCTACATTGTTAGTTGCTTCAAATTATAACCTAAAGGAAAAGTTGAAAATTTGTCCCTTAGGTGAAGTGATGACAACTCCAGCTCCCTTTCTAGATCTTTAATGAGCTCCATCAAAATTCATCTTCCATATTTCATCCACCTTTTCATTTTAAAATTTTCCTTAACTGGGGCCAAAAAGGTAGAGTAGCAAGAATGATTTCCAAGACTATCTGTGTTGTAAACATATTCATTGGAAGGCTTCTTGGGGTTTTCTACATGATATTTTTTTTCCTTTTCACTATGCAATTTCACCATTGTATCTTCGGATAAAGGAACGATGGCATAAGTCCAGCCCATTTGAATGGATCCCCCCAAATCAACAACTCACTTTCTTGATAGCAACATACCCCATTTGTCAGGTACATCAATTACAAGAATATCCATGTTTAGATGAATATCAGGGTACTTATCCAATCTAACCTGAAAACTCAAAATAATACCAACAACCTCAACTTCTCTAGAGTCCATGGCACATAAATTATGATATGGTCTAGTGATTGCTAAGTTGAATTGTTCCATGATTTTCCTGGTGATTATGTTGGATGAAGACCCAGAATCTAACATACAGTTATGAAGAAGAAGATCATTCATCAATAGTGAAATATAGAATGGAGGATGATCTTCTCTTCCCTATTCCTTAGTTTGTAAAATAATTGGAAGGTCGATGAAGCCATCTTTGTTTATTGTAGTAATTTTTTCTTATTTTTCTTGAAAGGTTACTTTATTAGGAGGAGTGGGAGTTAACACTTTCATCATTTTTTCTTGTTTCGTTGGAATTTTAATCACTTCAGTTGCAGGAATCGATACTTTAACTTTTTGAAACCAAACACCCATATCAAGAGTATCATTTGGGTCATGAGGAGTGTTTACCTGATATTGATTAATTTTTGGAGTTCCAGCATTTTCTCTTCTTTGATGGGTGGTGCCTTTGAACTTAGGCATATCTCAAATCTACTCTGATGTAGGCATAGCACCATAGTTCTTAGTCAAATTGTCTACCTCTTTACTATACTCTTTTTCTTTCTTCCATCCTTCTTTAGACACAGGATAAATATGGCCAACTGCATTGATGTATTCAGGCTCGCTTGAAACTTCTTCACTACTGCCAAACTCAGAAATTCCTTGTTCTAAAATTTGTCATGCCACATAACAACTAGATTCTTCATGAAGTGAATCACAAGGTCTACAATAAGGGATCACTTCCTGAACCACAATGGTCGTCTTAAGTTGATTTGGAATATTATTATCTTTACAAGTAGATTTATTAGGAACCTAGTTACCTTTTGAATGGAAATTTTTTTTATTAGAGTTATAACTTTCCATGGTCACTATTGTCCCTTTTCCCCTTGCAACCCAGGTTCAGTCCTCTTTCTCTGGTCAGCGCAACAAAGCCCAAGATATTGGCCCGATAGAGAAGAGCCCAATCAGCAGCACCTACAACACAGATGTCATCTCACCCGATATATCTCAGTTCTTATGGGTAACTTCTAGAACCATGTTTCCGCAGTTGGTGTGGGAGGGTGTTTAATTCCTTGGCCCTACGCCAAGGTTTCCAATGAAGACCAGGAAGGTGGGATGGTGGTTTTCACTTTAGGTATCAATACAATCATGCGACCTTTCCCTTAGTTATGCAACCTTCACAAATGCATAGTGAAAAATCCTTGCAAATATATTCATTACTTGAAATACAACATTCATACAATTATCTCTTAAAAGAACAATAACCAATCGAACATGAAATAGGCATGTGTCTAAGCTACTCAACATTCACCCATATACACATCATGCAATTTGGAAACCCATTCGGGAAAAAAACACAAGGTTCTCTTCATTTGGCATTGGCATGAGAAAATAGATGCACCTTTCAATGTTTGTACATAAAGCTACAGGCTTTGTTTAATATCTTTTCTTCTATATCTACAGATTATTTTCCCTCTCATTCTCTATGTTCTTCTCTATCTTTATCAATCTACTCTACTCCTACTCAGTGATCTGCACACAGCCTGGATCGATTCAACCTTCTCTATCTGTCTGTGCACTCAGCTGCATATCTACTTGATCTGATGCACTCAATGATCTAGAGTTACCTACTCAAAACTGTTGTATCCTCTACTCAACTCCAAAGCGTCTAAAAAAGAACTAGCTAATAGGCTATTGATTGACTGGCTAACCCATGTACAACTTTGGTTTCTCCTCTTATATCCTTACTACAGACTCGATATATTCCCATGCATGCTTGTTACAGACTCAATCATGACTTGATACAAACTCTAACAGACTTGGCTACAGTCTCTATCTCAATCGACTTGCTATCTTCATCCTATAGGCTGTCTTTCCTATTCTAGCAAAATATGACCAAAGAGGCGCTATCGTCCTGACTTACAAGAATTCCTTTACACGTGTGGTTTCTGCTAGCTCCAGCTGAGCTCATACCCATGATTGCTAAGGGTTGTTGCTTCTCCGCATCATGCCTTACTATCACTTTCTAGTCGTTATCTTGTCTGCACACCTGCTTCCATGAATATTATGTTAAGTCATCATATCCTGTGTTTTGTACTTCCATCGTAGCTTAAAAACCTAGCGCAGCTTCCTCGTCACGCGCTTTCTCTTATCCTTTCTCATTTTCTTCCTTCTTCTATCGCAACATCCTTCCCATTTTTCCTTGATATTGTTTCCTATGTCGCAACTCCTTCTTCTTCCTTGTATTCTTTTTCCCTTACTTAGGCAGAATTCCATATCAATTCTTCCCTTCTATCACGGGCCCAACAGGCCCCCAACACTCACCTGTGGCTTGTCCTAAGCCACACGAGCTATTGCTCCATAAACTGAATTGTGCGAATTTTGGTATGAAAATTCTCCATGATTTTCAATAGTTTCACCTTTTCTGCACGCACTTCTTCCTCAACCTTCTGCATGTGCTCCACCAGGTCAAAACTGACATGTTCCGACATGCTACTTTTCTTTCCTCTTCAGTCTTTTATGTTCATTCTATGTTTGATAAGATGTTACGTTTGTGTTCACAGCTGGCGGGAAGGTTTATGTTCTTTTTGTGTTTGGATTGCTTCCCAGTATCCTTTATGGCTCTTGGTAATATTGTTAGCTCTGCAGGTCTCCAGAAGACAGTGTTGCCTATCAACAGTACCAAATCCTTAACAGACTTGTCATTCTTGTCTGATTCTGGAGTTTCCAGTGCTTAGCAGGGTAGGACGTAGTAGTATAATTGAGGGGCCAAACGACCTATCAGGAACACCAATGTTCCTTGTCCGCATTTTCAACTACAACCCTCAACTCAACCCATGTTTGTCCTCCCTCCTTTCAGAATCTAGTTCATCATTACTCAAGAAGGATTCTGCTACATCTTGATAAGCTTCAGAGCTCACTATTGTTGCTCGAACCAGCAAGGGATCAAGATGTTTGTTAGGTACAATGTGGGTGAGAGTGTTGAGCCCCATTTTGTTACCCTTTTTGAGCTAAAAACCTTATGTATTAAAGCACATTTTGTTGTCATTTTGGCGTCTTTACATCATACAGATTACCATTCACCTTCAGGTATGATCTTATTTTGGATTTATTTAAGATTTATTTATTATTGATTATTTTACTATTTTAATGAATAAATTCGATGTTAAGTAATGTAACTACTAACAAATACATTCGTTAATTGCAGAGCATGCCTTTTTGGGCAAGTTTTACACACAGACACACGTTCGGCTAGATATGCGCATAGCATATCCAGCTCGTCATATAACTTGCCAAACCAACCATGCATTCGAACTGATTGATTCTCCAGCATTTAAGCATGGAGTGATCTAGAAACACCCAACTGTCCACCTGTTGAAGTGTTAGCATGGGCCTTATTCTGGAAGGTTTCCAGTGTACATCACAATGCTAGAGAAGGGGAGCCACCTCATGCCCGATGGAAACCAACTCACGACAAGGGAGGAGAACAACTGTGTTCTGGAATTAAAGCAATGAATTGTAATAATGGTTGACTCATCCCAAAGATCAGTTGACCACTAAATATTCGACTCGCTCGCCTTCTCAAAACTACATATATAAGAACGTTTGTATGCGAAAGAGTTAGTGAAGTAGAAGTAGTTTTTAGCTCAGTAAGCTTCCATGTAATTCAGACTCTGTTTATTTTTAATGGAAACTTTGTTTATACTATCTATGATCGTGTTCCATTAATGCTTAGTAGGATGTGACTCTGTTTGTTGGGAGGCCCCCTCGCCAATTAGAGTTTTATATTTTCGTATAGTCTCTTTCCTTTTTATAATTAGCATAATTTTGTTCATAGATTGTTTATGTAATTTCATTTCTGCAATTGTTTATATTGTTTCCTGTAACTTAGATTTCATTCTAGTCTTATGATGCTTGTAGTTTAGATTCCATTTTAATGTTATGATGCTTATATAGTCTTTCATTTTAAGTTGGCAACCGGTTGCATATAGATTAGATTGTAATTTCTTTTGTTACATTTCCAGTTTATTAGACTAGATTGTAATTTCTTTTTAATGCATTTGCATATAGATTAGACTGTAAATTCCTTTTAATGCATTTGCATATAGACTATATTGTAATTCCTTTCCATATAGATTGGACTATAAATTCATTTTGATGCATTTGCATATAGACTAGATTGTAATTCCTTTCCATATAGATTAGGCTGTAAACTTCATTTTGATGCATTTGAATATAAACTGGATTGTAATTCTTTTTGATGTATTTCTAGTTTATTATTTGATTCAATGATAATAGATTAAATTTCTTTCAATACTGTAGAATTTAATCATAGTTAGTTTCAATTCTGTTAGTTCTTAGTATGTTCTGAATTTATTTAATCTCTAGTTTCCTTTCAAATCTCTAGGTAATAATGCTTTCAAATTATGAATTGTATTATCTTGTAGGGTAAATAGGTTTGAGTTATGAATTGTAATTATATGTGAATTAGTTGTTAAATAGGTTTAAATTCATGTATTTACATCCTAGTTATTACATGCATAGGTCAGCTGACCGAAATCATCTAGATTAATCAATTTTTCAAAGTTTTAAGTATTTTTGTATATAGACTGTCATACAGACAGACTGTTTGGCTTGTTATACATACTGCCATTTCAACCTGTTGTTCAGTCTTTCATACAGTCCTTAGCATATTTTACATAGTTTAAGTCTGTTTTCTTCAGTTCTTTGAGCAAGTTTTGATTAGGATAGTTAGACAGTAATTATATTTCTTTTTCAGAGAATGTGATTAAATTATTTAGAGTATTTATTAAGCCTTTAAGTCTTTTTACCATATGATTATAATAGCTTGAATTAATTCTATTTCTATACATGTGATTTAAAGTTAATGATATTGATAATCTGGTAGATATATTGATAGGTCATAAATAGAAGTTGTTATTTTCAGTTAGATGGTTATTAAATAAGAATTTAGATCATCATCATGTTTTCTTATTGTTTATAAGTTAGGTCTTTTCCTTTGCATTTTTTGTAAGTGTCCATGATATAAAGAACCATGTTTGCCATTACTTGCAACTGGACATTCCTTAGTTTACATATTTTCGTAGAGGTAAAGTTAGACTTAATTCCGTTTAGTTTCTACACCTCATTTGAAAGCCACTTTGACTCTGTTCCTACTCATGTCCCAGTCACTGTAAATGCTTATCCCCAAAACAATTCAGGAGAGTGGAATTAGTCTAAGTTGCCATGTATATCCTTAGTTATTCTAGTTGATGTAATTTTGTAAATCTCTTTTGTATAGCTAAACTTTCAAAGTTGTTGAAAGTAGTAGAATAGATCCGAAGGGATAGTTCATCTTGTTTTTATTTGCATTCCTTCAATAAGTATGTATAGAGTAGAATAGTATAATTGGATACTATACTGATCTAGTCCTTTGTCTTAGCTTAATATCCTTAACTGTCGAATTCTTAAAAGTCTGACTTTGTTTCTTATTTTGAAAAATCTTTCAATCTGTGTATTTCCATGACATCTTAGGAATCCTTTTGTCTTCGCATATATTTTGTAGCAACTCCAAGCTTACAAACCCCAGTCGATAATTAAATATTTGGTAAACTATTTAAGACAATATTTTGCCCAACATTTTGGCGTCGTTGATGGGGAGTTGTTATGTAAGGTAGAAAAATAGAATTTGTTTATGAATTTTAGTGTTATTTTGGTGGTGGGGGAGTGGTAATACAAGAGGTAAGAACTTGCGCATTTGTTATAACAAGCGCCCCCAAAACCCAGCAGTAGCAATAGTCTAGGTTTTCCTTTAGTTTTTTTTTTCATGAACAGAGTCTAAGTAGATAAGGATAGATAGGTTGCCTTTACATTACACAACAAGGGGGAGGGGAAAGGATAAGACGCAAAGACAACTTCACTATGGAATTTACATAGTGTGACATCCTGACGCATCCACTTTTAGTGGGTTCCCCCAAATCCCTGTTGTTCCTTTTTGTACAAGTGTGTTTATTTTACGCAGAGCTTGATTTATTTCTCTTAAGTGTGTTTAGAGTAGATACTAAAATTGCGTTTAAATAACTATTACAGGGACATAGCTCTCCCCACCATTTAGTTAGTGGAAAGATACCAAAAGACACCTATAGGAAGTTATCTAAGGAGACTCTCTTAAAAAGAATTATCAGAGAAGTCATGGACGATACTTTGACATAAATATTTGAGGATCTCATTCTTGAAAATATTTTGAGAGATCAGTTATTAAAAACCTCTAAGCATCCCAATACAACTTCTTCTCTAGTAGGAGATCCGAACTAATTTGTTGACCTTGTTGACCCTATCCAAGTAAAAGCACTCCTAGACAACGTTGTAATTCCACAAATTGAAACATCCAAAGTAGAGTCTACTTGTCCTATAGGATCCAATAGGAGCATGGCCAACGGGAGGAAGATCTCCCCTGAAAAAGAATGTTGGGACACCCTAGTCTCACCTCAGAAAAGGCCTCCTTTTAGTAACCCAACTCACACAAAGAAAAAGAAAGAAGATTCAGCAGCAAGGAACATCTTTTGTTCAAAATATAAAGCTAAACATCTCCCACAAGAATGTCCATTCAAAATTTCCACATGTCATATTTGTACAGTACATCACCTTTTGCCTCAAGGGACCAGGGTGAACCTTGCTAGAATAGAAGTTGATCCTCCCTCCCTGAACACTCTTCCTCCTTTTCCTGATCCTTAAAAGTTACTTTGGGTTGTCATCATTTGTATATATATGTAGATATGTTTTTCGAATAAACAAGAGCCATGTCTAATTCTAGGAGACTCTTCTTCTATGATTTTTAGAATAAAACCAATCTAATAAATGGTCTTGAAAATTTAATTATAGGAGGGTCTTTTCTATAAAGATACTTTACATTCGTTGTGATTCTGTAATTTGATTCTCAAACCATTTATTTTAATGATTTTGCTATCTTTTATACATGATAGGTTGACTCAGATATGTACATTCTTGATTACTTTAAGAAAGTGCTCAAAAGAATGATTTCAATTATTATATCCATTAAGATTTTTAATACCTACAGATTACTAGTACATCTACGCTTGTTATCAAAACTTGACCTTTAAAATATTTTTGAGAATACTCTAGGATAAGTGGAATTTCTGTTGATGGGGAACGTTATATTTTATAAAGAAAATGGACTAAAAGGCCTAAGAACACCTTTCAGTTATTCTCTTTTAACATGATCTATGATTAAGTCCATTTTTCTGAAGAAAAAAAATTACTCATGTGTTTTGCAGGGCTTAGCACACTCTAGTACCAATCTGTTATACCTAAATCCTGTCACCACCAAGTGATAAGACCCTTAACTTCCATGTTTTCCCTTAATCCCAACACTTAGAGTGGAAACTTACTCTGTTTGTCAATTCTACTCGAAAAAACTCAGCACCGTGCTTTCCTTGTGGCCCATGAGCGATACCTTCCTTAGCACCGCCTGTATCCTATTTTCAAGAAGCGGTGCCACCGCTTATGGTATTTGGTCCAAAATAATTTCTCATCTAAACCGCTCTGTCATAAGAAGAGAAAAGCGGTACCCTAGGTAAAATGGGAAAAAGAGAATTTTCTCGAGGCTTCTAGATCATGAGCCTCGTGGCCTCCCTTATCCCTATCATTATAGGTTAGTTGAGCTCGATATCCCCCATGGTAGGATCTTAGAGCCACCTCACCCACAATTCTCTCAACTATTCCTATCCATTGAGCCTTATAAATACAAGCTCATGTCCATAGTTGATAGGGAGAACTATAGAGGTATTGTTATGCTATTGGATTGACCACTTAGCCCAAGTCATTGGAGAGCATAGAGAGCAAAGTTGGAGCTTATGGGGATGAAGCGTTTGTCTCGTGGAGGTGCTTGTCGACACTAAGGCAATGGTTGTAAGCTTCTCCATACATTCTTAATGCAAAGCTGATTTTCGTCCCACATTACTGTTGTTTTGATTTCACATGTACATGTTGTTAAATTCCTTAGTCACTAACATGGATAAGTAGATGATTTTCTGGTAGCTTTGATGTGTTTGCATGTTTGATCTATTTGCAGGTACATAGGTTCACTATCGAAGTAGCATTATAGGTGTCTACAACATTTAGGGAAGGTATTCATCCTTTTTCGTTCACTCATTTGTTTTGGATCTGAACCATTCAGACCAGAGGAACAGCTTCTATTTGTAGAAGGTGCAATATTCCTGATTACAAATCTGGCGACTTGGGGAATAGTGCAAATATCAGTTGATCTAATCTTCCTCAGTCCTCGAACTCTTGTCCAAATCCAGGCTCCATATCCAACTCTCTTCAGTCAGATCTGCCATCTGACTTAGTGAATTTTGGTTTCAAACTTTCAGATATGAACTATTTTGACTCTATATGCCCTTTTTTACTATAAATTCCTTAATATTTTCCTTAATTTGATCAATTTCTAACTTGATTTCTCGTTCTCCTTGTGTTTTGGATCCATTCAGGGAGCCGCACATGTGTTGTTGGCAACAAGCGGTGCCACCGCCTGAACTCTGTTAGCCATATGCGGTGCCATCGCCTGAGTCCCTTTATCCAAAAGTGGTGCTCGTCTAGAACCACTCTGTCAAGACTCCTCTAGTGCGGTGCCAGGTAGGCCCTATTCTAGACTTTGTATTTTGATTTTTGTGTGTTTTTTGGCTTGCTTTTTTATGAAAATGAAGTGTATTTTTGAAAATGAAGTGTATTTTTGAAAAAAAATGCTCCCTCACGGCTGGGAGGGGCCATCAAATGTATATTCTGCAGTTGTTTTGATTTTTATATTCCCTCTGCATTCAAAAAGAGTTTATGTTTCTTACATTGGATTTTACATTATTTTCTTTGCTTGAAACCTCTTGCTCTTTTCTATAGATATTATTCATTGGAATTGGAAATATACATTTCATTTTCTTGTGTATGCTTTGGTTTGTTTTGGACTTGGAATGCATGAGTGATCCATGTTGTTTTGAGTCTTTCTTTGCTTGGGGTGATTCATGTTTCCTTTGGGCATGCTGATTTTTTCAGTGCTTGGTAGGAAAGATTGGTTCTTCGTTTCCTTGTCTATTTCAAAGAGAAGTTTTATTTTTTCCTCTCCTTTGCTTTATTCGAAAGCATTGTTGAAAAATTTTCTTCTTGTTTTGTGCATGATTGTTTGAAATTCTAGATCTTACTTTCATTAAGAAGAAATATATGTTTTCAGCTTTGCGTCCATTAGAGTTAGTTTTGTTTGGAAACGTTAGTGAAATAATCTTTCCATTAAGTTTTTATGCATATTTTTCAAGCATGAAAAGATATGAAACATTTTTGGTTTATTTATGTTTGATGTTCTCTAGATCTCTTTCTTATTTGCTTTGAAGATTGTTTGGGTTGCATTGATATTTCACTTTTCATCTGAAAAAGATAGAATTGCATTTGCATTTGGGTGTGCATTTTTTGGAAGAAAAGTAAATATCTCTCCCTCTCTTAGGTAGAATTTCATTGAAGAGGAAAACTTGCATTATCATATAGATCAGTGTGCATCTTCTTTAAATTCAAATTTTCACTCCATGGTTCCACCTAAACGCACAAGATAAAATTAACGGTAGTACTAGGTTAAAACTTTTAGCAATTTGAGTGATAAGTTAGAGACGTGTTCGAGCATCGTTAAGTGTAGGAGTTGTCGTTACTCGTCCACATTACATCCCAGGACTCGCGTATTTATTCCATGTACCGTCGGTATATCGAACGGCCTTTCACGTACCCTTGAGGTATATAGAAAGGTACTTCATGTACTCGATTGTATATAGGAAGGCCCCTTGTGAACGGTTATGCATTAGACAAAACTACTACCGATTTGAGCTCCCACGTACCTTGTGTATATTGGGAGACCCTTTTAGGAATCCTCAAACCATCTGAGTTATCCTTTTGGCCTGTCCTGTGAGGTTCCTGACTCTTATCCACTCCTTTCACATGTTTGCTTGTTGCTTTTAGTTTGAGTAGTACTTTCTTATGCGTGGTAGTTAGGGGGTTATTAGAGAGTTTAGAGATGGCATCCTCATCTAGGACTACCACTCAAGAGGTCCCTTTCCAAGGTGTACCTTTTGTATTCCCTCCAAGTGAAGGTATTGGTCCTCCCTTTATTGCCACTCTAAATCTTCCTGCATTAACTATAGGATTACTGGTCTGGCTTTTTAATCCGGTAATTCTTGTTACACCTAATGTCTCAAATGTCACCTCTCCTCTGGGAGAGGATCGACCTCAACCTAATCCATGTCCTTCTTCATCGGTTGTTTTTTCACCCCTTTCTTCTTCTTCACTTGACCAAAGCTCTATGGTTAGTAGTCATGTGGATAAGAATAAAAAGAAAGGGAAGGGTAAGAAGAAGAAGGATAAGAAAGAGAAAAAGAAACAACCATCTTCCCTTGATGGTGCTCATTCTAAGAGAACACTCAAAAAACCCAAGTTCCCTTGTAAGCTTTGCAAGGGGGGCCACCTTCTTAAGGAGTGTCCCAGTCTCTCCCATGTACAAGAAGAGTGGTCTAAAAGGTCCAAACCATCAGTGTCATCAACCTCTGATCATCATGTTGACGATACTCCTTCAACCAGTGACCCATTGCTTAAGAGTCAAAAGGGTAAAGTCAGAAATCCTTGCTTTCTTTGTAAGGAAATGCACTTTACTTACCTTTGTCCTCTCATGGATGAAGCTTCTAAGTTGTTGGAAGATATTATTGTTTCTCGTCAATGACTTCCAACAAGTTATCGTAAATTGTCTCTTAAACCCCCACTGGTTGACCAAGTGATCAATTCAGTTTCATCTATAATTGATCCCACTATTCCTTTGGAGAGTGAAGTGGTCAAGTCGATATCATTTCCAGCCAATCCTGCTCTTTCAACAGAGAGTGTTAAGACTGAAGTAGTCTCTTTGACCAAATCTTTGTCTTGTTCTTCTCTTCCATTAGAGAATGAACTGAATCCTGCTGAAGTTTTTATGCTTCGTTCTGAGTGTTCTCGACAAGAGGAAATTTTGTCTCTTTCAAAAGTACCCTTTCCAAGTACTGAGGTTATTTCCTTTGACTGGAGTAACCTAACAGAGTCTCATCTTCATTCAAGTGTTCCTTTCCAGATAGTTGTGAATGTTACTACTAGGCGGATACTTCGTACTATTGTTGACGAAGGGGCTTTTGTTAGTATTCTATCCTCAACTTCCTGGCAAGCTTTAGGTTCACCTCAGCTTGTGCCAGCCACCAATCAGATACCGGCTTTTAATCAAATACCTACTGCACCTTTAGGGACCCTTCCTTATTTTTCTATTACATTACGAGGGAAAACTGTCTGTATTGATGTTATGGTGGTCCAAGGTCCTTTAGATTTTAATCTACTCCTTGGATGTGATTATGTTTATGCCATGAAAGTCGTAGTGTCCACACTCTTTAGAGTTATGCATTTTCCCCATGATGGCAAGATTGTGACCAATGATCAGCTTTCTTTTGTTACACCTGACCATCACATTACTCCTAGTAATCAGACTGCCCTGAATGTGTCGCATGTTCTTGTGGTTCCTTCCCCTTCTTCTAGTTAGCTTCTTCCCATCATAGGTAAAATGGGGGGCATGGATCTAGTCTATGGACATCATAATGGAGCTAAGCCGCTAACTTTTATGAAATGGTAGCAACCTACCAACCTCTAGATATCATGTTCGGTAGGAGCAGTTTTGAGAGCATAGTTTACTTTTGGCTTCAAGCTCGTTAAAAAATAAAATCACTCCTTAAGCATAGGTTACCTTTTGGTTTCAAGCTTGCATAAAATGAAACCATGTTGTGAGCATAGTTCCCATTCTGCGTCAAGCTCATTAAAAAATGAAACAGATGCCTTTGAGCAAAGTTCCCATTCTATGTCAAGCTCGTTAAAAAATGAAATGGATCTCCTCAAGCATAGTTTACCTTTTGGTTTCAAGCTTGCATAAGAATGAAATCATTCTTGAGCATAGTTCATTTTCTATGTCAAGCTCGTTAAAAAATGAAATGGATCTCCCCAAGCATAGTTTACCTTTTGGTTTCAAGCTTGCATAAAAAAGAAACCATGTTCCAAGCATAGTTACCTTCCATTTCAAGCTTGTGTACAAATGAAACAGATCCCCTTCCCTTGATTCAAGTCTTCACTTGAGTGTTAGAAATTGAACCTTCTTTTCACCTACCCAATTCTCGTTCTTCCTACCCCCCTGGTGAACATTTTCACATTAGTAACCAGTTTTTTAGATTGGATATGGAAGAAGAATAGTTAAATGAAATGAATATTGGGGGCATGTTGAGCTGCTAGCAACCATGCTAGGGGCAAGCTTTGCTAGCAATCATGCTGGGGGAAAGATTCCAAGCTCTATATATCATGTTAATGGGATTTTTCAAGCATAGTTTACCCATTGGTTTTGAGCTTGCGTAAAAATGAAACCAATCTTCAAGCATTCTTTCAACTGATATTTGAGCTCGTTAAAAACAGTAAGATGGTGTTGAGCTTACTTTTCATTTTTCGTGCTCCGGTTAAAACATGAAATTTGGTTTGAGCTTAGTTTATTACTTTTTTGTGCTCTGGCTTCAAACATGAAAAAGTATAATAGAGTCCTCTTTAAGCTATTTTCGGACTCTTAAAATGTGAAAAGATAGTTGAGTACTTATCTTCTTCATACTCGTAAAATTATTTGAAGAGTCGTCTCTCCGACGGTAGGTTATCTCTTTTTCGATTCGGATGGACTATTTACGAAAAAGGAACACTCCAGCCAATCATGACTGGAAGAGTTCTCTAAGGTATTATTTAATACTTTTTCGTGCCTTAGGGACTAAGTCATATGAAAAAGGACCCCTTTGGAGTCTTCTTCTGTGGTCATTCAGAGTCTCTAAACATGAACGATACCGAGTTTTCTTTCGTTGGACTCGTTAAATTAAACATTGAGAGACCCTCTTTGGACTTGTCTTCGGACGAGCTATAACAAGTGTTTGTTACCCTCTTTGAACTCGTAAAACCAAAAAGAGGCACTCATCAATCATGATGGGGGAAATGGGAAGGGAATCATTTTTGCAAATAAATGGCAGTAGTTTGTCGTTACCTTTGAACATGGCACTTGTCTGCGTATCATTTCAGTCAATTAGGTATTCAGCCGATCTCCGTGACAATCCACTTTCATGAGTCATGTCACTCCTTTGAGTCTTTCAAAAGAATGCATTGTCCACTGTCGCACTGTGTGTTTGTCTGGTTTAGTCATGCTACCAAGTCTTTTGTCGTGTCGCCCGATGTTAAAAGGGATGTTGAAGAAGTTTACCTCTACAGTCAAAATAGTATCTGTTTCAGTACTTTTGAGTTAGTCTTATGGTTACTACATTCACATCATTCCATAAATATGTTCCTAGTTTCGTGTCGTCGATGTGGGACTCATCATGGCCCTCCTTCGACAAGACTATTCCCGTCGACATCAACTCATCATCCAGGAAATAGTCTTAGAAATAAAAATTTAGTATCTTGAGATCTATATGCCTCAATGACAGATTCTCTCGCTCTCGACATAGGTTCACATCATTGACCTTTGATCAATAGAATCGACTGGGTTTTCGACATCAAGACATCTATTCACGCTCAGTAGATTGTACTAGGGTACCTTGGGAATCATTGACATCAATGGTGATCTCCCTCGTACTTATTAACGATTCACATCATTGGCCGGTAATCAAGTGGTTTCTACCATGTTTGACTTCAGATCATTGTAATCACATGGATAGAATCGTACTTTGTGGAAGACGAGATGAAGACCCTGGGTATTTGTTCAGCACTCATTGTTTTCCCCGAGTTGCGATGGAGTTTTGTATATCTAGCATGGATCCACATTTGTATGGTCGTGGCTATGCTCAAATTTGTGTCTGTATGACATAGATATACGTTGTATGTTCGGTAGCTATGTCCAAATTTGAGTCCTCTATCACATGGATCTACGATGTATTCTAGTAGCCATGCTTGTTTATTCCTCTCATGGATCTGCCTTGTATTGGTCTACAGCCATGAGTTGGTTACATGTTCTATGAGTCAAAAATATTGATGTACTACATATGCCTACTGGATGACATTCTTCGACCGAGCTAACATTTTCACCTCGAAGTGACAACTTGTTCTCTCAAATCTCTCGCTTATCGTATCCCTCTAAGTCTCATGCTTTGGGGGGCATTCTGTTATACCTAAATCCTGTCACCACCATGTGATAAGACCCTTAACTTCCATGTTTTCCCTTAATCCCAGCACTTAGAGTGGAAACTTACTATGTTTGTCAATTCTACTTGAAAAAACTCAGTACCGCGCTTTCCTTGTGGCCCATGAGCGATACCTTGCTTAGCACCGCATGTATCCTATTTTCAAGAAGCGGTGCCAACACTTATGGTCTTTGGTCCAAAATCGTTTCTCATCTAAACCACTCTATCATAAGAAGAGAAAAGCGATACCCTAGGTAAAATGGGAAAAAGATAATTTTCTTGAGGCTTCTAGATCATGAGCCTCGTGTCCTCCCTTGTCCCTATCATTATGGGTCAGTTGAGCTCGAGATCCCCCATGGTAGGATATTAGAGCCACCTCACCCACAATTCTCTCAACTATTCCTATCCATTGAGCCTTATAAATACAAGCTCATGTCCATAGTTGAGAGGGAGAACTATAGAGGTATTGTTATGCTATTGGATTGACCACTTAGCCCAAGTCATTGGAGAGCATAGAGAGCAAAGTTGGAGCTTATGGGGATGAAGTGTTTTTCTCGTGGAGGTGCTTATCAACACTAAGGCAATGGTTGTAAGCTTCTCCATACATTATTAATGCAAAGCTAATTTTCATCCCACATTACTCTTGTTTTGATTTCACATGTACATGTTGTTAGATTCCTTAGTCACTAACATGGATAAGTAGATGATTTTCTGGTAGCTTTGATGTGTTTGCATGTTTGATGTGTTTGCAGGTACACAAGTTCACTATCGAAGCAACATTCCAGGTGTCTACGACATTCAGGGAAGGTCTTCATCCTTTGTCATTCACTCATTTGTTCTAGATCTGAACCATTCAGACCAAAGGAACAGCTTCTGTCCGCAGAAGGTGCAATATTCCTGATTACACCTTTCAGTTATTCTCTTTTGACATGATCTATGATTAAGGCCATTTTATGAAAAAAAATTTACTCATGTGTTTAGCAGGGCTTAGGACACTCTAGTACCAATCGACTTCCTATCCATATATATAAGGAAAACCTGCCAAGGTACTGAACAGGCCTGCTAGTAGCAGGTCAATGCTAAGTAACATTCTAGTAATAAGGAAGTTCGATAGATGCAAGTAAACCGGTCGGGGTACTGACCAGGCTCGCTGGAAGCGGGGCTATACTTGCATGGTACCAAGATAAACCCACTGGGGTACTAAACAGGCTCGCTAGAAGTGGGGCAATATTAGGTAAAAGATCTTGGTTAATGCACCTCTAGGCACATGTGTTAACAATAAAATATGTTTAGCACTTTGGTTGCTACTCTCGCTGCCGGCGTTGCTACTCGCTGCCCTCTCCTAGGGTTCGTATTTTCATGGGCTTTAGGCCGCCGCCATGGCTGCTCCAGGGGGAGGGGATCCCCCTCCCTCCTCCTCTCTATCTGTGGTAAAAGCCTTTCGTAGGCTCTTAGACCCATCTGGGAAGAAAATGGCTTCCAAAGAGGCCCCAAAATTTCTTTAATAAAATTAACTCAATTCCAAAAATTGCATTGCCAGAGGAGCAATCCATTAAAATCGCCCTGGCCCTAGCTGAAAGAGGTCTGGTAGGCCAGTTCATGGGGATTTTTCCCTCTCCCAAAACCACGGATGACTGGATTCAGCGTAATTGGAGGCCCCATTTGAAGAATAGTGTCACCTGCTATCCGGTTGGCAGAGGATTCTTCGTCTTCGAATTCATCTCAAAAGAGGATCGTGACCTCATCTTCCGAAGTGGCCCCTATTTCATGGGTTCCCAAGGACTTTATCTGAACAGGTGGATTCCAGACTTTGATCCTACAGTTGATGTCCCCAAAGAGGTACCAGTTTGGGTAAGGCTCCCTAATCTGCCGATCCACTGCTGGAATTTTCAAGCCCTGGAGAAAATAGGAAAAGCCCTAGGTCGATTCATTGACAAAGCAGAGCATAAAGGCCAGTACTCCTGTGCTAGAATATGCGTTGAAGTTGATCTGGAGGTGGGACTCCCAGAAGCCGTCAATCTCTCTGTAGGATCATGGTCTCATTTCCAGAAACTCGATAATGAACAACTTCCGTTTAAGTGTCGGCTCTACCATGAACATGGCCATTTCCAACACAACTGCCCAAAATCCCAGCCAGAAGAAGAAGATGAAGGTTGGCAGAGGGTCAAAAAAGGCAAGGCCCCTGGCAACCCAATCGAAAAAAGAGCTCCTAGCAATGCTCAGAAGTCAGACCCCAAAGCCCTTCCGAAGGATCCCGTCCAGACTCAAGCGATGGCTCAACAGCCAGTTTCTGCAGCCCAAGGAGCAATCCCCCCGGATGTGAGCGCCCCAGAAGTATCACCGGTTATTATTATTCAAGAATCCTTGCCCACTAAACATGCAAACCCAGTGGAATCGCAAGACAGTCAAGGTTTTAATTCATTGGAGCCAGGAGAAATCCAACCAAAACCTGCAATCCCATTAGTTAGAAGCTCTCCTAACCGTGGAGACTCCCGTGACGCAGAAGCGGATCCATCAGCCATGGACTCTGATCTAGGAGGAGACTCTAATGAAGGATCCACTGAGTCCGGAAGTTCGTATGCAACCCCAATCACGAAGCCAAGGGGCCGGAAATCTAACAAAAAGCAAAGGGAGGAAAGGTCTTATGCAAATATTCTGCAAGGCTCCCAACAAACTCTTAAATCGATGGTGAACACAAGATCCAAGCAAGGCCAGCCCTCTAAAGGGGACGTCCCCTCCAAAAGTAAATAATGCAGTACATCTCCTGGAAATGTAGAGGTCTTGGGAGTCCACAGAAAGTTGAAGCAATGAAAGACCTAGTAAGAATCAATAAGCCAGAGATCCTACTCATCCAGGAGACAAAAATGGAGGATGGCTCTGCCCTCCATGCAGGAAATTTATTCTGGAAAAAATGCCCGGGGAAAGCTGTCAACTCCAGGGGAGCCTCAGGAGGTCTAGCCACGTTCTGGGACTCCTCCAAATATGAGCTAATCTTCGATCACAATACTACGCATTGGATCTACATCAATCTCATCCACAAAGATTCAGGTCATCAAGTGAGTATGTTTAACCTCTATGTTCCAATCTTGTTAGCTGAAAAAAAAGCTTGCTGGGATTCTATTGAATCTTTCTTAAGCCTCCATAGTCCAGCAAACATTATCATTGATGGAGATCTAAATGTCACCTTGGCTGCAAATGAGAAAAAAGGTGGATCCATAGTCTGTGATCCCTCTCAGGAATGGGTTGAAGACACCATATCTGGATGGGATCTAGTTGACATAAAGCCTTCCAGTGGTAACTTTACTTGGACTAATAAAAGGCTAGGGCCAGGGCACATCGCGGCCCGTCTTGACAGATTCCTAGTCCATTCCTCCTTCCTCAACCTGGGGCTGCATGCTTCGTCCAAAATTCTTCCTAACTGTATTTTTGATCATAAACCAATCCTCCTTGAGCTCTCTTTTGAGGAAAATCTTGGTCCCATCCCCTTCAGGTTCAGTCCCCTTTGGATCCATCAAGAGGGCTTCTACCACATTGTCTCTACCTCCTGGAGCAAAAAGGTCACTAGAAACCCTTCCTTTATTTGGGAAGAAAAACTTAGAAGGCTAAAGAATGACCTCAAAAATTGGGCCAAGTCTCAACCCTCCCCAATCTCTTGCAGGAAAGATGCCCAAGATGCCTTGGAAAACCATCAAATTCTCATGGAATCTGTCCCTATCACTGAAAGCATAGTCCGGAAAGAAAGCAACCTTCAGAAAGAGTATTATAAAGCCTGCAGAGTTGAAGAAGAGTATTGGCGTCAAAAATATCGAAGCCTCTAGCTAGCAAGCGGTGACAAAAACACCTCTTTCTTTCATAAACAAGTTGAAGCTAGGAAAAATTTCAAAACTATGAAGGAAATTACTCATCAAGGAAACCTGATTAAATATTTTGAAGGCATTAAACAGGCTGCCTTTTCCCACTTCCAAGATCTTTACACTGCTCCTACTACTGATCTCATTGATATAAATGCTTACCCCCTCTCTCTGGTCCCCTCAGTAATTCAAGCCTCCGACAATAATACCCTTGCTACTCCCATTACTATGAAAGAACTCAAATCTGCACTGGCCCATATGAAACCTGACAGTGCCCCTGGGCCAGATGGTTTCACTGCCAGATTTATCTCCAGTTGTTGGGATATCATCAAATATGATCTGCTGAAGATGGTTAGGAACTCTCAAAACCACCATAAGCTGGGCGGGAGCACAAACTCCTCTTTCTTGGCCTTGTTCCCGAAGGAGGCAGGGGCCTCCAATTTTTCAAGGTTCTAGCCCATCTCCCTTTGCAACACTGGTTACAAGCTGGTTACTAAGATTATTGCCAACAGGATTAAAAAAATTCTGCCGAGAATCATTCCCGAGAACCAAGGAGGTTTCATAAAGGGAAGGAAAATTCTAGATAATGTTATTCTTGTTCAAGAGGCTATTCATTCCAGCTTCCTCCGAAAAGAGAAAGGCATGGTTGTGAAACTCGATCTAGCCAATGCTTTTGACAGAGTAAATCATGATTTCCTTTTCGCAGTCATGGAGAAAATTGGTTTCTCCTCCGAGCTCATTGGCTGGATCAAAGGATGCATCTGTTCTCCTTGGGTAGCCCCTCTGGTCAACAGAAGACCGACAAAAATTTTCCAGGCATCAAGAGGGTTGCGCCAGGGCTGCCCCTTGTCTCCACTCCTTTATGCCATTCAGGCCTTCGTGCTCAGCTTCCAACTAAACAATTGGCAGCAGGATCTTTCCCTCCCTGGGCTCCGCATGGCACAAAATGTAAAGGACATAAATCATGCCCAATTCGCAGATGACACTCTGCTGTTGGGAGGAGCCGGTGTTCACTCTGCAAAGAACTTCAAGAAGGAGCTTGATAACTATCTTTAGATCTCAGGAAGCAAGATCAACTTGCAAAAAAGCAAAATATACTGCTGGAACTACTCTGTGGCAGAAATAGGAAGAACCTCTAGAGTTCTGGAAATGGAAAGCTTGCAGAACTGGGATTCCTTCACTTATCTAGGTGTCCCGATTTTTAAATCTTCTATCAAAACAAGAATTGGAACCCTATCGTAGAAAAACTAAAAGCTAAGATCCAAAAGTGGGGGGCGAGCTTGCTCACCCTAGCAGGAAAACTTGTTTTGCTAAAATCTGTTCTGTCCAGTATCCCCATTTATCAATCTTCTATTCTTCTTGCCCCTACTTCTGTCATCAACAAGATTGAAAGTCTCTTCAAAAAATTCCTGTGGGAAGGTGGGAAAGGAAATCTAAAAAAATCTCCATCTTGTCAACTGGGACAAAGTTCAAAGACCCTACAGAGAAGGAGGCCTCCAAGTTAGAAGTATTCATGCTCAGAATTTAGCTATGGGAATCAAACTTCTCTGGTAGATTGTCTCCGGGAAATCTAGCTGGAGCAAAAAGGTTCTGTGGAAAAAATATTTCTCCGGCCAGAGAATACGTTGCCTAGACAAAAATCCTCCCAGCAAAAAGGGCTCTCCAATCTATAAGCTCTGTCTCAAAGTCCTGGTTCATTTCAGATCTCCATTGTATTGGATTCCTGGTAACGGGAAAAAAATAAAAGTTTGGGAAGACTCAATCCTCGGGGAAGAGCCTTTGGGGCAAAACCCCAAAATCCAGAATATAAAATAGTGGCTTATGGATCAGCATGTCTTCACTCTTTGGGACCTCTCTGCCTGGGACAATGAAAGCTATTGGATAGATTGGAAGTTTGGTGACCTTCCCAACGGGCTAGAAGAGGAGGCAATGCTTCTGTCTCAGCTTCTGCAAGGAAAAGCCCCCCTAAATCAAGCTACTTGTGATAAGAGAGGTTGGGGATCAAAAAATGGAAGCTATACAGCGGCTGAAGGCTACCGGTCCTTAATGACGGTTCCTCATGCAGCTCCTAACCCGATCCAATGGAATTTCATTTGGTCTACCCTGTCCATTCCGAAAGTTGATCTGTTTTGTTGGAATGTTGTGCATAGAAGTATCCTCACAGCGGAAAACATGAGAAAGAGAGGCCTGGAAGGTCCCTCAAGATGATCCCTGTGCAAGAGTGATGAAGAAAATATTAAACGTCTTCTGCTCTCTTGTCCTTTCTCCAGAGAAGTATGGAAAGAAGCTCTTCCCGTGAATCCTCCTAATTTTATTGTGCCAGATTTAACTGCAGACCTGTTTACAAGATGGGTTGATTACTCTCCTTTTCATCTCTCCAAAAAAGACCTCCTCAAATCTGCTTGGATGCTTCTCCCTAAGTTTATTTTCTAGAAACTGTGGCTTGAAAGGAACAACCGTCTGTTCAGGGATGTGGAAAACTCTCCATCAAGGGTCGCGATGAGAGCCAAATCTCTTCTTGGAGAAGCGTTGGACCACAAGCCTGCTCTCTGGAATGCTAGGCCTCTAGATGACTGGGAAACTACTTGGCTTTCAGGGCTCGCCTATAGTGCTCAAAAAGTCTCCACTATCAGACCTCCAACTCTTGCTGACTGGGAAATTCGAATGGAAGAAGCAAAATTTCTAAATTGGAGACTCTCGCTGCAGGTTCACTGTCTGTTTTTTGATGGTGCCTCTAAGGGAAACCCAGGTCCTTCAGGTGGGGGAGGAGTGGTCCTCATGCCCTCTGGCTCCATTCAATCCTCCTTTGCTTGGGGGCTAGGAGTGGAGACTAATAATTTTGCTGATTTCCATGCTCTGTGGCAGGGACTCCGGCAAGCTTTAAGTCCAAACTTTCGAAATATCTCAGTATTTGGGGACTCCAAATTGGTGATTCAGGCCATGCAATCGAAGTCTCGTCTCCCCAACATCCACATGAACAGGATCGCCCAGAAAATTCATTCTTTAGCTGGCAAGTTTCAATCCATAAGCTACTACCACGTGCTGGGCCATCTTAACAAGCAAGCTGATCTAGAAGCTAATCATGCCTCTCTCCTGAGCAGGAGCATCATCTCAATCAATGGTAATGAATCTTCCTGCAACATCCCGTGACTTTTCCAAGTCTGACCGTGTCCTAGATGATCCTTTCTTTTGTTGTTCCAGTGATCTTGTTCTTCTCGTGCTCCTTTGGACAAAAGTAAGGCCTGTTCGTTGTTCAATAGAAGGCCGTGATCTCCAAGATGGACATCCAATAACCCAAATCTTCTCTGAAGTTTTCTCCATTGCAATTGAGCCTGCTACCTCCTCTTCGATTAGCTACCGTAATCTTCTTTACTCCTGTCATTTCTCCTCTGTCCCTTTGCACTATCGGTCGTTAAGCTCTTTTATAACCGTTTGGGTAAGCCATTGTAACAGCTAGATTCCATTTTGTATTTCTGATCATCAATGGACTTTGCTGCTCATGACAGAGCACTCTGTTTTGTTCAGGGAATTTCCAAGTGTAACTTAGCCTCCAGAAGCTGATTTTCCGGGTCTTTATTAATCTATCCAACAGTTTTGGTCAAAAAAAAAAAAAACAATAAAATATGTTTAGGCCTATTCTTTTTATGTCATTAAAGAATCACTGTAAGATGGATTTGGAACTGATAATTTGAATTCAATCAATAACTAGGATCTGTTTATCCTAGTAATGGGACCCATAGCAGTAGATTCTTACAAATTCGTCGGTAAGCTCAAAAAAAAAATTAGGTGGACATATGTCTTTACAACAAGACAAGGTTGACAAGTTTTCCCTATGGTCTTTCCCTTATTTCTTCATTACATGGTAAATAATGAATCTGCATATTTGAAACCTATTTATATATACATATCTGAATCCTTCCATGCATATATTAATTTCTCTTTTCTTTTACTTACATATAACAACATGAATGAACTTTCTTATCATATAATTGGAAACTACTGGATTTTCTTTTATGGCTTGCGGACACGCCATATCTTTGGTTTGGGGGGGGGAGTATCAGACTAGTATCAGACTCTCTGTCCTTTTATATAAAAATGATGATTTATTTCTTTAAAAATATTAGAAATACAATTAAGAGGATCAAAGTAATTTTTTTATGTGATCTCCTTGTAGGTGCAAAGCTTAGAAAAATATATGATTAACAGTAGTCTGATCAGATCAAGTAAAACTTATTTTCTTACAGGAAATTTATATGGTGGATTATACGAAAGATCATATGAAGGGTTGAAAAACGGCCTGAATGAAAAGCCAAAAGATGTTTTGAATATGCACGATGATATTTTTCCTTTGATTAAAGTTAGCTGAGTCATATCGTCATTATTAAAAATCATATCCATAAGGGTACTTTTACTAAATTTCGACCTATGGATTGGTACAATCTCGATCTAATATGATCCTCATATAGGTTTGAAAATACCTTAGTGTACCTTCTAATCATTACTATGTTTCCATCACCTCATCTCATTTTTCATTCGTACGCATAAGCCATTAGATGATCGATCTTCTTGTTAAAATTGCAATTATGGTAATGAGTATGGTCATATGTTTGCATTGAGTTTAATGTTTAACCTGTCCAAAGTTAAAATTGGATAGGGTTAAACTAACTAAAATCTTATGAACTCGCTAGAAGATGCACTTTGACGGCACACGTTTTAAGGGTTGTCATAATGGCATGGTCATCCAAAATACGTTGAGCTGGCTGCACGATCATTTGATCAGTTGAATGTGGCATGTTCTTAAATCAATATGATGCGAATCCTTTCCATCGTTTCCGTATGACCGTTACTACTGTAGAAGCCTATCGCCAGCTTTTTCCCCATATTTTTCGTAGAGCCTTATTTCATCACCTTAGCTTCACCATGCCAAACTGTTTCGAACCAGAGAGTTATCAAGACCTCTTCCAGATACCCGAATTTAGAGACTGTTGTGAAATATTCTTTTGCACAGGATGGAACCCTTTTCTACATCAGTTGCAGGGTTTTGATGAGGAAATCTCATCATTGTTCGCAATGGGCTTTGATGGGAGAGAAGCAAGTGTCAGCAATTTAGTTTTTCAGGTCACTGGGGAGTTAATAGCCTGGGCCACCAGGCTTCCCCAAGATGGGAAACGTTGGGGGGAACGTTGGCACAAGCATTGGTTCATCCCTAGAGCATTGCACAATTTCGCATTGAAAACTAAATGTCGTCATGTATCAGGAAGCAAAGGCTATCATCACAGTTGGATCAAACCAGAATATCTCAATTCATTGACAGTTATTATCCACCTAGTCACCTGCAAAGGTAAGTTCAACATTTTTAAATCTTGTCATTTGCATCTGTTGGCTCACTTTGTGGATCAGAAATACCTGAATTTCCCATTTTTCTTTTTGTGGAGTTGTCACATGCCCCAATTTTGCAAAAATAATATTATCATATTTGATTTTATTTCAAGACAATCTGTTAAATTTTATGCTAAGTTGTAATTGATGACTCAACAGAGTTAAGGATGTTGAATGTAATTCTGAATATTTTAATTATAAATAAATAAAAGCGGAGACAACAGCTTGGGAGAGCTGTTAAAAGAGTGTTTACTGGTCAAGTTGGTGGAGGAGACTGGGTGGAGAGCAAATAGACAAGTGGAAACATCCTCAAACACTTCCAATGTTGCAGGTGGAAACCTCCCTACATTTGGGGTCATGATTCTCCAAGAAAGTGGGATCAGAGCAGGTGGCCCAATTAATGACAACTAACCCAAAAAGACCTAGGCAATATTAATAAAAATGCCCAATGAAGAGAGCTGAGGCTGCTCATTTTCCAAGAAGAGAATCATTCAGGTGAATATACTTCAAAGGATTTCATTGGGAAGGGAATTTTGTGGAAGGTGTTTGAGGGGTAAACTACAGAAAGTGATCTAGTGTAGCTTTTCAGCTAAAGAATCTTAATGCTGAGTGCAGAGTGATTACAGAGTCATTGGACTAGTATTTGGTTGCTGCTCCACCAGTTCTCAGCCAAGGATACCAGGAAACAGGCTCGGGGGTCCTGAGGAGACGTTGTTTGAGTGCTCTCCAGGAGTTGGTAGGGAGGAACGGCCTCCCAACACTGTTGTTGTCCAGCTTAAACAGGTTCTACAGTCTTTTCTTTTATTGTGTTTAAAATTTTATATGTGAAACTGAATGATTAATGAATGATTAAATATTTAGTAGTGAACTGATAGAGATTGTAATCCTTTAGTTATTTGAAAGGCTGAATCTGTAATTGATGAAAGATAATCCTACCTGTGTTTTTCCACGTCTGGAATGGACCAGACCATACTCTAGCACAGGCAATATATTTTAAAATAGATGAAGAATAAGAAAGAAATCTAAAATGAATAGAGTTATTATGTATTTTATAATATTGGAATCATTCTTTCTGCAGATAGTTGTTTTCAGAAAAGAATATTAATCTGCCTAGTTAAATTTATTGTTTAAACCAGACTGTTGTAATAAAAATGCTAGAAAAGAAATAGCCATAATATTTTACTGATAGTAATGTATTATATTCACGAGTTGTTCAAGTAGATAAGTTATTTCTTTTACACAATACTTCCTTTTGTAAATTATACTATTAACCTATAACAGAGGAAATAGAAACAACTAAGATATAATGCTTATCTTATTATGTTAAGCAAAGAATTAAGTATGGTTCTTTTAGTTTATTTCTTTTTACTGATATTAATAACTAACTCAATCTACAACTATTCGAACCCTAGGTAGGGTATAGTAACATAATTAAATTCTAAATACAAATTAATTCAAAGATAAAGAATATCTTAACACATAACTTATTTAGCCCTAACAGTATTTTTTATAGAATCAAAACAACAAAGATACAATAGTAACTTATGTTAAATTAAATAAGTATTTTAACAAGGAATTGTCCTTTAACTTTTACAAACAGATTATACATGTAAGGAGTAATGACAGGGTCGAAACCCTTATTTCATTTCTTAGTAAGCTAACAGAAATAATACTATTGAATGAACCAAACTAATATAGACTGGTCACAGTCTTTATTAATAAAGTGTATGTACAAATACAAGCTTAAGTAATTATAGTATACACAGATAATAGTATTAACATAAACAATATCGTTTACAAATTAAAAAATCTTTAAACAAACTGAAGGAATCTTTAAAGAAAGAAACAGAGATTATTTCCATAAACCCTAACTTGGAAATCCTTGAGTCACTGAAATAGTCTTTAATTCTTTTAACAGTAATTGAAAATAATTAATAACAATAAAGAAATTATTATCTTACAAGTTAAATAGGGTAAAAACCCTAGCTCGTATTTCTGACCAGAAATTACTCAATATTATTTAATATACAAAACCATTACAATCGAACCTAGGATAAGTAACAAACTTTCTTTTTATATAAGCATTAAAAGGAAAAATTTAATTCATTCACACAAAGATAAAATACAAATACATAAAGGAAAACTAATTTAAGCTAAAGACATACTATCTTAAAAGATATTTACATTATATCAACGAGCCCGAAGGCTGAACATAAATCAAAATTTAACAGAGTACAAAACCTCAGCTAAGAGCCGAGCACCCATATCTTGATATGGAGTATAAACAAGTATTAACAAAATATTACAAAACTGTAAGTTATTCCCTAATACAAGAGGAGAGCATTACAAGTCATAGCTTAAAGCCGAAGTCACCTTGCAAAAAGAAAGAGTTATAAACCAAAGCATAAACTATAAAAATGAAGAACAACAACCCAAGACTGGGTGCGACACGGTCGTGACTTGTTCCAACTGCAAAAGTCTGTACAAGCAGGGAGAACCATGTTCGAAAACCGAAGCTTACTGTAGACTGTTCGTGGAGCCATTTGAGCAGCGTGACTGTCAACTATGGAGACGAGTTAACCCTGCAAATATAAAAACCAGAATTAATATAAAAAAAATAAAGAACCCATATGCAGAATGGAAACTGTAAATATTGCTAGCTTTTAATTTTACTTACTTACCTCAGCTGGAAGTAAAACGATGGAACCTCAGAGGAATAACAACACCACAACCAGTGTTAAGAAGAGCCAAACCCTCATTCTCGTCGAGGATAGAGACGACGGGACTCTTGTTCATTTCACACTGACAGCAAGGGTGTAGGTAAGTGTGGGCAATGGCTACAAAGGAGTCAAACAAGCATGGAGTCGGACTGTCACCAACCCGCAAGCAGGAAAACTAAACTCCAAAACCCTACGATGAAAGAGCTTCACAATAATACATGCTAAGCTCAAGTTTTCACCAATGACAGACCACGGTAGAAGAGCAGCAAAGGGAGCTATAGGCGGGTCGTAAAGCCATGTGCAAGGAGAGCAGTGAACCCTGACTGAAATAAAGAAATCACAATGGAGGCAAGCAACAGAACCCAGCTCAAGGGAGTAAGACACGACAAACACAAGCGTTGGAGCCTCTGTAACTAATTTCCACTCACGGCCGCCATGGGAGCTTGCAGAGCAGCCCAAAGGGCCAACGCAAATGTCGAAACTCGAATAAGCCAAGGTTTATGGTTGACAATTATATATACAACCATTTCATGGCCAAGGACTTTCCACATGGCTGCAATAATAGAATCATGTAGTGGGTCGACTTTCCATAATCACCTGTGATCAATAATAACCAATTATTCTCCCAAATGATTTCATCAAACAGCATATAAACATTATAGTTTGCATGGGTTTCATATCTTACGATAATAGTTTTAACGTTTAGTGTATAGCTTATCGTCGGCATGGGTATGCAATGTTATGATAACGTTTACATAGCACTGATTATAATTTTATAGCCTCGTGACCCAAAAGAAAACCTTGCATAAATTTTGGTAAACAATATCATGAGAATTCACTAGTAAATCTCGTGAGAATTGTATGTTCTAGATTGTAAGTTTATACTAATGATTAACATGAGAGATGTTAAAAGGTTATATTAACATTATCATTAGTAATATGCATAATACATATGTAGGTATTAACCCCTTTTAGAATAGCTACAACTTATCAAGCTTATAGTAACGTCATTATTGTGATATAGGTGGTGTAATAACTAAGCTGTTACCAACAATAATTTAAGACAAATATGAAATCATTGTCATATAAACAGTCTAGTTAATGGTGTAAGAATAACTATCTAATAGTTACAGTTTCTCTTATAGGGTGGCATGAAAATTTTTACACAACATTCAAGTTGAGAACATTGCATAGCATCGTTTTGGGTAGGTTCATAAATATTTTGCAAGTAAAACCTTATATGTTGACAAACAAATAGTTTATGCATATTTATAAGTCTTAGGAACTAACAAAGTAAATATTAGAAAACTGTGAAAGGGAAAAGTGAAATGTAAGAACATTTCCTATGAACTCTTTTATTTAGTTCAGATCAATGAGATCTTATCTTAGAATTTGGCTATTTCTCTTCACCTGGAAAAATGGATTTATGTTTTTACCAAAATACTGAGGTTAACATAAGATAAAAAGAGTGGATCTATAAGAGAAACACCAACCTTGGAAGTTGTTCATAGATAGAACTTAATACAATAAATGTATTATAGAATTGCTAGGATATGCATATTAAAATTAAGATGATCAAGCAGATAAAATAAAATGTTCAGAACCAAAGGAAGTGGTGCTGTCGCTATGTACTCTACAGGAAGAAATACAATCATCTGAACTTTGTTTACAATAGCAACTGAAGAAAACAGACTGTTTTACCTTACAGAAGTGGTTTGGATTACAGCAGCTTATCTACTAAGCTTATTAATTTTTGCAAATAGAAATATTGTTGGATGCTTTATGAAATTTAAGACGTTACTCGATCATTCATCCCTGTAAACTTGTAAGAACAAGTAATCCATCTGCGTCAGGGTAAATGCTAAGTAAGCCCCGGAATTCAAAGTCAGATTCCACCTACTGTCATAAATAGAACTCATCGTAAACCGAATGTAGAAATAATGCGCAAGTTAAACTCAATATTGTGTTAATAAGAAAACTGTTGAGTTAACATAATTGAGTTTATGCAAACTAATCTATTAACTATTTCTTTTATTTCTAACCGTTAGCTGTTAGTAAACTGTAGTCTCAGCATTTTATATTATTTCAAAATTTTAATTTTTTGTGAAAATTCGGGGTTATGACAGGAGTCTTGAAAAAATTTCAAATTTGGTTCGGAAGAACACCGTCCATCCCAAAAACAGCCTATTCCACCATATCATCATAAAAATTCTCATCCTCGATCAGCTTAAAGAACGAAACCAGACATGGGGTACTTTCATTTTCAAGGTCGTTAACCCTCATTTGGATATTCACAAGTGCCCCCGATATTCTCATGGCCAAGAGTCTAGTCCATCTCCATCAACAAGGAATAAAAACCCTGATATAGTTCATCTAGATGATGATGTATCAGAAGCAAGCTCGTCTACATGATATTCCCTTTTTGTTCCTGTTGAATTCATACCTCTATCACGACCCCGTACTAGGAAACAGAAGGTGAAATTTGCACAGACCAGTCATCAACCCAATGTCCATCCCTTGGTACAGTCAAGCGTCTAGCCCAACATATAGAAATATCATCCAGATAGTCTGGTTGAAACACATATGCCTAACCTAGATTCGTCTTTATACGCGTTGGCTAACCTTTCAGTCGATTCGTTGAATGACATTGCTCATGACGATGTTTCTACACCTGTTCAAGATTTAAACCCTGATAGTTAAGTTCCATATGTTGATGATGTTGAAGTGCCATCAAAAGAAGAGAACCCTCTATGGGATTGCAACCAGTCCCCAGAACTATGTCAACCACCACATCACCCAACAGTAGATTAGCTAACCTCTGAGTTGACACAATTGACAAAACAGAATGAAGCGCATGTCAAATTAATCTCAGAGCTTCGAGAAGAAAATAAACTGTTACGGCTACATATTAAGGCTATGGAAGATCTTCATAAGACTGTCAGTACAGCACGCAAGGCGTGATCTCTTGAAAGCACAAGCTAAAGAGCTGAAGTATAAGCCACCTGCTTTGTCAACAGGGTTGAAGGCAGCTGCTAGCGCAACTCTGCCTTCTTCCCAATGATATCTCTTACTTTGTACCGGTGGGACATGGAATCCTTTTGGTTTAGGGGTATGTTGAGCCCCATTTTGTTACCCTTTTTGAGCTAAAGACCTTATGTATTAACGCACATTTTGTTTTCATTTTGGCGTCTTTGCATCATACAGATTACCATTCAGCTTCAGGTATGATCTTATTTTGGATTCATTTAAGATTGATTTATTCTTGATTATTTTAATGTTTTAATGAATAAATTCAATGTTAAGTAATGTAACTGCTAACAAATACATTCGTTAATTGCAGAGCATACCTTTTGGGGCAAGTTTTACACACAGACACATGTTCAGCTAGATATGCAGATAGCATATCCAGCTCGTCATATAACTTGCCGAACCAACCACGCATTTGAACTGATTGATTCTCCAGCATTTAAGCATGGAGTGATCTGGAAACCACCGACTGTCCACCTGTTGAAGCGTTAGCACATGCCTTATTTTGGAAGGTTTCCAGCATACATCACAACGCTAGAGAAGGGGAGCCACCTCATGCCCGATGGAAACCAACTCATGACAAGGGACGAGAACGACTGTGTGTTGGAATTAAAGCAATGAATTGTAATAATGGTTGACTCATCCAAAAGAGCAGTCAAATACTAAAGGGTTGACTCGCTCACCTTCTCAAAACTACATATATAAGAACATTTGTATGCGAAAGAGTTAGTGAAGTAGAAGTAGTTTTTAGCTCAGTAATCTTCCATGTAATTCAGACTCTGTTTATTTTTAATGGAAAGTTTTGTTATACTGTCTACAATTGTGTTCCATTAACGCTTAGTAGGTTGTGACTCTGTTTGCTGGGAGGGCCCCCCGCCAATCAGAGTTTTATATTTTCGTATAGTCTCTTTCCTTTTTATAATTAGTATAATTTTGTTCATAGATTGTTTATGTAATTTCATTTCTGCAATTGTTTATATTGTTTCCTGTAACTTAGATTCCATTCCATTCTTATTATGATTGTAGTTTAGATTCCATTTTAATGTTATGATGCTTATATAGTCTTTCATTTTAAGTTGGCAACTGGTTGCATATAGATTGGATTGTAATTTCTTTTGTTACATTTCCAGTTTATTAGACTAGATTGTAATTTATTTCTAATGCATTTGCATATAGATTAGACTGTAAATTCCTTTTGATGCATTTGCATATAGACTAGATTGTAATTCCTTTCCATATAGATTGGACTGTAAATTCCTTTTGATGCATTTGCATATAGACTAGATTGTAATTCCTTTCCATATAGATTAGGCCGTAAACTTCCTTTTGATGCATTTGCATATAAACTGGATTGTAATTCTTTTTTATGTATTTCTAGTTTATTATTTGATTCAATGATAATAGATTAAATTGCTTTCAATACTGTAGAATTTAATCATAGTTAGTTTCAATTCTGTTAGTTCTTAGTATGTTTTGAATTTATTTAATCTCTAGTTTCCTTTCAAATCTCTAGGTAATAATGCTTTCAAATTATGAATTGTATTATCTTGTAGGGTAAATAGGTTTGAGTTATGAATTGTAATTATATGTGAATTAGTTGCTAAATAGGTTTAAATTCTTGTATTTACATCCTAGTTATTACATGCATAGGTCAGCTGGCCGAAATCATCTAGATTAATCAATTTTTCAAAGTTTTAAGTATTTTGTATACAAACTATCATACAGACAGATTGTTTGGCTTGTTATACAGACTGCCATTTCAACCTGTTGTTCAGTCTTTCATACAGTCCTTAGCATATTTTATGTAGTTTAAGTCTTCTTTCTTCAGTTCTTTGAGCATATTTTGATTAGGATAGTTAGACACTAATTATATTTCTTTTTCAGAGTATGTGATTAAATTATTTAGAGTATTTATTAAGCCTTTAAGTCTTTTTACCATATGATTATATTAGCTTGAATTAATTCTATTTCTGTACATGTGATTTAAAGTTAATTACATTGATAATTTGGTAGATATATTGATAGGTCATAAATAGAAGTTGTTCTTTTCAGTTAGATGGTTATTAAATAAGAATTTAGATCATCATCAGGTTTTCTTATTGTTTATAAGTTAGGTCTTTTCCTTTGCATTTTTCATAAGTGTCCATGATATAAAGAACAATGTTTACCATTACTTACAACTGGACATTCCTTAGTTTACATATTTTCGTAGAGGTAAAGTTAGACTTAATTCCCTTTAGTTTCTATACCTCATTTGAAAGCCACTTTGACTCTGTTCCTACTCCTGTCCCAGTCACTGTAAATGCTTATCCCCAAAACAATCCGAGAGAGTGGAATTAGTCTAAGTTGCCATGTATATCCTTAGTTATTCTAGTTGATGTAATTTTGTAAATCTCTTTTGTATAGCTAAACTTTCAAAGTTGTTTAAAGTAGCAGAATATATCCTAAGGAATAGTTCATCTTGTTTGTATTTGCATTCCTTCAATAAGTATGTATAGAGTAGAATGGTATAACTGGATACTATACTGATCTAGTCCTCTGTCTTAGCTTAATCTCCTTAACTGTCGAATTCTTAAAAGTTTGACTCTGTTTCTTATTTTGAAAAATCTTTCAATCTGTGTAGTGCCACGACATCTTAGGAATCCTTCTGCCTTCGCATATATTTTGTACCAACTCCAAGCTTACAAACCCTCGTCGATAATTAAATATTTGGCAAACTATTCCAGACAATATTTTTCGCAACAGAGAGTTGTGTTCTCATAGTTGGAATATATCATTCCTTCAGGGTAAGCCAGTGCAACACATATTTGGATGCGTCATCACCTTCCTTAGATTTGGCAATTTCCAGTGGTGATGGTGATGACGTATACCTTCATTCCTCCATCTCCCAGTTCAAACATTTGTTCAGATCGGTCGGTCCTAGCAATGGATACTATGCACTATGACAATTATTTTTTGTCGACCATGTCTGGGGGTTTCAGTGGGATGTCTTCCGGGTTGGGCGTTGTTGCCACCACTTCTCCTGCCTTGTCCATATCCCCTAAGGAAACTCTACTTTTCCCGACCTCAGAAGGTTTTTCCAGTGTGATGAACATCTTCACCCCGATGGTTGAAGTTGCTTCTGCATGAAGACAACAAAGTGGTTGAACTTCCAAGCAGCAACCAACGGGTAATAAAACACATCGAACAATAGGTTTCATATGAAAAATAGTCAGTATAGATTCCTTATCAGGACTCCTTGGGTCATTACCACCACAATAGTCAGTCATCCTCTTTCTTCACCGGTCTCCACTCACTCTGTATCTTAGCACAACTTCGAATGCAGTATTATAGGGAGCTGGGAAATTACTGAATCATCGCCAGTGGTTGCTTCCAATACTAAATCTGTTGATTCCTCACACATGCCACCATCGAGTAGCATGCTAATAACACGAATCATCAAGTGGGTTCTTGATCCGACTCCTTAGCCATGGGTTCGAACTATGTCGCCCCTTTTTGTTGTGACATTGTGATACTAACGGTGGAGGTGACCCTTAACATCACTTGTGATCAGCTTCGAATTTTCTCACGGTCTGTGAGCTGGATATTTGTCATTTCAGCAATCTTTCCACATCATTATATCGACAGACCATTGTATTTAGTGCCAGTATTCGCTCACTAGGGCTTGTGTAAAGCTCACAGTCAACCTTCTTCTCCTAACAACATGGTTATCATAATCATTATTACACGTTTTTTTTGCTTCAATCGGCTCCCATTGATGAGACCGCTGAATTCCATACCATCGAGTATTTCTAACTTCGTTGCTCCCCCATCAGTGTTTTCCTTCACCACATAGGGACCTAGCCAATGCATCTTCAACTTGCCGGGGTGCTTGAAAAATTTACTATCGTACATAAGAGCAAGGCCTCACACTTAAAATTGCTTGTTCTTGATATGTCTGTCATGCCATGCATTTTGCCTTTGTTTTTCTACATTATGATGGAAACCTACAATAAAGCACTCTTCTTCCAAATGGATTAACTAAAGCAATCGTTCTTCAACAACATCAACATCAGTCATTTATGTAATGGCCGCTACCCTTAAACTTGGGATAATATATTCCATAGGCATGACAGCCTCTTGCCATACACTTTTCTGAACGGTGATTGGCATGTTAACTTATTACATGTTGTACGATACGCCCATAGGACCGCAGATATTTTCTGGTCCCATTCATCCCTTCTTGCGTTGTAGACCTTAGTGAGCGCATTTTCCATAATCTTATTGAATGCTTCGACCATTCCATTCACCTGTGGGTGATAGGGAGTTGATTTTCTATGTTGTATCTAAAATTCATCCATTAGTTGTTCAATCAACTGATTAACAAAATGAGTACCTTGATCGCTAACCAATATTTTAGGGCATACAAACCTGGTCACCACATTCTCAAATAGAAACTTTGTTGTTGTCGCAGCAGTACAATCCTTGACAGGCTCAGCCTTTACCCATTGAGTTAGGTAATATGTCATAGTAATAATGTATCTAGCTCCTATGCGCTTACCTTCTGAACTAACAGGCCCCAAAAATTCGACAACCCATTTATCAAATGCCTGCAGTGTGATTTGTGGAACTAAAGGCATCTCATCTCTTCTATATGGCTTTCCCGTGTGCTGACAGACATCATAGCTACAACATTAATATTTAGCATCGGCATGCATGGTAGGCCACTATAGCCTTGCTTGTAGCATCTTGCAGACCGTTGCCTTTCTTGCATAGTGTCCTCCTGCAACACCAGCATGGGATTCACTTAATATAATAGACCGCTCATGTTAAAAAACATAGCGTCTCAATATTTCATATGGGCCCAGTTTGTATAAGTGGCTAGAAATCAGCTGGAAGTCTACAGCTCACGTTGCTAAATATTTTTTCTGCACAATTGTAAACTCAACTAGTGTAAACCTTGTAGTTAGGAATTGTATGATGGCCTGATACTAGTTATCAAAGGCGGTTAGTACAAATAATTGCGCATCTGGGAGATTGTCTTCCAAGATAGTAGGTTCCTCTCCACTTTCGATTTTGGATAAGTGGTATGGTCCTAAGTTTAAGCTTCCTGGTTTGACAATAATCTCAAAATCAAATTCCTGGAAGAGGAGGAGCCACCGGAAGATATTCCCCCCCAACACTAGTTTGTTCACCAGATATTTCAATGCAGAATTATCAATGTACATTTTAAAATGCCCTCCCAACAAGTAATGTCTGAATTTATGCAATGCATAGACCATCGCAAGTCCTCTCTCTATTGTAGTGTAATTTTTTTCTGCAGTTGATAGCTTCCGAATGGGGTGATCAATATCTCCTTCTCCAGGTTGCGTCAATACCACTCCCAACACCATGGAGGATGCATATACATGAACATGGAATTATTTTTTCCAATATTGAAATATGAGTATAGGTGTAGTGGCCATTTTCCTTTTTAACTTATCCATACTTTCTTGACATTCATCTGTCCATTGGAACCTAGTATCTTTTTTCAATAATTTTTCCATCGGGGTAGTCACTTGTGCATATCCTTTGATGAATTTCCTATATGCCCTAGCATTGCTATTAATTGTTTAACTATGGTAGGTGGTGGCAAGTCCAAGATGATGGCAATTTTAGCTGGATCTACCGAAATTCCATCATGACAGACCACATGACCTAACAGAGCCCTGAAAGGCGCACACAACATACACTTCTTCAAATTGAGGGAAATCTGGTACTGACGACATCACTCCAACATCAGTCTAAGAATTTCGATGTGATATTTTATGAGACCAAAAACTTTCCAATCATCAAAATAGACCTCAAGAAATTTGTTTATATATTCTTTAAAGGAAGCAACTACAATTCTAGATAAAATTGCAGGCGCATTTTTTAGTCCAAAGGGCATTACCGTATATTGGTAGCATCCCCATTCTATTGCAAAGGTATTCTTGTAGTGGTCTTCTTTGGCAATGCAGACTTGATGGTATCCTGAGAATCCATCCGTAAATGAATACATCTCTTGTCCTCCAACATTTTCCAATACTTCATCTATAAACGGAGCTGGGAAGGGATCATGCAAGCAGGCATCATTAAGTTTCTGAAGATCAACACAAATTCTGACTTCCCCTAAAGTCTTCTTGTCTTGTACCACGATCGGGTTGATCCATTCTGATCCTCGACTCATTCTATGACTCATGCTTCCAACATTCAGTCAAGTTTCACTTTAACCTTTTCCTTATAATGTGAATTCAGTCGATATGGTCATTGCCTGACCGGTTTTGCGTCATGTCTCAATGGTATCTTCATTTCTCCAAGGTCTCCTACTATGCCTTTCATTTAAGAGAACTTGGTATGGAACATATCCTGAAACTCATGTAATAGATCAGTGATCTTCCCCACAGTCTCTTCATCCCAATAATCCCTGATATTGGCGAACTTCGAGTTTTCCTCAGACCCAATATTCACTTTCTTGATTTTAAGCTATTTTAGAAACTGATCAATAGTTATAGGAGTTCCTTCTATTGTACGTATACCTTCTGACTCGGGTATATTTATCTCTAGTGGGTCATCGTCATCCGGTTCTCTAGTGATATTATAGCACTCCATCCAACTGTGCATAGTCATGGGGCATTGGTGATAACATCGACTGTGGGATGTTCGCTTGTAAATTTAAATGTTTGAGTAAAGTTTAAAGTTAAACTTTCTCACTCGCTAGTTCCTCATCGCAACTCCTTTGAAGTGTACCAACTTCTGGGCACCATTTCCAAGGAGTGCATGAATCGGTGAACCCATTCCTATCGCAAAAATGCTTTCCAAGCTGTGCGGCAGTGCTCAATATGTTTTCTAGGATCTAGAAATATTGCGTATTTCTTATCAGCGTAGTTGATCTCATCTCCAAATCTGATCTCCAGCAGTATTCTACATTTCATCCATTCTGAGATAGATTATTTATGTGTATCCCACCATCTAGTGGGTGTAGCTTTCAACACACAGTCTAGAGCAGATAGTCGCTGCGATTCTATGACCTTTTCTTCAAATTATTCCAAGAAGGGTGCAAGGTTAGGAACTCCTTCATACGTAGGCAACATGCTTGCTTCGAATCCTACTCTTCGAACATCTTTTGTTATTCTTGCACACCAGTGCATAGAAACTTCATGCATCTTGTTCTGCCTGTTTTATTGGGATTCGCCTGAGTCGGACATGCACAAGCTTACACTATGCCAACTCAATTTTCCATCAATTGTGGGGTTAATATAATCTTCTTTAGAAGACATGATGTTATACAACTATCCAAATATTTCTCTTGTCATTTGCTATGCATAGGTTCAACATACCGCTTCCCCTCAAGGGGATCAATGGGTGCAACCACTCCCATTTCAGAATGCTCAAAAGATAGGATCCTTTTCTTGAAGTTTATGATTGTCTGGTTATCAATAGCCTAATCAATCCCTAGAAGATCAGGGTAGTGATTTGTGTCATCAACAATGTCAATGACCTCGAATTCAGCATATGTTCTCAGGCCTTCGACATCCATGGGAACTTGGGACAGTCTACTGATTGGTAGCACCTTCGACTAGTTTGCAAGTCATAGATGAATAGGAGACCAGTCTAGTCATGTCTTGTTCATGCTTTCCTATGTCTTTCTTCTCAATATATTGACATCTAAGCCCAATTTGAGCATGATATAGTCCATATCATTATCTCCTATCTACGCAGTCATTCACAATTCTCGGTCTGTCTTCCATTTTCTTTCGACTTGATTGACTCTTCTTTGAAAAAGTCCTTGAGATTACTAACCTTTTTAGTGGGCGGTCTTCTGATTAATTGTTCAAACCGTTCGGGCATAGCTCTCACTTGTCTCGATGTTGATGGTTGATTGGGATCAACAAAGCCTTGTCGTGCTTCCAAAAATACTTCCTTCTCCTGTTGGACTTTCAATGGAGCTTTCTTTTTTGCCGCAGGTCGCACATGCGGATGTCCTTACGGTGTATTTTGGTCTACTAGTGTCTCAGCACCTCCTCTTATAACTACAGCAAGGTTGGGTTGTTGTGGTTCGATAGAAACCATTTTAATACTCGGCTTGGGTTTTGGATTCAGATTATGCACTGGGTTTTGGATTCGGATTCTGCACTAGGTTAGGGTTGACGACAGTTCTAGCCTTCCATTTCGCAATGAGTTGCGGACATTGTTCTATAGTGTGGTCAAATGCTTTACAATATGTACAAGATTTTGTAGGACTTTGAAAATATCAGGAAAAATTTCCTAGCCTCCCACAATTATAACATACAACTTGGCCTCTTCCTCAACCAAATCCTCCTCCATGTTGCTGTCCTCGACCTCTAAAGTCCCCCCCCCCTTGAGGAGGATATTGTTGTTGTTGAGGATACTAGTTTGGTTGGTATTGCGGTTGAGGATATTATTGTTGAAACTACACATGCTGATATTGAGGTTGCGCTCATTCAGCTTGTATTTGTTCCTTGGCCTTCATTAGGTAGGTATCCATCGATTTCTCCTGGATCAGTTGGAAGGCTCTACAATCCTTTTCATCATTCCCTACCGATTTACAAAACTTACAATACAGACTAGCAGGTGCACTTACAATCTTCTGTAGGTATAGACATTCCTCGGACTTGTGACATCTAGTATGGCATACTCTACACCAAGGCATCCCTTGGGTGTTTAATGGGTTTGGCTCACTTGCTGCAACATCATTCATGAGCATTGGGAAGTTATCCTTATGGTGCCCATATTCTCTGGACCTGGTACACCATAGTTCTTCCTGAACTTATTTGTCTCTTTTGATGTCCTGTAGCTACACCGTAAGATTGGCTAGTTGTGATTGAATTTACATCATGCTCATGCATGTGTATCCAATTGGCAAGGCTTCTAGCTTCATATCTATATCCAGAGACTCTATATGTGACACCAGTTCCTGTTGCATCAACGACATTCAGATGTGTGGCAACAAGGCGACAATGAACCATTCCTTGTGTTGCACATCCGACCATTATAAACTGACCTTGGACATTAACGTCTTGAATATCTTGTCAAAATGCCAAACAAACTATGTTGGTAGCTACTTGATCTCCTTGATCTCAGTGATGCATTTGATTCAGAATTCAATTCTTAAATTCATCAATCAACCCGAGTCGAATCTCATTGAGTGTCTTTGAGACCACTCCTACTGGTACTTTAGAAAACTTCATATACCAGTCTAGCGCACGACCTCATAGATTTGAAATCATATGCGCTTTGTTGATGTTCTCATCCTGAATATGTCGTACAGTCCAGACAGAGTCACACAAAAACCAATGTTGTTATGGGTCTTCCATCCCATTCCCTTTGAATATTGGGAGCTTAATTTCAATTCCAGCCATTGGACAGGCCGATACAGTATTAACTGCTCTGGTATCGTGGGCGAGTTGAGTACATGTTCTGGTTCCGAAGATTCAGCTGACTCCTCAGATTCTTTGTTTTCCTCTGGATTGGTTGGTACTATTCTTCCTCATTGCACGAACCTTTGTCTAGGTACGATGTAAACTCGTATCCTTCTTCTTCTTGCTCTGTGCTGTAACTGCCTCATCCAAATAGAGTTTTTCTTCTTTTGCCTGATCTGAATCTCCTTTTGCTTCTCAAAAAGCCAAGTTCTAGTTTAGTTTCACCTAAATCCTAGGAACATCTCACTTCATGGTTCTTTTGATACATATCCACCCTTTGTTGTTCAATCTATCATTCGCATAATGCCCTTTTCACATATGAGCATTTTGATCCATGTTTTCCAAGATGAAATATATCTACTACGTGGTCCTTGAAAAAAAATTCTCTAGGCCTAGCTGTATGAGGTTATCGTGTCAATGACGAACTCAATCATATATCCCTTTATGACACTATCTATCCAGAAGTCCACATCCTTTGAAATAGGGTTGTTGGTTATTTTCAGCCACTCAATCAAGAACGGAGTCCACTTGTCGGTTCCCCTCCTTGAAAATTATTCTTATTGGTTGTCAACTTAGACAACCACTCATACAACAGAGTGGGGAACTCAGTAAAGAAAATCTCATGGATGTCTGAATATATGTACCAGTCTAACCACTCTGTCGACGTCCATCAGGATCCTTCACTTTCTTTCTTCATAAACTCTAACTCTTTTGCGTCCACCCAACTTTGGATCTCTGGCTTCATAGGATTATAGAACATGCCCCTCAACACGCACTTTAAGGTCCCGACAACATAACCATTTGTTGTCCTTTTTTCCCCTGTGACCTAGGTTCAATCCTCTTTCTCTAGTCATCGCAACAAAGCCCAAGATATCGGCTCAACAGAGCAGAGCCCAGCCGGTGGCACCTGCAACACAAATGTCGTCTCACCTGAGATATCTCATTTCTTATCGGTAACTTCTAGAACCATGTTTCTGTAGTTGGTGTGGGAGGGTGTTTAAGTCCTTGGCCCTGCTCCAAGGTTTCCAACGAATACCGGGAAGGTGGGATGGTGGTTTGCACTTTAGATATCAATACTAAAGTATTACTTGCCCTTAGTTATGCAACCTTCGCAAATGCATAGTGAATAGTCCTTGTAGATATATTCATTACTTGAAATACATCATTCATACAATTATCTCTTAAAATCACAATAACCAATCAAACATTAACACAGTAAATAGGCACTTGTCTAAGCTACTCAACATTAACACATATACACAGCATGTGATGTGGAAACCCATTCGGGAAAAAACCACAAGGTTCTCTTTATTGGGTATTGGCATGAGAAAATAGATGCACCTTTTGTCTGTACATAAAGCTACATACTCTATTTAAGATATTTTCTTCTATCTCTACATACTTCTTTTCCCTCTCATGCTCTCTATTCTTCTCTATCTTTATCACTCTACTTTACTCCTACTCAGTGATCCGCACACAACCTGGATTGACTTGAGCTTCTCTATCTGTCTGCGCACTCAGTTGTAGATATACTTACTCTGATGCACTTAGCGATCGATAGTTACCTACTCGAAACTGTTGTATCCTCTACTCAGATCCAAAGCATCTGAACAAGAACTAGCTAATAGGCTACTAATTGACTGGCTAACCCATGTACAACTTGGGTTTCTCCTCTTATAGCCTTACCACAGACTCGATATATTCCCATACATGCTTGTTATAGACTCAATCATGACTTGATATAGATTCTAATAGACTCATCTATAGTCAGTATCTCATTCGACTTGCTATCTTCAACCTACAGGCTGTCTTTCCTATTCCAGCAAAGTATGACCAAAGAGGTGCTATCAGCCTGACTTACAAAGTTCCTTTATGCATGTGGTTTCTCCCAGCTCCAGCCGAGCTCATAACCATGATAACTAAGGGTTGTTGCTTCTCCACATCATGCCTTACTGTCACTTTTTGGACGTTACCTTGTCTGCACGCCTGCTTCTGCGAATATTCTTCCATGTCAGCATATCCCGTGTTCTATACTTTCATCATAGCTTACAAAATAGTAGCACAGCTTCCTCGTCCAACTCCTTCTCTTTTCCTTTCTCCTTTCCTTCCTTCTTCTGTCACAACATCATTCCCCTTTTTCCTTGATGTTGTTTCCTATGTCACATCTCCTTCTTCTTCCTTGTACTCTTTTTCCCTTACTTAGCCAGAATTCCATATGAATTCTACCCTTCTATCCTGGGCCCAATAGTCACTACTCGATTCTACATGTTTTTCAACTTATTAGTATAAGTGGCTTCCATGGCTTCCATGTTTTCATTTAACTCCTTAATATTCTTATCATATGCCTCTTGCATAGGCTCTTTTCCTTTGGATTCTTGTTTGACCTTCTCTCTTATAAAGCCATGCAAATTAGACTTACCTGAAGCTTGCATGTTAGCATCATTTTTTATGGCTAATGTTTGTGTAGCTTTAAGATCAGCATGCTCCTTATCTCTTAATTGGTATCTCATTTCCTCGTTGAGTGCCTCTATGTAATAAACCAAGATAGATTTATGAGGAGGCTTGAATTCATCATCCATGCTTGCAATAAGATCTCTGAATTTTTTATTAAATTCCTCCATTGTTTAATTTTCATTTCTCGTAATGGAGTGGAGTGCCTTCAACAAAAAAAGAGGTTCCTTTTTTTAACCAAATATTTCCAAAAATCTCTTCTTGAAGGAATACCAAGAATGATATGAATTATCAGCAAGATTAATATACCAGTCACAGGCATCTTCTTCAAGTGATGAGGAAAAAAGCTTCATGTATATATCATCACATTGACTTGTAGCATCTCGACACCAACTAAGGAGAAATTTTGAGAATTTTCTAAGATGGCTTGATGCAGAAATGGCATTGTTCCCCTGGAAAGTTGGCAGTTTCTAGTCTATAGCTTTATCTGGTATGGCATGAGGCTAGCCTGCTATGGTAGTAAAATTAAGGGGTAGAAAGAAAGAAACCATTGGACTTAGGGTATTTGTCACAGTATTTTCCATTGTGAACAAGAATTGGATGTTAGAAATAGACTCAGCCACTATATTTTCAAGGATTCTACGATACTTGGGTCTATGCAATCTTTTTTGTAAGACCCTTTCAAGTTCAAGAAAAAGTTTAAATACTTTGTGTAAATTCATTCTTGCAGAATACCCTAAAGTGATTTTAAATTGTGGAGTCGCCAGATGGACCAAGTAGATTTCAAATTATTCGAATATATCAATCAAAACAAAAACAAAAAGGGTAAGTCGTACCTCTGGAATAAAAAGATTTATCCCCGACAACGACACCAAAAAGTGTTTTCGTGTTTCACACACCTAGGGGTTAAGAGAAACATAAATCTTCAAGCTGCTAGGTCTATCCTTGGGGGAAAGTCTTGAGTTGAGTACTGCCACTTGATCTTGACTCCTGTGTTTAGGCCAAACTCCTAATGAAGCCAAGGGGAGTGGTCCCTAAGAAAGAGTTGTCTGAGGCTCTTAAGTTTTAGTCGTTAATGATGGAAGTAAGTTGTTTAGGAGTTTTTTGAAGTAAAATTACTGAGACAAGATTGTTTGCAGATTTGAATAAATATTCCGAAAGCATAACATCAACACATAAGAAAATTGAAATAAATGTGAATCAGATCAGTGCCAATGGAGCCAAATTAAAATAATGTTGTTGAAATGAAATGTTTTGCAATGTGTCTTGGTCATTTTTAATTATTAAAATATGAGTTGAGTTACGGGAAGGGGATTCTTGATATACTGAAAGTACTGAGAATATATCTGCAAAATGACAAAAGTGGTTCCTCACTAAGAAATGAGGGCTGATTCAAAGTCTATGAGAAGGTGTATAGCACTACACCAACAAGGATGTAGCCTGAATGTATCTCGAGGTCGCTACTCAGTGGTTCTTGCTTCCTTTGAAGAATTTTCCCACGATTGTCAACTATCATACGCCAGATCTTTGTAATGTTCTTTTGGGTAGTTTATTTTATAAATGAATTATTAGATTAATGTAAGGAATTTAGAGAGTGTTGAAAACTGCTTTTGATTCCCCAATGACCAGGAAAAGACCGCAGTGGGAAATATCATAGATGAGTTTAAGACAAAATCATTATTCCAATTTGATGAAGCAAAATATGTTTATAGAATCAAATGCCCTAATCACAAATTAAACCGCAACTATGTGTTTCTGATCATCCAGCAATAATCGACAAAAAACCTTTGGTTGGTGGCGAGAGCATACTTCATGGAAACGACTTGGGTATGGAATTTAAAGATGATATCAAAGAAAAACAACTAATCTATACATCCTTTCTAAAAGGCGGAGTGTGTGCAGGTGTTGATTAGTAAAATGAAAACCATGAAAGACTCGGTGAATCCCCCAAGGGGTATGGAGTGTGGGCGTTGTGTAGCCCACTTGCTTTCTTTATTGATGGAATTTACAAATTGATGAAATCAATAAATAAAATTCCTTTTGACCCTTGAAAATGGATCAAATTCTTACACACAGTTTGGAAGAAAAGAGGAATGAAGAAGAGGGAAGAAGGAAGGATTTATGGTGCTCTGGATGATGAAAAGTTTGATTTTCAACAGCGTTTCCTTATCCTTTTTATCAGACTTGCTAAAAAATAGTGAGTGATTTATTTTATAATCCCATGAATTGATCAAATAAAACTACAAAAAACTTATACTACTCAAGTACTTGAAAATTTGTAAAATTTTCTATGAAAACAAGCACCTAAAGCATGAATCTAGATCTAGTTTGAGATGATACTTCAAATAACTTCTAGATATGATATATAGATGCTTAACAAACTCAGATTTAACTATTAGACTTTTCAGATCTAAAATTTCTCAAACATAAAGAACCAGTAACCAATAAAGATTTGAATTTTAGAGAGAGAAGAGAGAGGTCCTCAAGCCCTGATCTTGAAAGGTATGAAGGAGAGAAGCATATGTAGAAAAAAACACATTAGATTGCAGTTGATATAATGTAACGAAAAATAAGGTGGATGCAACTGAGCTCCAAAATCCTTTCACCTAAAGCAACCTGTAAAAACTAGAAAATCCTTCAAACATGCATGGTTAATCTAGTACATTTCATCATAAAAGACAAGGAGAATATTAGAACAACAGAATACAACCTATTAATCCTAAAATATTCTACAAATAAAACATAAATGAACAAATTGACAACATAAAATGATCATCGAAAAGGAATCTATATCAATACTACCAAACTTGACAAAAAAGAAAGCCTAATTTAGCTGAATATCACCTTTGAAATTATCCAATTGCATAACCATGAGACTGTAAATTTTCCTTTAATATTCAACTAGGGCTAAACAGTGCATGCAAAATATCAATTGATAACCACACATGAATATCTTTTACAGTATGCAGCAGAATATAAAACTGAGAAATAAATCACAACATCACATCATGATATTGACACTATTATTTTGGGTATGGAAACCCCTGGAAAAACCCAAGATGGGAAAACCGGTGCAACAGTCAGATATAGATTTTATTATGAGAAAATATGGAACTTTTACAATCACTGCAAATTCACCCAAACTTGGAGAATGCAATACCCGGCAGAATCACTGGGAAAATCCCAACTAAACCTCAACACCCTCCTATGTGAGTGTATGGCCCAGCTGTACGAAGCTCGATGATCTTGTTGCTCGCTCCTTCGTCTTCTCGGCTAAATCCTCTTTTTGAATTTCTCTCCCTGTATGTATCATGTCTCTGTCAGAATACAAGTGTCTGTGTTCTCTCCACCAATTGATCTCTCTTTTATAACTTTAGGTAAAGCGAAAACCCTAATTTCACTTTCACTTTAACTAGTGGTAAAGCAAAAACCCTAATTTGACTTTCACTTTAACTAGTGGTTCACTAAAGTTAATTTAGATCACTTTAATTTATTTTCCAAAGTAAACTTAGGAAAAGTAAATTAAATACAACCGGTTTCCTATTTTAAGTCTTCTGCATGCAAGGACACATGCATACAGGAAGACCTTCCTTGTTGCTACTAGTTCAACACTCCCTCTCAACGAGGAAGGGATTCGGTAGCAACCCCAACTTATCCCTGAACTTCACAAAACTTTGTCTGCAAAGTGACTTGGTGAAAATGTTTTCCACCTGCTCATCTGTCTGTATGTACTCCAACCGAATGGTTCCCCTCTGAACACAATCTCTCAAGAAGTGGTATCTAATGTCTATGTGTTTTCTCCAGTCATGGAACACTGGATTCTTAGATAGCCTGATGCCACTCTGATTCTCACAGTGAACTACTATAGCCTTTATCCCACACTTTAACAACCCTACAAGTAACTTCCTCAGCCACATGCCCTCACAAGCAGCCATGATGGCTGCCATGTACTTAGCCTCTGCCGAGCTCAATGCAACTAACTTCTGCTTCATGTTGAACCAAGAGACAACCCCTGATCCGATGCTGAAACAATAGCCTGAAGTACTCTTCTTTTCCTCTACACATCCTTCCTAATCAGCATCTGTGAAACCTGCTAACTGTACACTCCCCCTGCACTCATAAACCAATCCATACTCCACTGTACCTCTGATGTAGCGAAGTATGTGCTTTACAGCTGTCCAATGCACTCTCTGAGGGTCCATCATGAACTGACTCAAAGATTTGACTACGAAGCTAATGTCTGGTCGAGTGTTGACCAGATACATAAGCGATTCAATAAGCTAACGATACAAGGTAGGATAAAATTCATCTGATTCTGATGCATCAATATTCCTCCAGTTGGAAACTAGAGGTATGGTCATAGGCTTGTAGTCCTCCATTTGGAATCTCTTCAAGATCTCTATTGAATACTTCCCTTGTCTGATGAAGAAGCATCCATCTCTTTGCCAAACCTCCAAGCCCAAAAAGTAATGCATTAGCCCAAGTTCTTTCATCTCAAACCCTACTGCAAGGTTGGACTTACAGTCTCCAATCAGCCTCTCATCTCCTGTCAAAAAGAGATCATCCACATATATGACCAGTATGAGAGGCACCTCACATGTCAAGAAGTACAGGTTTTGGTTAGACTCACTCTGCTGAAATCCCATCTCCTGTAGATAGCTGTCAATCCTTGAGTACCATGCTCGAGGTTCCTACTTGAGCCCTTAAAGAGCTCAATGCAGTTTGCATACATGCGTCTCCCTGTTGTCCACATCAAACGCCTCTGGTTGCTCAATATACACCTCCTCCTCTATAACTCCATTGAGGAAGGTAGTCTTGACGTCCATTTGATGGACACGCCAACCCATCTCATCTGCTAGTGAGATAACGGTCTGAATGGAAGAATACCTGGCAACAAGGGCAAAGGTCTCCTCATAATCAATACCCTCCTTCTGTGAAAACCCCTTTGCCACGAAGCACACCTTGTACTTCTCCATGCTTTCATCTATTGCATGCTTCACCTTGTAGATCCATCTAGATCCCACCACCTTTTTCCCTTGTGGCCTCGGAACAACCTCCCATACTTGGTTTTTCATAATGGATTCATACTCCTCAACCATAGCTTCCTGCCACACATCATGTTGTTCAGCCTCCTTGAATCTGGAAGGTTCAGATTTAATCAACTCTGTCATCAGTGCCATATAACTAAGCCTCTCTGGTGGTATACTCCGTCTAAAAGATGTCTGTGGAGGATCTACCTGCCTAGAATCCTGCACTGTGGATCTAAACTACTTAGGCATTGGCCTAGTGTCAACCTGCTGCAGCTACTGGATATCCGTCTCCTACTGCAACTCATCCTTCAAGTCAATGACTGAAGGATCCTGTCCACCTGACTCCCTCTGACCATTAGAACATGTGTTCTATGTTTGTACTTGTACCTGTACATCTAGCTCCTCCAACTTGACTCTCGACTCCTGTGTTGGTTGCTGCTCTGCTGGTAAGTCCAGAGATCTCTGCAAGGCCCTGTCCTCATCGAACTGGTCATCCCTTCTCACAATGATCCTCCTCCAAGCAGGAATGTAAAGTCTATATGCCTTCGAAATATCATTGTAACCAACAAGTAACCCCTTCTCTCCAGAAGGGTCCAGCTTCTTCCTATTGTCAGCATGAACATGACAATAGTAGACACTGCTGAATATGCAAATTTGACTCGCATCTGGCCTAGTGCCTGTGAAGACCTCCTCTGGTGTCTTCCTCCCCAAGGATGTGTGGGGACACCTGTTCTAAATGTATACTGCAGTCCTGTATGCCTCGGCCCAGAGGAATAGTGGTAATCCTTGATTTAATAGCATGGCCTTGGCTGCTCCAACCATAGTCCTATTCTTCCGCTCTGCAACTCCATTTTGTTGTGGGGTATGGAGCACAGTGTGCTCCTTCTTGATCCCCTCAGCCGAACAATACTCCATGAACTCATTGGAAGTGTACTCACCCCTGTTGTCTGTCCTCAACACTTGAATCTTCTTTCCTATTTGGTTCTCCACAAGAGTCTTAAACTCTCGGAACCTCTCAAAGACCTCTGACTTGGCCTTCAAGAAATCGATCCAGGTTTTCCTGGAAAAGTCATCAATAAAGGTTACGCAGTAACTATAACCACTAAACGAATGGACACTTGTAGGTCCGCATACATTCGAATGCACCAAGTCCAAGGGCTCCTTATACTTGTGCTCACTCTGTGGGAAAGGCTTCTTGATGTTCTTCACCAAAACACAACCCTTGCAGTGGTTAGGCTTTTCCTCCTGTACCTTAGGAACTCCAATGACTGCCTGTCTCAAATGCTTCAGTGCTCCATGGTGTAAGTGTTCCATCCTCCCATGCCACAACTCACTTTGACTGTTGTTTCTTTTGCTGACTAGAGCCTTTGTAGGCTCAAAGTGTAATCTGTACACTTTCCTGCTCCTTCTGCAAATCACCTGATCCAAGCTCCTATCTGACCCCTTGGGCCTGATATACACTCTATGGTCATGGAACTTCACCTGATATCCCTTGTCCTCCATAGTGGAGACTAATATAAGGTTGTTGGTCAATCCTGGAACATATAACACATCAGCAAAACTGAGGGGTTTTCTAGACTCCCTCTCAAATGAAACAGTGTCAACTCCCTGCACCTGATACCGCGCATCATCACCCAGCTCAACGTGGATCCATGTTCCACCCTCCTGCAAGTCTTTGAATAATCTCTTATGTCCAGTCATGTGACTAGATTCTACACTATCAATGTACGATATGCTTCTCACTGTGGTGCTTGCCATGCAAGCTATCAAACAAAACTCATGATCAAAGTTGTTGCTGAACTCATCCACCTCTACAGATCCAGCCATCTAAGTGTTACTCTTCTTCTTCCTGTCTGGGCACTGGGAGGCAAAGTGTCCCTGCTTGTGGTAGATAAAACACTTGACCTTTGACACATCAAGGTTCTTCTTACCATCCTTCTTCCCCTTGCTCTTCCCTATAAGGGCTAGAGCCTCCTCATCCACAATCTATGGGGCACTTCCAGATGAGCCTGATCCTTGACCCATGTGGGTCTCCTCCTGCACAAAGTCATCCCATAGTCTCTGCCAATCAGGGAGATTCTCCCTAGCCACAACACCTTTGACAAAGGTGTCCCATGGCTTAGAGAATCCATTGAGGGCTATCCGAACTAGATCCTCATCCACTATCTTAGAGCCAACAGCTCCAAGCTTGTCCCTGATATGTGTGAGCCTCATGAGATAAGCCACCAGTCCTTCTCGCTTGGCCATCTTGGTGTTGTGCGTCCTCTCTTACAACACCGTCTTTCGGTTCTCGTTCTTGCTTTGGTACAGACTCTCCAAAGTCGTCCACATCTCTGCTACGGTCTTCTTACTAGAAAGGTGAGGGACTATATGGTCCTTCACTCCATCCATGATAATCAGCATGGATCTGGAATCAATCTTCTTCTAAGCTGCTAAATCTATCGGATCTGTGGGTGCAACCTTCGTGGATTCAATGTGCTCCTCTGCATCACTGACGTCTAGGATCCTTGTGATCCTTTCTTTCCATGTAGGAAAGTTCTGAGCACCCTGGAGTTTATCCTCAACTCTCAACTGCACGGCCATAATGAAGTGTACCTATCAAATGCTAGATCTGGATGTCTAGGTTTGTGTATTCTTATAGATTTTCCCTCAATCTATCACTGCTGCTGCAAATATCTCAACTTTAGCTCACAAGAGCTCTGATACCATGTAAATTTTCCTTTAATATTCAACTAGGGCTAAACAGTGCATGCAAAATATCAACTAATAACCACACATGAATATCTTTTACAGTATGCAGCAGAATATAAAACTGAGAAATAAATCACAACATCACATCACGATATTGACACTATTATTTTGGGTATGGAAACCCCTGGAAAAACCCAATATGGGAAAACCGATGCAACAGTCAGATATAGATTTTATTATGAGAAAATATGGAACTTTTACAATCACTACCAATTCACCCAAACCTGGCGAATGCAATACCCGGCAGAATCACTGGGAAAATACCAGCTAAACCTCAACACCCTCCTATGTGACTGTACAGCCCAACTATACGAAGCTCGATGATCCTGTTGCTCGCTCTTCCGTCTTCTCAGCTAAATCCTTTGTCTGACTTTCTCTCCCTGTCTCAATCTTGTCTCTATCGAAATACAAGTGTGTGTGTTCTCTCCACCAATTGATCTCTCTTTTATAACCTTAGGTAAAGCGAAAACCCTAATTTCACTTTCACTTTAACTAGTGGTAAAGCAAAAACCCTACTTTCACTTTCACTTTAACAAGTGGTTCACTAAAGTTAATTTAGATCACTTTAATTTATTTTCCAAAGTAAACTTAGGAAAAGTAAATTAAATACAATTGGTTTCCTATTTTAAGTCTTCTGCATGCAAGAACACATGCATGTAGGAAGACCTTCCTTGCTGCTACTAGTTTAACAGAGACAACGCCACAATGATCCTCCAAATCCTTCAATCTTTATTAAAAAAATATCAGCAACATAAGTACAATGGGAGGAGGTTCATTTCATCCTCTGAAATGAGGAAGAAAGCCTCACTTTTACAGCAAAAATGGAGCTCAAACCCCATGGGGGAGAATTTTCCAAGTGTGAGGTGGTTTTGGGGGTTTAGATAAAGGTGGGAGGAGTTTTGAATTCGTGGGAGAGGAGGGTGGCACCTATATTGAGGTATCCCACTTGGTTTGGGAAGCCTCCAGCTCCTCTAACCACTTCATCCAAGTGGCAAAACACACCCTCCATTAGAGAATTCGCCCCCCTTTGGTGGAAGTGAGTTGGAGCCCCTCCTTTGATGGTTGAATTGCTCCTTTATGCTCATAAATTTCCCATACAAGATCCTCAACAAATTTGACATCTCAGATACAAGTCCCAGACAAGCTTCCTTTGATTTAGGAATTGGATTTTCTCCAATTTTCCCATTTATTTGACCCCTTGAGTCATTTTGGAGAGAAAATCAAAATTAATACTTGAAACTTACTAATTTGACTCTCAAAAGTGGGTTTAGGGGTTAAGTGGGGAATCTGGGTTCAAAAACGAGCATCCCCATGACCAAATTGGCCCCTAGGCCCAAGTTTATGACCTTTTAAACTTTTACAATTAAAATACACCTTGTCGATGATTTTATTAAAAAACTAAAAATTAAAAAAACCTATGAAAGACTTAGCGCATGCCCACGAAACTTTAGGACTATGAATAGCATGGTATTATACATAGACCGTAGGCTTTAATAACCTTTTAGGGAAAAATCACCAATTTCACCATCCCGACTTTGGAGGATTTTGAGTGAAAAAATAAAAAATTATATGTCGCTTAAAAAAGCATCACATAATCGACGAGGGGAAAAACACTCAAGGATGACGACCTTGATGAGCAAGTCCTAATAAGGCCAATCCTTTTACAAAAAGAAACCATCATGCTATGTCCTTATTACAATTCCCCCAAGGGGGTGTGAACATGCGAAACAAGGGACCACGACTGGCCCTATGAAACCATGGAACTTCCTGAGCACTGAGTAAGAACACTGCGTTGTTCCGATCCTGGGTGACTCACTTTAAAGATCCCCTAAGTGAAACTTAGTGGATAACAGTGTTGATAAACACTTCTATGCGAATTATGGTTGTAGTAAATAGATGGAGCCCAAGAATTAAATCTATGATCTACTAGAAGGATTGGTAGATTGAGATAAGGAAATTTGGAAAATTTTGAACTGTAGAGTTATTTGTGAAACAAATTTTGGTTCTATTATGCAACGGAGATATTTATGAAATGGAGGAAAGACTTGATGTAGTTTTGTAATAAACCTCATTGTGAAATTGAAATTTTATCTAATTAAGAAAAAGTGAAAAAAAGAGAAATTTGAGATGGGCCCTACCCATGCCATGGGGATAATGGTATGATGTGGACCAACCACATCGGATGAATGCACAAGTGGTCAAACCTGAAACAAGGTCATCGAATGAAGCTAATTAGGTAATGCAATTTCTAGTGTTAACCCTTAAGCATGATGATAATGGTTGAATGCAGGGAGCCTAAAAATTATATCACAATTGACTCATCAAGGAATGTTGCGAGAGAGTATGCAAGGAAGGATCAATGGACTAAAGATGATATCATATCGTAAATGTTGTACTGGGAGTGTCACATTCGGGAATGCCATGATATAGTACATGGGGAAGGATAGATGGATTTAAGTTGATGATATATCAGAAATTAACCATAGAAAACATTCCATTGAAGATGTTAGGAATATGAGATATGAGAAGTTCAATGGAAAGCTTTCGATGTGATATCGGGAATCGATCAGTTAGCTATAGGTCATCAAAGATATCAGGAACTGGAAACATGAGAAATATGATGAGGAGTTTTTTATTCTATATTAGACATTCAACATCATATATATGCCATTGAAGATATTGTGAATGGGTGGTATGAAGAGTCCGATAGAATATATTCTATGAAGGTCATCAGAAAAGCTAAAAAACAAAACAAGTATGGAGCCCATAAATTGTTTTGGCCATAACAGGAGTGATTTAGCTCGGATTCTATTTAGACCTTAGGCATTTCAATGGCATTGATGAAGTTGACAAAGATTTCAATGAGGGGAACTGGACCATTCTACTTCAATTTGATAGAAATTTTGGAATAGTGACTTGTAATAGTGTGAAAGAAGACCAAAATCCAGTATTATGGTGCACTGTTTGGGGATTTCATAAAACTTGGAAGAGGTAAAAGTGACCCTAGATGTCGAGAAAAAAAAATTATGAACTCGACATTTTTCCTACTCATCAAAACATACAACTTTGGCTAGAGGAAGTTTTTTCATAAATGCTTAGTTTCGGAGATAGCCAATTTTGCTAAAAATTCTAAGTCTCGGAAAATGTACAAAATTCAAAAGTAGACAATTCTAGAAATTTATAGAAATTGACTTGGGAATCAGATCAGAAATATAAAGGTTGTTGAGTGATCCTTGTTATGTGTATTATCAGTAACCTCAATAAAGGTTTTTTTGTTTCTCCTTACATTTTCTTCTGCAAGTGGATGAAGTTGGTCTTTGAAGCTAATTGCACCCGTAGGAAAAGTGCAGATTTGGGGAAAATTAACAGTTTTGAAAAGTTGTAACTTTTAGCTCCAAGGATAGAATGAAGCGAAAAACATAGGAATTAGAAAACTTATCCATAGGGGAACAATTATGCATAATTATAATCTGAAGGGGAATTCATACATTTCTAGAATTTGAATGAAAAAAGTGGTTGCAGCCATAATTTGAGAAAAAAATTGTTAATTTGGGTAGTTCCCAGAATGCATGAAAATTGCCTTTGTGAATTTTTGAGAATGCAATGAATCTAATAAATTTGTTTCTATGATTTTTTTGTAGATATAGTGTCATATATATCAAGGACAATTAAGGGTAAATATTTAGTATAATGCAAGTTGGAAATCTTTGGTATTGGTTGGGCCATGAAAACCATTATCATGGAGGATGCACATGATCCTTATGCATTTAAAATATATGTCACAGGAGAAAATGCACAAGTTGAAAATGTAGAGATGGAATCTAAAGGCCAAAGAAATCAAGTAACTCCCCCGAGCTTGCATAAACCATGAGGAGTCTAAGAGTGAAATTACAAGGTTGCAGAGTAGATAACAAGAGGTTGCTCAAAGCTCAGGAAGAGTGGAACCAACTAAATGCATCCATGCTCCAAAGATTAAAAAGCATTCAGAGGAATATTCACCCAAGACAACACTCAAGAAACTAGGAAAGTAGTTGGAGTATATCAAGGAGGCAATCTCACAAAAGGTCCCATGGCTCAAGAAGGGTATCTAGAGAGAGGACATACAATCCATATTTATCTTCTAGTGAGTCATATAGGCTCTAAAGACTCCACTAAAGACTCAAGATCGCCATCTCAAATGAATAAGAGTAAGAGGCCTATCAAGAGAAATTCACATGGGGAATTTCAGAAGGCCAACCCTCTTGCTTTTGATGGAAAATCCAAATCAGGTAAAGTAGCTTAAGCTTGGCTTCTTGGGATGAGGAATTATTTCCAAGTCCAAGGTTACCCTGGGAATATGAAGGCAGGGGTCTCCATAAATAATTTGAATGGAAGAGAAAATATATGGTGGGATCACATTAGACAAGTTAGAATATCAATGAAAAGAAAACTATGTGGAAGCAATTCAAGAGGTAATTCAAGCAAAAGTACCCCTCCAATAGGTACTATGATGACAAAATCAAAGAGTTCCATGAGTTGAAATTGTGACAAAATTACCATGGATGAATATACCCATAAATTCTTGGAGCTTTTGACGTATGTCAAGTATATAAAAAATGATAAGGTAAAAATTTAGTTTTTTCTGAGTGGATTACGTTAGTCATACAAAGACATAGTAGAGTTTGATGAACCTCAAACTCTAGGTGAAACCATAATAAAGGATAAGTACCGATATGATCAAATAAAAATGAGATGAGAATTCCATAAGGCATGGAAGGAGAAGAGAAATGTGAATTTTGACCAAAGAAAGAGGGGATTTAAGCCTCCTCGTTTCATAAATTAGCAAAGACAACCATCATAGGGTGTGACTAAGCCAGCAAGGATGATGGGAGACAAGCCGAGAGAGCCACTTCAATGTTGGGAATGTGGAGAGGACCATTTTATTAGAAACTATCCACATCATAGTGGGAGTTCCAAGCATGTTCACTACATCCAAGAGTCTGAGACTGTGGGTCAAGTGGTAAGGACCATCCTTAGAATCTATGCAACACTAGAGGACCACCAAGCAAACCATTAATCGAAAACTATAGTTAAGGTTGAAGGTAATATTGCTAAGAAAACTAATTTATTTTGATTGACCTTGGATATACTCACAGTTATACCACTCTAAAATTTGTTGAGATGTATGCTTTTAATAAAACAAAACATAGTAAACCATGGTTGGTCCAACTAGACAGTGGAACCAAGAGGAAAGTTAGTGAGACGGTGGAGAAAAGTCCACTAGAAATGGGTGGACTCTTCACATGGGAAAATCTGAATATTTTTCCACTTGGTCCTATGATGTTCTCATTGGGATGGATTAGTTGGAAGCACATAAAGTGAAACTTGACTGCTACAACAAAACCTTTGAATGCATTGATGAAGAAGGAAACCCAAGGATAGTAAAAGGCATTCCAAAGGTTGTTTCTATTAGACAAATTTAATCTTTGCAGCTGGAGAAGTTCTTTAGAAAAGGGTGTCAATTGTATGCATCCCATGTATAGGGTATAACCAAAAATGAAGTTCCCAAGTTGGAGGACTACCGAGTCTTGCAATAATTTAGGTATGTGTTTCCCGATGAAGTGACATGACTTCCTTCTAAGAGCGACATTGCTTTCACAATTAATCTTGTGTTAGAAGTTGCACTAGTGTCTAAGACACCTTATAGAATGAGTACACCAGAATTGCTAGAGATGAAAATGAAATTGCAAGAGTTGTTGGAAAAGAAGTACATTAGGCTAAGTGTTTCTCCATGAAGAGTGTCTGTGCTATTTGTGAAGAAGAAGGATGGAAAACCTAGGTTATGTATTGATTACAGGTAGTTAAACAAAGTATTTTTTTTGACAGAAACAGATATAGATTAGATTATAAAGGTGGAGAACCAACCACATACAGGATTACATAGATTCTGGTTTATAAAATCATGGCATACTTTACCAACAATTCCTAAGAGTCCAAATCCAAACATAAGAGTAGATTGACTGGAAATTTTATGAGCTCCTAAATTTCTGTCGTATTCTCTTTGATACTCTATCTTGTCAATTGCTTTTCATTTTGCACTAGGGAGGAAGAGCTGGGAAAACATGCTTATTAACATAGAGGTCATTGATTTGTATTGTTGTTGCCTTATTTTTTGCTTGATCCGCCTTGAAATTCAGCTCACGGAGTACATGAACAAATTCAAGATGTCGAGATGATCTAGAGATGGATTGAATTCTTGCAATCAATCTGGATAGCCTTAAGCTTTTAGAGTTACTTGTTCCATTCATTTCTTGGATTATTAATCGTGAATCTCCTATCACAATAGCTTCATCAATCCCCAAATTTTCCAATTGCTTAAGTCCTTGCCAAAGACCATAAGCTTCAACCATGTTGTTTGTGTCAATTCCTATATTCCAATAATATTCTAGTTCATTGTTCCCTTCAGGATTAATGATGACCCCACCCCCTCCATCCACCCCAGGGTTCTCTTCTAAAGCCCTGACAAAGAATAGTTTAAAGAGTTTCCTCTCCTTCATCCAAATTTTAAATTGAGAATGATCCAATCTTATTTCCCATACTTCCAACGATTGGATAGCAATTTCAATGTCTAAATTAGAGATGTTGAAGGATTACAACCATTTGGATTCTTCAGGGAAGAGAGTCGATTTATTCTTAGGAAACAAAGTTGCTCTAAAAGATTCTCCTAGCAAAGGTTTAATTTTAAATGCAATTTGTTCTGGATAATGAGCTTTGAATTTGAAAATTCATTGATTGCTCTCGTTCCATATAAACCAAAAATAAAATTTGGGAGTGTTAACTAATAGGTTTTAAGTCCTTCTTTTTTATCAAAATTGCCTTGATACATTTTTCCCCAACCCAAAAAATCCTGATGAATATTTCCAGGTAGATCTAGATTTCCAAACCATGGGCAGACCAATAGTTACCAAACCTTACGAGCAAATGAACAGTTTAAAAACAGGTGTTGTATGGTTTCTTTACTTCTGTTACAAAGCAGACATTGAAATGACCCTTCAAATCCTCTTCTTTCCAGATTCTCACATGTTAGAACGCTTTCATGCACTAATGTCTAGATAAACATGTCGATTTTTAGTAGAATTTTTAAGTTCTAGATTATTTTCTAAATCAACGGATTGCTAGGGACGTTTGGAATTGCAGAGAAAACGTGTGGAGAACCTCCTACAATGAACAATGAAAATGCACAATATAACAGAAATATTGGAGCATAAAAGAGATTTTATTGATTGCGGGCCACTTTGAGGGGGCAACCTCCTTTGAGCAAGCTCGATACAAAATAACTCTTCGATGCTTTCATTAGCCTCAACACATACTTGTAAATTTGAGCACATAGATCTGTAGACAAATACACAACTCACAAAGTGGATCTCACAATTTACTCAACAATTGAAGAATGAAATAGTGCAAAAAAGGCTTGCAGCTGTGAATGCTTTCATTAATCAAAAAAGTAATCCGATGATAATTACAATGAAGTAAAATGGCTTTAATAGCCACAAGCAATTCGAATCCACATGAGGAAGTTCGAATTGATTAGACTCTACTTGACTGTAAGTAACCAAGACCTTGTCTAAATCACTATCAGAGGACTTAGTAGTTAACTGACCATGTCTAAACCATAACCGAAGTTCGTCAGAGCTCTAAAACACAACTCAAGTGTTACATTCAGTGTTGACTAAGGTTAACTGACTGTGGTAGGTGAGAAATGCACCCCACATGTGTTCATTCAAGTAAACCTAGCGCTAACTGAATGTAGAGGACTAAAACTGAATGTAGTTGATTCCTAACTTAGTTTGACTAGTCATTAACTGAAGTGAACTGACCTTGGTTGGTTTCGGCACTCCCAGTGGCTTCCTAAATTGTAGGGATTGGTCTAGGAGGCTCCTAAGCTGATGCAATCAAGTGCAATCAGTGGCAGTGAGCCTCAATTAGTGTTCCCCACACTTTAGTAACTGAAACATGTGCCCCACTTAGGTCAAGTGGACCCAATGGTGTTAATGACTATAAATAGACTGGATGGACTCCTGATTTAGACATGACTCCCAATTTAGACATATGACCAAATTTGGACAAGGGACGATTAATAATGATGGGAGGAAGGAGGAATGGGCTTGGCATGTAGACTTCTCCTTTTTCTCCGAAAATGATGATGGGAGGAAGGAGGAATGTAACCTTTGTCTCTTGTTGAATGAAGAGGTGTATGATCATATCCATTCTTCTGAATGTAGTAAGACTGAGCCCTTGCCATATTGCATCTTACAGGAAGTCTATTGCATCTCCCTGAAGGAGGTAAAATAGCATGACATAGCGCAAGAGTCTTTCCTTTGTGGGTGTCAGGTGAGTTTCCAGTCATCTTCCTAGCTTCCAGTTTGGAAGTAGGGACTGAATCTAGATCTAAGTCACCCTGAATCTCAAGGTCATAAACTGATATAGATGGATCTGCAATACTAGTAGAAGCTGTAAATGAAGTAGATGCAATGATTTTACCTTCCTTTGCAGGTGGCTGCTGAGAGTGCACTGGTTCTGAAGGAGGCCTGAAATGTGAGAACTCATATGCTTTTGAAGCATGATTTGCAGTACCCTTTGATATGATGCTCCCAGTACCTGAAGGTTCTTTTGACTGCTCTTTCTTCACAGGGGACTCATCTCTTTGCTTCCCTTTGTTATTCGCTACCTTATCTCCTCTTGAAACTAGAGCTAGATCTTTGGGAGATCGAATGATCCCCATTTGGATCAATTTATCATTCTCAGAAATAAGAGATTGGATGAAAGCATTAAGATTGGGCATCTTCCAATTTGGAGTAGTGAGCCTTACTATTTGGAAGGTGGATACAAAGACTACGTAGTCTAAATTGATATTTGTGAGAATAGCAAGGATGAGCTGATCTTCATCCTTCTCCACTTTGCATTGCTTCAACAGATATATCAGGTTCTTGAACTTGGTGAAGAATGCATTTAGAGATTTGAAGTTGGATGGATTGAGAGTAATCAGATCATTTTCTAGCTGATGGATCCTCATCTCATCGTGCTTATCAAATAGGGATGCAAGCTTGTCCCAAACCAGCTTGGGAGTCTTCAACTCTAGAATGTGGAACCAAAGATCTTTAGAGACTGAGAAGAGCAAGTGTCCATGGGCTTCATCAAGCCTGTTCATGTACTTAGCTTTGTCTTTATCTGAATCTGGCTCTTCCTCTGCTTCTTCTATGAGTCTGAAGAGCCCTTTGGTGCGGAGCATTACCACCATGTCTGCCTTCCACTGGTGATAGTTGAAGGGAGTGAGAAGCTCTATTTGATGAGCCATTTCGAATGTAATAGGAAGAACTGAGCTGCTGTAGCAAATGCAGTGAGAAGAAAGGGTTGCTTGTAGCGAATGCTGTAAGAGAAGCTGATAACCTGTCACACAATCAAACATACAAAGTAAGGTCAACAGTCTGCACTTTTGGAATTTCCTTCACACCCAGCATAATTGATCAAGCAAGCTTGATCAACAATTTCCTAACTTGGGATATTAAGTGGTAAATTCTCCGCTTCTAGTGCAGTACTAGAAGGAGCAATTTGCCAAAAAAATGATCCGGCTGGAGATCTGAGGAGGAGAGGAGTCTTGTCCACCGAGTCTCTGATACCATGTAAATTTGAGCACATAGATCTGTAGACAAATACACAACTCACAAAGTGGATCTCACAATTTACTCAGCAATTGAAGAATGAAACAGTGCAAAAAAGGCTTGCAGCTGTGAATGCTTTCATTAATCAAAAAAGTAATTTGATGATAATTACAATGAAGTAAAATGGATTTAATAGCCACAAGCAATTCGAATCCACGTGAGGAAGTTCGAATTGATTAGACTCTACTTGATTGTAGGTAACCAAGACCTTGTCTAAATCACTATCGGAGGACTCAGTAGTTAACTGACCTTGTCTAAACCATAACCAGAGTTCATCGAAGCTCTAAAACACAACTCAAGTGTTACATTCAGTGTTGACTAAGGTTAATTGACTGTGGTAGGTGAGAAATGCACCCCACATGTGTTTAGTCAAGTAAACCTAGCGCTAACTGAATGTAGAGGACTAGAACTGAATGTAACTGACTCCTAACTTAGCTTGACTAGTCATTAACTGAAGTGAACTGACCTTGGTTGGTTTCGGCACTCCCAGTGGCTTCCTAAGTTGTAGGGATTGGTCTAGGAGGCTCCTAAACTGATGCAATCAAGTACAATCAGTGGCAGTGAGCCTCAATTAGTGTTCCCCACACTTTAGTAACTGAAACATGTGCCCCACTTAGGTCAAGTGGACTAAATGGTGTTAATTACTATAAATAGACTGGATGGACTCCCGATTTAGACATGACTCCCAATTTAGACATATGACCAAATTTGGACAAGGGAGGATTAATAATCCTAACAATACTTATATACTAAGTCTAATCTAAACAACTATTACTCCACATGAATGTGGGATAATGCAACCTATTAACTGGATAACTTAACAACTATTACTTACTCCCCATGAATGTGGGATAATACATCATACTAATGGGACGACTTACAAAGCATATGCGTCCGACAAAATATACCAACAAAATAAAGAGGGGGGTTGACACGGGTTCTTAACATTCCCTCGCTCTTAGAAAAAGCTTTGTCCTCAAAGCTTTAGATGTGGAAACTGTTGTTGAATCTGAAGGAGCGGTTCCCATGTAGCATCCTCTGGTTGCATGTCATGCCACTAAATTAAGACCTCTGTTATGGCCCGAGAGCTAAGTTGACGAGTGCGCTTATTGAGGATGGCCTCCGGTTCCAAAATGATGGTTCCTTCCGTATCCAGCTTTGGTAAAATAGTTTGTGCTCTGATGTTGGTGCTAATCACTTTCTTGAGACAAGAGACATGAAAGACTGGGTGAATGCGAGAAGAAGGAGGAAGTTCCAATTTATAAGCAACAGACCCAATCTTCTGAAGAACTTTATATGGCCCATAGAACTTTGGAGCCAGCTTCTGATGTCCTTTGAGTTTTAGGGAGGATTGCTTGTAAGGCTGCAAACGAAGAAAAACCATATCACCGACTTGAAAGGTGCGCTCAGAACGGTGTTGATCGGCTTGCTGATTCATGCAATTTCTTGCCATGTGAAGATTCTCTTGCAGAATGTAGAGAATCTGATCACGGTTTCGCATAACCATGTCAACTGCTTGAACTGGTGAATGATGGGGGGTGTATGGAAGGAGCACTAGGGGTGGCTTCCCATAAATAGCTTCATATGGAGTCATTTTAGATGCAATATGGTAGGAAATATTGTACCACCATTCAGCGAGAGGGAGCCACTTTGCCCATTGATGTTGTTGTTCAGAGGTGAAGCAACGAATATAAGTTTCCAATCATTTGTTGGTGACTTCAGTTTGACCATATGTTTGTGGGTGATATGTTGAACTCATTTTCAGTTTGGTTCTAGTGAGGCGAAAGTGTTCGGTCCAAAAATGACTTGTGAAAGTTGCGTCACGGTCTGAGACAATGGAAGAAGGGATGCCATGAAGACGGAATATCTGGTCCATGAAAATTTGTGAACTAAAAGGAGGCAGTATATGGATGGCTGAGAGCACAAAAATGACTATATTTGGAGAGTCGATCAACCACAACCAAGATTACGGTCTTCCCTCCAGATTTAGGGAGCCTGTCGATGAAATCCATCGAAATATCTGTCCAAATCCTTGTAGGGATGGTCAAGGGTTCGAGCAAGCCGGGGAGGATTGTAGTTTCACCCTTGTGGCGGTGGCAGGTATCACATTCAGCAACCATCTGTTGAATTTTCCATTTCATTCCCTTCCAAAAGAAGTTACGTCGTGCCCGCTCATACGTTTGAGGAACCCAGAGTGCCCTGCCGCTGGAGAAGCACGGAGTTCATAGAAGACATCCTGGTGAAGATCTATGCTCTGGGGAAGCACCAAGCGACCCTTGTATCTCAGAGAAGAACCATCCCAAGAGTAATGCGGTACAAGAGAAGGATTACTGGCCAACTATTGGATGATTTGAGATAAGGAAGAGTAATTGACATAGCCTTACTGAACAGATTGTAACCAATTTGGAATAGGCATAGAAATAGCTGAAAGAGAAGCATGGTCATCAAATGTGCGGGAAAGAGAATCCACCACAAGATTGTCCTTACCTTTATTGTAAGTGATCTCATATTCATAACCCATGAGTTTGCTAACCCCTTTTTGTTGTGTTGGGGATGAGACTCGTTGTTCCAGGAAATATTTCAGACTCTGGTGATCAGTCTCGATGCAGAAATGATTCCCTAAGAGGTATGGACATCACTTCTGTACGACATGCAAAATAGCCATCATTTCCTTCTCATATGTAGAGGCGGCTAAATTCTTACCCGATAGGGATTTGCTGGTGAATGCAATAGGATGTTCGTCTTGGAGGAGGACAGCACCAAGTCCATTGTCGCAAGCATCACTCTCAATAGTGAAGGGCTTGGAAAAATCAGGCATAGCTAGAATAGGTGTGGTACACATAGCTTGTTTCAGTTTCTCAAATGCACACTCAGCAGCAGGTGTCCATGCAAAAGCATCATTTTTTCAGTAGAGCTGTTAATGGGGCTGCAATCTTCCCATAAGCCTTGACAAACTTGCGGTAGTAGCCAGTAAGTCCCAAAAACCCACGAAGGCTCTTCAAGGTCTGAGGAGGTGGCCAATTTTTCATGGCATCGATTTTGGTAGGATCGAAACGAACCCCTTGTGCTAAAACAATATGCCCGAGATATTCTACTTCCTTCTGCCCAAAAACACATTTAGATTGTTTGGCACAGAGATGATGATCACAGAAAATTTGTAGTACAAGATCTAGATGTTGGAGATGCTTAGCCCAGGTTTTACTATAGATGAGGATTTCATCAAAGAAGACCATAATGAAGTTTCGCAAGTAGGGCCGAAATATTTTATTCATCAATGCCTGGAACGTGGAAGGGGAATTTGTGAGGCCAAATGGCATGACCAAAAAATCATAATGGCCATCAGGTGTGCGGAAAGCTGTTTTAGGGATATCATCCGCATGGACCCAAATTTGGTGATACCCAGAACGAAGATACAACTTGGAGAAAAAATGAGCACCATGGAGCTCATCCAGAAGCTCATCAACAACATGAATGGGAAACTTATCCTTGATTGTGATGTGATTAAGTGCTGATGCAAAGGCACCATGACCCATATTTTTTCTGGACTAGAAGGACCGATGAAGAGAAGGAACTAGTGCTAGGGCGAATAACACCTTGCTTTGGTAAGTCGCGAACAAGCATCTCAAATTTCTGTCTTGTGGTGAAATGGGTAGCGATAGGGCCTAATGTTGGGAGGGACACTTCCAGGAAGGAGCGGAATACGATGGTCCTTGGGTCAGGAAGGTGGCAATCCCACTGGCTCAGCAAACACATATGCATATCGATCCAAAATTTGTTGGAGATCTAATGGAGTAGTAGAGACCACTGAAGGTTGCATCTGAATGAAATGGAGCTGAGCGATGATACCATGTGAACTTTTCTTAAGAAGTTTTTCCATGCGATGCGAACTGATGAGGCTGAGAGACCCTGGTTGTAAGCCCCGCAATGTGTGTTTGGTACCACTGATTGAAAACTGCATCCAAAGTTCAGCAAAATCCCATAAAATGGGTCCAAGTGTGCGTAACCATTGAGTGCCCAAAACCACATCACATCCGCCTAAGGGCAAGGCAAACATGTCAAAGCACAAGTTAGAATCCCCCATAGATATGCACACACTATGACACTTCCCTTTGCAAGGTAAGGTGCCCCCATTGGCAATCATGACTTCAAAGCTGGAGCAAGGATGGATGAAACAGTCAGCCTGTTTGGCGATCCTTGGGTCAATGAAGTTGTGAGTGCTACCAGAATCAATGAGTATTGTAAGAGGGAGTTTTTTGAAGAACCCTCTCACCCGCATGGTTTGTGGGGAGGTGACTTCGACTAAGGCATGGAGAGATATCTCTGGTTGGTCCTCTGGAGCAAGAAGTTGTTGAATGTCACCATCATCATCTGTGGGATCCTGAGCATCATAAAAATTTTCAGGTGCGGGTGGAGAATCCACATCCAAGAGATAGAGCTTTTTCTCAACACATCTATGTCCTTGGGTGAATTTCTCGTCACAATTATAACAAAGCCCTTTTTCTCGACGTTCCGCATCTCTACTTCAGAAAAATTCTTGATAGGAGTAGTTCTAGGAGCTAGCGGATTTTGGGTTCTTTGGGGAACCATAGGTCTGAATGGAACAAGACTGGATTTGGAGCGTTGTTGAGCCCGGATCTTGTCCTCTGCTAGCTTAGCCAACCCGAGGGCTTCCAACATTGTGTTGGGGAAGAACATTTTAAACTCAAAGTGTATTGCATCCTTCAGACCACTGATAAAACAACTAAGGTAGAATGCATCAGGCAATCCCTCGGTGTGATTGGCTAGTTTCTCAAATTCTGTCTAATACTCCCGCACAGTGCCAGTTTGGCAAAGTTTGGTGAGTGCTCCTGTGAATTCATCAAAAGCACTAGGGCCAAATCGCTGCAAGAGGAGTTGGGAAAAATCTGTCCAGTTTGGCTCAGTATGAGCCTTGATGTACCAACAGAACCATTGAAGTGCTTCATGTTCCAAATGAAAGGATGCAAGGGGGACTTTATTGACATCAAAAGTGTTATGCAGACTGGAATATTATTCTGCCCTATAAATCCATCCAGTTGGATCATCACCATTGAAGTGAGGAAAATCCAGCTTCAGCCCGCGGCAGTTGCTAGACAATGAGAACCCAGTGTCTGCAGAAGAATCAGGATGGCAATGGTTGTTCATGGGTGAATGCTGAAGATGGAGGCCAAGAAATTTTTGATCTAGATCCTCAAGTTTGGACTTGATGGCGGCAAGTTCTTCTTCCATTTGTTTATTTGTTCCGGCGTGGGTGACAACCATAAGTAGTTTTTTTTTTTCACCAGGTAATGGGTAGAAAAACAAAAATGGAGAGGGTTTTAGAAAAGGAGATTTTTTATTTGGGAAAAAATTGGGGGGATAATTGGGGTTTTACGGGGTTTTGAACATTTTTTTAGGGACAAGAAGCAGAAAATGTGAATTCCAGAGGTGGGATGAAGGAATTGGAAAATTTGTCAGAGAGGGATAATGAAGAAGAAATGGAAAACGAACACCGTGGAAAAATTGGAAGGCGATTGGGTGAGAATCAGAGAAGTTATGACAAACCCTAAAAATTGACAAATGTGGAATTTCGGCCTTGAGGAAGTAAAATTGGGGATAGGGTCCTCAATGAAGGAATATGCATAATGGTATTACGGGGGTGACAGTGAAATTTCAAGGGAAATGGAGTTAAATCAAGGAAGATATGGCTGAAAAACAGTTTTTTTTTCTTCTGAAGAACTGATCTATGGTGGTGCTAGAACCTGTGTTTTATCAAAAGGAAACGGAGTAAATGATCTGTGACAATTTTGAAATTATGCAAGTTATCAATTGTAAATAGAGATGGACCACAGGTATATTTGGCTTCCCATTGGTTCAAAGGTAGTCACTCGGCCACCAAGGCTGTCTCAGGCTTGAGTATTGGGGAACTACCCCTCACTTCATGGCGCAAGTAAAACTGCTAACCGCTTGGCCAAAAACGACAGCTCTTTGGTTTTCCTCACGGATGGGAATCTAGTCAATCTAGTGGGGGTCGTTGCCCTTTTTGCTTGGCAGGTCCTCTCAATGGCCAACTACTTCAGGTTTCCTGTGGTACTCCTCACAATGAGTTTGTTGAAATGTTGTAACTTCGAAGAATATTCTATATGTATCTTTTTGTGGTCCCCGATGGTCCTACCAGGAGAACCACTTGTATTACATTGTACCCCGATGCTCCTAATCGGAATAACTAATAAGAGTCATGAGGTAGTCCCCTCTAATTGTAAAGGTGGGTCATTAGCACTCCAGTGTGGTTACTTGAGCCTACATGTGTAACTCGAGCCTACATGATTTAACTCGAGCCTACATGTCAAATGAGTTAACTTAAGTGAACGGATGAATATAAATAGAGGTGTAGTGCTCCTCATTTGAGACACACACACTCTCACTTGTGTAGCACATTAGTGGAGAAGAGAAGAGTAGCTGGAGAAGGAGGAGGATCATGCTTTGATCTCCTTGTTGGTTTTACCTTTTATATTTTTGGGGCATCTATATTGAGGAATATTTTGCTGGGTTTTTCCCTTTAGGGTTTTCCCAGGATAAATCTTTGTGTTCCTTTTGTATGGTTGTGCTTGTCTATCTTTCAGTGATCCTGTTTATATGCTTTTGTTATGAATTCGAAATGAAATACTAATGATCTAGCTTAGCATATGAAAATTTAACATGGTATCAAAGCCACCCTGAAAGAAGACATTGTGCAACTACAGAAGCTAGGGCTTCTTAATTTTTGGGTCTCTATCCATAATCGATCAGCAAAAGAAGGCTAGACTGACTCTCCATTGAAGGGTGCATCTTTCTGTCGAAGTGGAATTCGATTCCGAGCATTTTCAGTTTTGGTGTGGAAAATTAGGGCTTTCTACATAAGAGAAATTTTTGAGTGAGCCTGGAATAGGATTGTTCTCCTCATCAAAATCGAAGTTTAGAGACCTGGATCAAGAAATTTGGTTGGGTGAAACTCCGGGAAAGTCAAACCCTAGTTTGACCCCGAGCTAGAAAAACCCTAAATACTAAAACTGCTAAGTTTTAGTACTTTCGTTATATTCATAGATTGGTGAAGGCTTGGGAGTTGAAAATTGCAGAGGCCGAAGATACAATCCTGATGTACACTGTGTACAAAATTCAGCCTCAGATTTGCTATATTCTGGGAGATATGATCCCTCCAAGTTAGGGTTCCAACCTCTTCCAGAATTCATCCCTAAACAGGAAACCTGGGGAAAATTGCTATATCTTGGGCTACAGAAGTCCAAATGGAATTCCTGAAGATTTTCCAGAAATAGCACAAACACGTGGCATGCCGTACAACTTCGTTGTTTTGAACAGTTCTGTAACAGGTCACCTTGGGAAAAGGATCAAAAATCCCAATTGGTGAAACCAATTTTGATGAAACCTATGGTGTTGGAAAAGGGACATGCAAGGCTACCTCAGTGCAAAATTTCAAACACAGAGGAGCATTAGTTTCGGAGATATAACAGAGACAGTGACAGGCATTTCTGCAGAAGAAATTGGAAAACTAGGGCTTCCTGTTCCGGGAGCTTCCCTCCACTATTTTCAGAAAATGAGTGCATTGGACAGCTCCATTTGAAGAGATATATATTTCTATACAATCATATATTAAAGATTCAAAATTTTTAAAATTAGGGTTTCTCTGACAAACCCTAAATCAGCTAGCTCTGGAAGCAGGACAGACACCTCAAATCGGTAAGATCTAATCTTTTGCTATTTGCGTTTGAGGTTCTCATTTAAAAGTTATCTATCACATTAGCTTGATGATAAGCTTGGTAAAGTTGACAACTTCCAAGCATGGAAGTATTTCATCTCTCTGAATAAAATGAATTGGACGCCTACATGAGTAGAGAGGTTCCAGTTCCATAAGGAGATGAGGCTCAAAGCCTTACACAAGAAGAACTTGATCAAGGCCAAGAAGATCATTGTTGATTCAATCACGGATCAACTTGTACCACAAGTGTCTTCCCTAAAGACACCAAAGATGTTTGATTCCTTGATCAAGCTATTTGAAGATAAGAACTTAAATCAGGAGATGGCTTTGAGAAAACAGTTGAAGAATGTGAAGATCCAGAATGCAGAACAACTTGAAGCAGTAGAAGAAGAAGTGGAGAATGCAGAAGTGGCGATAGCCACCTTGAATGGCCTCCCATGATCATGGGATTCATTCATGCAAAGAATGTATGCCAGAAGGAAGTAATTTCTTTTAGCTCGACTCATAAGAAGAGAAGAAGAAGATGGGAGCAATTGAAGATCAAGCTCTCACCATTCAAAGAAGATCCCTCAAGCGATGAGGAATATGAAGAACTCAATTCTTGAAGAACCTCTATTCATCTTATCATTTGGATAAGAAATGATGATTTCATGAATGAAGAAGATGATAAAGCAGAATGATCAAGATGGAGTCTACCCACGAAACAAATAAAAGATAAGTATTCAATTGTCATTTCATGATATTGTTTTGTTATACATTTGATTATATTCAGTTGATGTGTTATGCATGATAGATTGTTTGCATTAATGACTGTATACTACTAATATGCATGTGATGGGTAAGTAGCTCATGGTGCTATACAACTCTCCATTGCTACTTATCAAACCTCTTTGCTGACATATTGGATTAGTGCACAATCTCAATGATGTCATGGTAGAGATGGAAGGCATCTAGAAAGTTTATGTGAGATATGGATGAATTTTGTATTGACTAAACAGTTGCATGATGCATAAGAATTTATCGTTATGCATATGTTTTATGAAATAATTCTAACCGTGCAACTGGTGCATTTGAATTGTAGGAAAGGTCCTGTACAACCTCCTACAAGAAAAGAAGGATGAGACTTGTTATGAAGAACAAGTGATGGCAATTCAGGATTCACTCCAATAAACATGAATCTGAAGCTCCCAGGGTTAGAGACACCATGATGGAAGAAAGAGCTTCAGAGAGCGGTAGATCCACCTTGAAGGATGAAGACCACCATGGGTACAAGAGATAACTCAAGATGAAGAAAATAATGCTATGAAAGAAGCTATGATCAAAGAATAACAGTTGATCATGGGGAATGATGTATACAATATGATTTCGAGACATAAAGGGAAGTAAGTAGTATCTTTCATATGGATCTACAAGAACAAGTGTACAAAGCAAGGTTCGTGATTTGCCTCAGAAAGAATAGACTATGACATGACATACTCTATTGACCAGTATATATCAAGCATAGAACCACCTGTATTGAATGAAGAGGGAAGATGATACTCCACTTCAGGGGGAGTGACTACAGAAAATTATATCTGAGTTTGACATGGTACAACATGATGGATAGATTCATGATGGATCGAGACTTTACCAAGAGTAAAGTGGGTTCCAACCTTCAAGGTTGAATGCAGAGGACTAGGATATGTTGATGACGTGAGAAGACAAACTCATAAAAGATGTTTGGGATATAGTACTCAAACCAGAAAGCAAGAATGTGGTATCTTCCAAATGGATTTGCAAGATAAGATATGTTGCTAATAGAAGTAAGGTAAGACTTGTGGCTAGAGGTTTCTATCAGAAAGAGGGAATTAATTATGAAGAGACACTTACTCCAGGAAGCAAGGTACACTTCCTTCAAAACTATCATGGTAGTTTCTTCCATGATGAAGTAAAGACAAGCCTTCCTTAATGGTATGATTGAGGAAGAGTTTTACATCAAATAGTCATGAGGATTTGAAGTTGAAGACAGATGGAATCAAGTATGCAAGTTGAAGAAGGCCCTCTATGGCCTGAAGCAAGCTCCCAGAGCTTGGTATGGAAGAATAGATAGTTTCCTGATGAGCATGGGATTTTCCAAGAGTAAAGTCGATCCTAACCTCTCCTACAAGGTTGTAGAAGATGAACCTGTCATTCTATTACTATATGTGGATGACTTATTCTTGACAAGGAATGAGAAACAGATCATGGAAAGCAAGAAGAAACTAGCAGAAGAATTTGAGATGAAAGACCTTGGGTTAATGCATTATTTCCTAGGTCTGGAAGTATGGCAAAGTTCAGAAGGAATCTTTCTCAACCAGGGAAAGTATGCGGTAGAGATACTGAAGAGATTCAATATGTTGGAATGCAAAGTCATGGCCACACCCATGGACTCCAACCTGAAGTTGTTAGCTGATGACTCATCAGAGTTAGTGGATGTGACTCACTACAAACAGATCATTGGGTCATTGATGTACTTAACAAATACCAGACTAGACATTTGTTTTGCTGTGAACACCTTAAGTCAATATCTTGTTCAACCAATACGGGTTCACCTAGTAGCTGCAAAACATGTGATGAGATATCTGAAAGGGACTATAGACTTTGGTCTATACTATGATGGTAGCCATGAGTATAGATTGTATGGCTACACAGATGCAGATTGGGATGGAAGTATCTTAGATAGGAAAAGCACATCAGGTAGATGCTTTTGTTTGAGGTCTGCTATGAGTTCATGGTTTAGCAGGAAACAGTCCAGTGTTTCTCTTAGCACGGTTGAAGCAGAATACATAGCAGATTGCTCTACTAAGTTGTGAAGCCATATGGCTTTAGAAGCTTATATCAGGTCTCTTTGACCTGAAGATGGATACTACAATGATTCTATGTGATAACCATAGTTGTGATGACAAAGAACCATGTGTTCTGATGTAACACATAGAAATCCGGTATTTCTACATACAAGATAAGATGCAAATGATGACACTGTAGATGCAGATGATGGTGATTCAGTATTTCTATACTGAATATAGAGATGATGATGTTTTAGTATTCCCATACTGAAGATACAGATGATGATGATTTCAGTATTCCCAGACTGAATATATAGATGATGATGATTTCAGTATTCCCATACTAAAGATATAGATGATATTTCAGTATTTACATACTGTAGATACAGATGATGGTGATTCCGTATTTCTATACTGAATATAGAGATGATGATGCTTTCAGTATTTCTATACTGAAGATATAGATGATGATGCTTTCAGTATTCACATATTGGAGATATAGATGGTGATAGTTCAGTATTCACATACTGAAGATGTAGATGATGATGGTTTGGATGATGATGTACTGATGAAGCTTCTGCCTCGAGTAGAGTTCGAACACTTTCGAGACAAACTTGGTGTTGTTCGGAAAGACCTTCCTCGAAAGGGGGAGTAGTGATGTTGCAGTGGGATTGTATCATCCCTGGGCACTTGCCCTAAAGTGATCCAGAGACCTCGGTCTTCGAGAATGAAGAGGGATTGTATCATCCCGGGACATCTATCCATAATAGATCCAGTGACCTCGATCCTCGAGAAAGTGGTGGGATTGTATCATCCCTGGGCACTTGCCCTAAAGTGATCTAGAGACCTCGATCTTCGAGAATGAAGAGGGATTGTATCATCCCGAGACATCTGTCCATAATAGATCCGGTGACCTCAGTCCTCGAGAACGTGGTGGGATTATATCATCCCTGGGCACTTACCCTAAAGTGATATGGAGACCTTGGTCTTCAAGAATGAAGAGGGATTGTATCATCTCGGGACATCTGTCCATAATAGATCCTGTGACCTCGGTCCTCGAGAATGTGGTAGGATTGCATCATCCTTGGACATCGTCCTAAAGTGATGGGGACTGATTCTCCCGTAATCAATCCGGTGGCTTCGGTCCTCGAGAATGTGGTAGGATTGCATCATCTTGGACATAGTCCTAAAGTGATAGGGACTGATTCTCCCGTAATCAATTCGGTGGCTTCGGTCCTCGAGAATGTGGTAGGATTGCATCATCCTTGGACTTAGTCCTAAAGTGATAGGGATGATTCTCCCATAAGCAATCAGGTGGCTTCGGTCCTCGAGAATGTGGTAGGATTGCATCATCCTTGGACATAGTCCTAAAGTGATAGGGACTGATTCTCCCGTAATCAATCCGATGGCTTCTGTCCTCGAGAATGTTGTAGGATTGCATCGTCCTTGGACTTAGTCCTAAAGTGATAGGGACTGATTCTCCCGTAATCAATACGGTAACTTCAGTTGTCGAGAATGTGGTGGGATTGTATCATCCTTGGACTTTAAGTCCAAAAGTGATCCAAAGACTTTTTTTCTTTGAGTTTGTGGATTACAGGTTGTTGCTGATGATGATGATGCCGTACTGATCGAAAGATCAGAGTATGATGATGATGACGTACTAATCGAAAGATCATAGTATGATGACGTACTGATCGAAAGATCAGAGTATGATGATAACGTATTGATCAAAAGATAAGAGTATGATGATGATGACATACTGATCGAAAGATCAGAGTATGATGATGATGACATGCTGATCTAAAGATCAGAGTATGATGATGACGCACTATGATTACGATGTTTCTGATTGAAAGATCAAAGTATGATGATGATGTTTCTGATCAAAAGATCAGAGTATGTTGATGATGTTTCTGATCGAAAGATCAGAGTATGATGATGATGTTTCTGATCGAAAGATCAGAGTATGATGATGATGTTTCTGATCGAAAGATCAGAATGTGATGATGATTATGATCGATAGATCATAATATGATGATGATGATGTTGTTGTTGATCAAAAGGGCAAAGTGTTGATGATGATATTGTTGATCGAGAGGTCAAAGTACTGAAGATTTTGCTGCTGATCGAAAGGTCAAGGTGCTGAAGATGTTGTTGTTGATCAAAAAGTCAAAGTGCTGAAGATGTTGTTGATCGAAAGGTCAAAATGTTGAAGATGTTGTTGCTGATCGAAAAGACAAAGTGCTGAAGATGTTGATGATCGAAAGGTCAAAATGCTAAAGATGTTGTTGTTGATCGAATAGTCAAAGTGCTGAAGATGTTGCTGATCGAAAGGTCCAAGTGCTGAAGATGTCGTTGCTAATTGAAAAATCAAAATGCTGAAGATGTTGCTGATCAAAGACTGAAG
>LPNX010654061.1:955388-1010215 GCA_001517045.1 Pseudotsuga menziesii | reverse complement strand
TTAAGTGAACGGATGAATATAAATAGAGGTGTAGTGCTCCTCATTTGAGACACACACACTCTCACTTGTGTAGCACATTAGTGGAGAAGAGAAGAGTAGTTGGAGAAGGAGGAGGATCATGCTTTGATCTCCTTGTTGGTTTTACCTTTTATCTTTTTGGGGCATCTATATTGAGGAAGCTTTTGCTGGGTTTTTCCCTTTAGGGTTTTCCCAGGATAAATCTTTGTGTTCCTTTTGTATGGTTGTGCTTGTCTATATTTCAGTGATCCTATTTATATGCTTTTGTTATGAATTCGAAATGAAAAACTAACGATCTAGCTTAGCATATGAAAATTTAACAGAGTTTTAGGGATATGCCCAAGTACTTCCCACAGTTAAGCGGATAGGGTTTAATCCCTGATCTGGATGAATGATATTGCTGAAAGAAGAAGAAGAACTGTAAGACTCACAGCGCCAGGAAGCACGACAGAGAATTTTTTTTTCCCGAAATGCCACCCAACGAGCCCAAGAAAGTGCTCTGATACCAGATGTGGAGAACCTCCTGCAATGAACAATAAAAATGCATGATATAATAGAAATATTGGAGCACAAAAGATATTTTATTGATCGCGGGCCACTTTGAGGGGGCAACCTCCCTTAAGCAAGCTCAATACAAAATAACTCTTCGATGCTTTCATTAGCCTCAACACATACTTATATACTAAGTCTAATCTAAACTTAGTATATGAATGTGAGATAATGCAACCTATTAACTAGATGACTTAACAACTATTACTTACTCCCCATGAATGTGGGATAATACATCATACTAATGGGACGACTTACAAAGCATACACGTTCGACAAAATATACCAACAAAATAAAGAGGGGGGTTGACACGAGTTCTTAACAAAACGTTATATCCATGAGCACATGTATAATTCTCAAATCGGGATCCCTGTCCTCGTTTATCTTTAACACCCTTTGCTAATGGGGTTAATCCCATTAGATGAGAGAGGAACATGTTCTTATCATGTTCAAGCTCAGTCAAGAAATCCATAAGAACCCAACAATCCCATCGATGGGGTGGAGACGAATCCCGTCTTGAAATATCCCAGGGATAGTTTAAACCTTGGCTATCGCTCCAATTTCTAAAATTACTAATATTTGGTATGGAAGATAGGAGCAGGTTCCCCCAGATGGAATTGTGCCAGATTCGCACTTACTTACCATTACCTGGAATCCAGTATAGCTCTTCTTTAAATCGGGACAGGATTTTCAAGCAAAGAGCAAAAATAGAGGAGCCTTTCTTAACTGTAGGTTCAACGTCCAATTAACGTAGCCTTGATCTAGAAAAATACTTGCACCTAAGCACCTAACTACTCCAGGTCAGTTTCTTCCCAGTCATATTCCAAAGGAGATTTGATCCCATGCCCAAGTTTTGATATTTTAACTCTCTAACTTGGAGACCACCTTCCATCCATGACAATTTAAATTTTTTCCAGCTAATCGGAGCAAGTTTCTTACCTCCTTTATTTTTCCCTCCTTGCTAGAGGAAGGATCTCAGCAAACCTTCGATACTGATGAGAATTCCAATTGGATCCACTGTAATGGAGCATTGATATAGAGGGAAACTGTTTAATACATACTTTATCATAATCAGTTTCCCTGTCAAGTTTATCCATGCGGCTCCCCAGGCATGAATTTTTTTCTTGATTTTTTCAATCAAGGGGCCCCAATCTAATTATTTTGTTTTGATTTTGAAGATTGGAACTCCCAAATATTTAATGGAATCCCAAGTAGTGATGCCCTCAATTCCTAAAATGCGTGAAATAGCAGACATCTCCTTTAGATTTATATTCCAACTATACACTGAGCTCTTTCTTAAGTTTAATTTTCTGCAAGATGCTTGAAAGTAGGAGTCCAAAATAGCCTTGAACCTTCTCTCTATATGTATGTTGGTGCCTCCCAACAAAATAGTATTGTCCGCAACTTTGTGTGGTAAATGTCCCGAGTTCTACATGCAATTATGATGCCCATTAGGTCTTGGTCCTTCCTGGCTTGTTCGAGTTGAATACTGGGCACTAAGGCTTGGACTACATAAAGTAAGGGAGAAATTGGGAAGCCTTTCCTAAGTCCTCAAGCTTCTTGGAAGAAGGATGTTGGTCTTTCGTTGACGAGGGGCGCTATCCAAGGTTTACTTATACAGGCTTTGACCCAACAGATAAAGCTAGTATCGAATCCGAACCTCAACATCACCTAGAATAGAAAGAAGTGGCAGACTCTAGCAAAAGCATTAGCTAAGTCTATTTTTTCCACCATACCTCTTTCAGGGTTCTTAAGGCTGGAGTGGATTGCCTCTTATACCAGGATGATATTATCCTAGATTTTCATGCCTTTAATGAACCCTCCTTGGTTCTCTAGAATGATACGCGGTAGGATGTATTTTAGACTCTTAGCCATTATTTTGGTGATAATTTTATATCCAATATTACATAACGAGATGGGTCGAAATCTGTCAGAAGAGGCAACATATTTCTCTTTGGGGATTAGAGATAGGAAGGATGAGTTTGTGCTACCCCCGATCTTATCACAATGTTGATATTCTAACACCATTTTATGCAGGTCCTTATGAACTGTTTCCCAACAAATCTTAATGAACCTTGCACTAAATCTGTCTGGGCCTGGTGCTTTATCTTCGTCCATGTCCTCCACTGTCGATTTTAGTTTTTCTAAAGTGATCATTTGAGTAAGGATACTATTATACTTTCTCTTGACCAACCCATGAATTAAATCCAACAGTGCAATATTTGGCGGATTAGAGGCAGGTTTCACAGTATAGATAGTGTTGAAGTGGCGAGTTGCTTCCTCTTTTATTTTATCAAAATCTGTGACAACTTGATCTTGAAGATGAATCTATTGGATAGTTTTATATTATTTCCTTTCCTCTGCTTGTTTATGAAAATATGCAGTACTTCGATCCCCAGATTTAAGCCATAGGCTTCTAGATTTTTTCCTCCATAACTCTTCTTCGTGCCTACAAGCATCGTGTAGATCGTTCTGAAGAGACACTTCCTTAATTAGATTGTCTTTTGTAATCAGGGTTGTCTCCATGGCATATTGGTGAGCCTCTAAAGACAGTTGGGATTTGGATCTAGAATGAGCAGGTAACGACACAGACTTGGCGCAATGTTTGAGGACATTTTAAACTCTTCTTATTTTTTCTTCCCAAATGAAAAAAGGAAACCCCGAGATTGGAGCTGACCAGGATTCAGTTACAAGTCCCAAAAAGTATTTGTGATCGTCCCATAGAGGACTAAATCGAAAAGGAATAGGGCCGAGGTTCTGTTCTTTTTTTACTTCTAATAGAATTGGCTTGTGATATTATCCTCCAAAAGGAAGGATTTTGGAAGAGGGATTAAATCCAAGTAGCAGAAAGGAGTCTTGGATCATAAATCTGTCAAGTCTGGCAACTATATGTCATGGGCTCATCCTCTTGTTAGTCTAGGTAAACTTCCTGTCATGTCCCCATCCCTCCCGACAGGCGAAGAGGATGCGACCATGGCGTTAACCATCCGGGCTACTAGCCCCATGAACATGTGAAGGCATAAAATGCTAAAACAGAATGCTGAAATAAAACGATTTGAACTAGAACATGCACAGATGCAAGTGTTTATCATACGCATCGGAAACAACACACATTCATACAACTTTCATTCAACATGTTCATCATAATCATTAATAGAAATATGGTTGCAGAAGTAAAATGAGCAAGATCACTTATCTTATGAAGAAGTTGTTCTGCAACCAGCTACGTCGCTGCAATGTTCCACCCAACCATAGGCCAGCGTGCTCCTTAATCTCTCAGCAGCGCTGCCACCCTCGAGCTGGGCATGATTCTCCAAGGAATAAGGGAACAAATAGGCTTACACATAGCCAAGGATACACAAAACTCAGCCAAGCCAACACAGTTGGGTTTATCAGGCCATCAAGGAGTTGGGAAAGGCTAAATGCTAAGATGGTGAGCTCATGGCAGAGCTAGGAACACCTACACCAGAACTAGCCTGGCTTCTAAGACACCCACACACACCCAACACAAGGAATCAGTCCCTTCTCTGCTACACAGTCCCTCAGGCCCTGCATTCCCTTCCAGTGCTATTCAGGGGTTGTGGAGAAGAAATCCAGCCCTCTAGCCCTGTTTGTGTGGTTTCCAGCCACCAGGTTTATCAAGCAAACCAAGCCCCCATCCCTGCTCCCAACACAGTCCGAAGACCAACCATTGCATGTACGCAATCAATCAGCGGTTATAGCTTAACAGGGGAAACAATTCCTGAGTCGTTCTTGGCCCTATCATGGCCAAAACGACTCCAAACAATCTACAGTAGCCCCAAAGCGTAACAACAAACACAATCATAGGGGAAAAATATTCCCAAGCGAATTATACAGTCCCAACGAAATCAGTGAGCACCGCTCACAACATGGGAAAAACAACAGCCCCGAACGTGACAGCAACACAATCAAATCATGAGGAACGACAGCACGTCCTAGGCAATGAATCCACGGGAAGACTTACACAGATCACGCTGGGGAAGAAATTACAGTCTCCCATCTTGTGCGTGGATGAACAGACTCCCATCCCCAAAATACAAAGAAGACCACAACGATCACAGTGGAAGGGAGACCACAGCAACACAACAAATCTCGAGGAGAACAGCGACAACCGTAACTCACGGGAAGAACAACAGTCCAAATCTCAACATTAAAATGACAGGGAGAATTACACAACCATACCAGTCGGTGAGGAATGTATACAGCCACACCATCCGCAAATCCGTAGGGGAAAAACTGCGTGGGTAAAACCAGGAAAGCTCCTGTGCGTGAGAAAATCAACAGGTAGTCCGCAAGTGCATGAGAAAATCAACAGGCAGTCCGCAAGTGCATGAGAATGAACAGTCAAGGCAAGGATGGCATCCTTGCGTGAGGATGAACAGTCAATCGTGAGGAACAAATAGACCAACACAGATAACGCGCAGTGGAGAGAATGAATCAAGGGCGTAGTCATTCTTCTCCCATCATGAGGTTCATTACTGGTGGAGTGTGCGGATGGGCAAGGAATGACAGTCGTGCCACCCCACTCCCAAAAACAATAACTGCCTCAACCACCAGCAACAATTCTTAATGGTAGTGGTTGGATAAAACAAAGGAAGGTGACACATGGGTTTTTCCTTCATGGCTCAAGGTTTGGCAATTTCCCCCCCACCCTTATCCTTGTGAAAATCATGCCCCTTCTCAATTTAGTTGCCGCGATCGTAGCTGGTCGAGTTCATTAAATTAAAGATGCATATGTACATGATGACAAAGCTTAATATCTATGCCGCATGCCCGGATATACCATCGGTGACAATTTTCAACCTGAAACATAGCATAACCAATCAATGGTGGGGCCTTGGCCTTGAGCTCCACACCATGATCATTTACAATATATACATCATATACATCTAATGCAACGGGGTCAAAAACCGGGGTGTTACACTTCCCCTTTGAAGGGATGACATCAGAGAGCTCCTAGTCTAAGATAAGCTTGCCGACTTGTTCCCTTATGGGATCTCTGACCATAAATCCTCCTCTTTTTAAAGATGGATTCAGGATAACATTTAAATATTTGGCTAGAATTATATTGTCCAACAAGGAATTGCTCCTCATTTCCCTCAAATGAATCCAACAATATTTTTTTCCAACATATAGGACGGGGATGTAAATATTAAAAAGGCTTACCTGAATATTAGAGGCTTTATGCAACAACCTGATGAAGATTCAATGAGTGCATTGCTTGGATTCAATCAACTCAAACTTCTGAGCATCCCATAACATTCAAATTCCTCTGGAGACTCCCCTAGAACTGACCGCGAGACCACCATCTTTTTTCCAGAACTTTTCACTTAGTTGGAGAAATGCTTCTTTCTCCATCTTTGTCTCCTGGATCAATAAGAGGCCTGGTTGGTATATTCAAATTAAATATTTCATGGTGTCTTCCTTAACTTTACTTCCTAGACCTCTATAGTTCCAAGAGAGGGCCTTCATTACTTACTCTTGGTATTTGAGGGAATCCCTTTCTGGGATTTCCCTTGGATTCGTGTATTCCTAGGATTTCGAAGGATTTTTTCCAAGGTTTGTTAGACCCTTGAAGCTTGTCCTTGTATGTGGCTTGCTCCCTTACTTTGGTTGATTTTCTTCCTCTTTCTCTTTTCTTATCTGGTGTAACCATCTTGATTTCCCCTTCCTCTTCTTCCCTTTCATCAGAGTCAGTTTCCTCTTATGTATTTTCCTGAGTTCCTCCTTCCTTTTTCCCCACTGTTCCTGGATCTGAATGTGTCAATGGGTCGACTTCATTCTCTGGTTGGTTCATTAGGACGCTATCTTTTTCTGGTTCTTTGCTTACATTAGTGTTAGTTTCCTCTACCATGTCCAGTGATCCAAAACTATTCCCGTTGACCTTCTAGAGTGCTAGATTTACTTTCAGAGAGGCTTTCCCTGACACATTCTTTTTCATCTCATTTCTTGTCACTTTCCCGCTCTTTAGGTTCATCCTAGTTTTCTTCACTGCTTGCCATCCTTCTTCCTTTTCTTGATGAGTTTCCTGCTTATGAGGGCAGTTACGGAGGAAATGTCCATATTCATGACACCCTCTGCACTTGAAAGAAAACCGATCATAATCCAACTTTTGAAAGTGATACCAGGTTCCAACTGTGAGTTTGATAGCCTCAGGTAAGCTAGCTTCAAGATCCACCTCCACGCAGATCCAGGCGCATGCATACTGATCTTTTGGATTTGTTGTGTCAATAAATATTCCCAAGGCATTTTCAATTGACTTTAGTGATTTTGGATTCCAGCAGTGCATTAGCAGGCTTGGAAGCCTGACTCAAACTAGGACGACTTTAGGGATATCTACCTCAGGATCAAAATATGATGTCCATCTATTTAGGTAGAAACCTTGCGGCCCCATAAAGTAAGGACCATTTTGGAAGATTAAATCCTTTTCTTCCTTCGACTCAAAGTCAAACAAAAAGTAACCTCGACCAACTGAATATGAAGCCACACTTTTGGAGATCAGAGGTCTTTAGTTCCTCTGAACCCAACTCTCAATGGATTTTGGGGATGACCATAGGCCATTGAACTTCCCTATTAGAGATTGATCTGCTAATGAGAGCGCAACCCGGATGGTATGCTTCGGTGGTAGGGCTACAACAAGCACGTCTTCAATCCGATTGACAAACTTCGGGGGGGGGATCCATTGGATATCTTCTTGCTCAGTAAAGAGACTAAACAAGTGAAGTCATCGACATCGGTCGGGATCGAAGGAGAGGATCCTGATCCTCCTTCACCAGGAGCCATAGGGGGAGACGTGGAATGGGCTAGTAAAAACGTTAGATCATCTGGAAAACCAACACCTCAACCATCCTAGTCAGTGCAACGTCGATAGGCCCAGTGATTGGAGGGGAGGTTTGGTGCACTAGTAAGCTTCGAGCGAATTGCTGCGATTGCAGCATGTAGTGCAGGTCGCATCGGGGAGCTCACCTAGCTCTGGCCAGCTTCGAACGGATCGCATGTGATCGTTTTTGAACTAGGTAGTTGAACAAAGTTACAATAAAGAACACGTACTCATTACCTCGAATTGATGATCTATTTAATCAAATAAGAGGGGAAAATGTATTCTCAGTGATTGACTTGAGGTCTGGTTACCATCAAATGAGAATCAAGGAAGAATACATCCACAAGAAAACCTTTAGAATAATGTACAAACACTATGAGTTTGTGGTGGTGCCATTTGGTCTCACTAATACACCAACTACATTCATATGCCTCGCGAATAGTATTTTCAACAAGTATTCGAACAAGTTTGTTATTGTTTTTCTCGATGACATTCTTATTTATTCTAAGAATAAATAGAAATAAGAAGAGCATTTGAGAATGTCTTTGCAAGTGCTAAGGGAGCATCAACTATATGAGAAGTTAAGAAAATATGATTTCTATAAGAAACAAATTCATTATTAGGGTCATTATTTCAGAGAATGAAGAATCAGCGGATTTCGAAAAGATTGAAGCCATTATGAATTGGAAAACTCTAAAGAATGTGTCATATTTAAGATCTTTTATGGGTCTTGCTGGTTATTATAGAAGGTTCATCAAAAGATTATCCAAGGTTGCACAACACACCACTTCTTTGCAAAAGAAAGGAATAAAATTCGAATGGACATCGAAATGTGAAGGAAGCTTCCAACTATTGAAGACAATTCTTACAAATTCTCCAATTCTAAAAATTGTAGACCTAGAAAATGATTTCATTATGTGTATCGATGCATGCAAATAGAGAATTGGATGAGTTATTATGCAAGACAATCATTTAATATGTTATGAGTCAAGGAAGCTAGAAGAACATGAAAATAATGATGCTGCCCATGATTTACAACTTGTTTTCATATTGCATGCTTTGAAGACGTGGATGCATTATTTAATGGGCATGGAATTTGATCTTAGGATAAACCACTATGGTTTGAAATATTTGTTTGAACAACCAACACTAAATGCTAGGCAAGCTAGGTGGCTAGAGTTTCTATTTGAATTTGATTTTGAAATCAAACAAATAAATGGGAAAGAAAATAAAGTGCTTGATGCACTCAACATTAAAATGCATGTGGAAACCATTAACATTTGACAATCATATTTGAGGCATCAAATTGTTGACTCTCTTGTTGGAGATGAGTAGCATGTGCAAAGAAAAGATAAATTACACTAGCATAATTTGGAAAATAGGTATGAAGGTTATTATTTGGAAGGATGGGCTTCTTACCTATAAAAATATAAGGTATATTTCAAATGTGGTGGGATTGAGGAGAATTATTATGGATGAAATCCATAAAATGCCATATTCTGGTCACCTAGATGCCATAAAATAATTTCTACAACTAGGAATCAATATTTTTGGCCAAGAATGAAGAAAGACATTATTGAGAATATTTATGAATCTATGAAATTCTGGCAAGTGAAGGTTGAGAATCAACATCCAATAGGTTTATTGCAACCATGTCCAATTCTGGAATGGAAATATGAAGTGGTAACCATGGATTTTGTTACCAAATTACCAATTACTTTGGGAAAACATGATTCCATCATGGTTGTGGTTGATAAATTGTTTAAGGTAGTGTATTTTATTCCTATTAAATCTACTTACAAGGCTAATGAGATAGAAACAATATTCACGAGGGAAACATTCAGATTGCATGGGTTACCCAAAGTAATTGTATTTGACTATGATACAAAATTTACTTCTAATTTCTAGAAGAGTCTTTTTGAAGATTTGGGTACACAACTGAACTTAAGCATTGCCTAACATCCATAAACAAATGGACAAAAATAAAGAGTAAATCAAGTGCTTGAAGACATGCTTCACATGTATGTGATGGACAAACCATCCAAGAGGGAAGATTATCTACACTTGGTAGAGTTTGCATACATCAATGGATAACAAGCATACTTGGGGATGAATCCATTTGAAGCCTTGTATGGAAGAAGGTGTAGGACATCAATGACTTGGGATAGTCTAGTGAACATAATTTTACTCGGGGCAGAATTGCTTAAAAAAATGAAAAAAAAGGTTACAAGGAATATATAGAATTTAAAGGAAACCCAAGATATACATAAAAGCTAAGTAGATAAGAATATAGTGCATAGGGATTTTAGTGTTGGGATCATGTTTATCTCAGAATGAGGCTAAGGAAAAGTTTCTTGAAGCTTGGAAGTTATGTCGAGCTATCACCAAGATATTGTGGGCCATTTGAAATGCTTGAGAGGATAAGATCGCTTACATATAGAATTGCATTGTATGCTAACATCAGAGCTCATAATGTTTTTCATTATTTTTTGCTTAATAAATATGTACATGATCCTAACCATGTGATTGATTGGGATGTGATCCGGGTGGAACCCAAGGGTGAGTTCCAAGTAGAGTCACTATGCATCCTCGACAAGAAGGTTACATTGCTCCATAATTGAGCCATCTAATAGGTAAAGGTGCAATGAAGCACTTTGGTCCCGATGAGGTTACATGGGAACTGGAGAATGCCATTTTGTTACGATCTTGAACATACAACAAGGAATGTGATATTCCAGGGGGGGGGGATTGTAATACCCCAAATTTGACTTTGGAATTGTTAAATCAAAATTATGTAAATGATGTAAATATGCTAATATGGATTTTTGGTATGGAGCTCAAGGCCAAGGCCCAACTAGTGAATGGCTAGGCATGTATGATGTAAATATCTCTAAATGGGTCGTATGGTTGGCTTGGCATACTAACTTGAAAGCTATGTAAATATTACGTTGGAAAAATAATAAAATAGTCCAAGAATGGTTGTGTGAAGAGCACTAGAGGGGTTGTGATTCCACTAGAGTGGAAGAGGAAAGGGGGACAATTGAGGATTAAATCCTCTATTGCTAAGTGCCAACCTTATAACTCATTCAATTTCTTCCATGTGCGTTGAATGAGCTAATTATTTTCTTTTGGCTATTGAATCCAATCATCAAATGCATGTGTGAGGTTGGTGGGGAAAGGTACTTTCATTTAGTTATGGGAGCATGGGGGTTAATATACTTCTATGATTGCTATAAGAGTTCTCTCTTCTATGGTCAGAAGCTATGTCAACTGTCTCTTCCACCATTCTCTCATTTTTATGGAGTTTTACCAATTATCTTTGCAATCATATTTCTAGGACAACAATGTTTTACACTACATATTCTATTTTTGTCGTTCATACCATTGCCATTGACATTACTAGTTTGTGTCATAACTAGAAATTTGAATTTGGAAGGGAAAATTGTAGATTGGAGGGAAAAGAGATGGTTGTAGGTGATCATAGAGGTTGGGCAAAATAAAAACATTTATCCATTGAGTTTTGCTACTTTTGCTTGCTTGAGAAGCCATGAATTACTGTTACATGAGGTTCTCCAACAACATACAGTTGATTGGAGTCTTGTTGCATACACTCGTAAGCACTATAAGGGTTGAATTTCCCGAGGAAACTACGGAACAATGAAGGGAAACGCCTTCCTTGTGTTGTGTGGGGTAGTTGGAAGGGGTGCCATGGATGTGATGGTTGAGTGAAACTCTTGCAGAAGCTATGGATGAGCATTTGGCTAAGCATTGAGAGCATAATAGATTGTGGGCTAAGAGATAAAAAATTGTAGGTGTTTCCTTCACCCTGGTGGCCTCATAACCAAGCTCGAGGGTGGGATTTCAACATAAAGAGTATATGCGGGAAATAATGCCTATGGTAGGGCAAAAAATCACTCTTACACAACTAGTTGCTTGAATCTTGTTTAAAGATAAGTATTCTCTGTGTTTGAATGTGGAATTATTTCATTTTATGCTTGTGATAATTATGCATGTTTATGCATGGTGTGTGTGTGTGTGTGTGGACATAATTTTTTTCCGTTGTGTTTTACAATTATACATTTGCACATACATTTTATTGTTATGAATTCGTAATATGGCCATGGGGCAAAATTGTAAAGCCTGGAATTCGTAAATATCCCACTATGTTGGTCAAAATGCACGGATGGGGATGTGACACTTATCCATACATGAGCTAATAGGTTTATACTTGAAGAATAGTCTATAATGGGTTTCCAACAATATGGAATCCACCCTTCTAACTGTTTCAATCCTATCCTATGGTCGTATAACTTACTAATGATGGTTCAAGCTTTGAAATTTGGGATTTCCATAACTGGAATGTCCTTCCCAACAACTAGAGAGATGCCATGAAACCTTACAGCTACAAATGTCCGACATATCAATGTTGTTGCCCATGAAACCCTTTGCAAATACAAAATCTTAGCCCCGCTCTGCAATAATTCTACAATCAGAGCCCTCTCTTTGAGAATACTCATGATAATCCCCCTTTCCATTCCCCTCTCCGACTGTAGGGATTTGACATCATTCACCTTCTCCACATGCTTGAGGACCTTGAGAGGGTTAAACCTTGAGCTCTCTAGAGGAAAGTAATGTAGGCAATACCTCCATCGACTCTCCCCTTCGAGAACTCTATGTGAGAGAAGGAAAGACCCCTACAAAATCTGTCGTGTTGACACCCATAATACGAGTGCGATATCAGATCCCCGATTCATTCACACAAATATCGGATTCTAATAAGTACTGTCAGAATAGTCCACTAATTGAACCTTTAACTCGAATCCTCTTCTAGTGGCTAGACAACCCTAGTTGACAAAAATTATGACTACATACATTCATAACATAATATTTTTTTGGGGATCGCACTAGACCTGTATTGCACCAACCCTTAACATGGTTGGATTTTTGGTATCCGTGGGATTTGAACTGGCAACCTTTCCGCTTAGGGGACGTCTTAACCATACCCCGCCACCAAGTGTTCTACATCTCACAAATATTTTATAACATAATATTAATATTAAAAAAGTTATAAGATCATTTAATGTAAACTAGCATAGATCCATTTAAACCCGGATCTATCAAGCACCGAGCATGATCCTTAACATTTTGGGTCCGCGTGGGTACTTGATAAATCTGGGTTTAAAATGGATCTATGCTAGTTTAAATTTTTTTATATTTTATTTAAGTTGATATGTAATTTATATTTTATATTTTTAAATATTTTATATTTATGTCCCCTAGCATAACGTGACTAACTTTGCAATAATTATCATCATCATAATTTTTTTAAATGTTATATAAATCTAATAAAACTAGTGTAGATCCATTTTAAACTCGGATCTATCAAGCACCGAGAGGAATCCAATTTCTTAAGGTATACATTTTTTTTTAAAGTTTGATATGTAATTTATATTTTTAATTTTTAATTTTTTAATATTTTTATTTGTCTGCTAGCATAACGTGACTAAGATGACAAAATCTCCTCCATACCCGGCTGAAGAGCACCTGGCTTCTCTCGGTGCAATAACATATATAAAATATATTAACATAAATATTGAAATAATATACTAGCATAGATCCATTTTAAACCCGTATCATCTATCAAGCACCAAGAAGGATCTCTCCGTATTTCATAGATCTGGGTTTAAAATGGATCTATGCTAGTTTAATTTATATATATATATAATTTTATTATTATTATTATTTAAATTTATATTTTTTATTTATGTTCGTTAACATAACATAAGGTGACTAACCTGACAAGATCTCCCCATATTAGACTGGAAATAAAAAAATAATAATTTATATTTAAAATGATAAAAATAACTCAAAATAGTAATAATAATAATAATAATCTATTTTTAAGGCGAGACACCAAATTGGTGTATGAGACCCCCTTGTTTGTGGGACAAGGGATCCCCTCTGCGCAACGATTTAACTGCTAAAGTCTACAGAGGTGTACATACACTACCCCCTCTCGATTTGAACCCGTGACCTCCTAAGAAGAAACACATGCTCTTAACCATTAGGCCCACTCATGCTGTACATGTATATACATGTAAAGATTTGCATCATCCATTTTCAATATGATAAATATAAAATATATATGTTTTTAAAATATATAAAATAATAACTTTACAAAATATGGAATAAAGTAGTGAATGATCGATAAAATATGGTATTTTTAGGATCGAGAATTCTGTCATGGATCATATGAAGTCTTCTGGTTCGAAATATAGTATCTTTATTAAGCAAGAAAAGCATATTTGTGTGGCGCAGGCGGTGGCCTCTATTAGGAATCGATAAATTCAGTCCAATCTAAACGAACTGTAGTATGCAATCCTATACACATCAACTGAATAAGTATTTCCAGTTTTTCCTATCACTCAATAATGGGGATCTCCAAAATAGTAGGAATCACTGCAACAGCAACCCTCAGCCTATTCATATACTTGAGAGGACAATTGAGTCCATTGCTGCTGTTTCCTCTGCTTCATGGATCCATGGTGGGCTTTCTGGCTGCCATAATTGCCCATCCAATCGTCAATATTCCTCTTCTCTTTGCGAAAACGACAGACGGCAAGTTCCCATGGTGGTCTCTGGTTTTGTTCTACCCTTATCTATTTCCGCTTCGCATTTATGTGGGCATTAGAAGAATGAAATCGAAGGAGCCCGTGTACAGCGAAGTGGCTCCACAGTTATATGTAGGGGGGTGGCCCTTTTCTTCCTCTGATATTCCACCGGGCGAGCCTGCTGTTATTGACTGCACCTGTGAGCTGCCCAAGAGCCCCTGTGTGGGGAATCTTCCATATATGTGCATCCACACATGGGATTCTCGCGCCCCTCGCCCTCAAGATATCGATGTTGCCGTCCGGTGGGCTGCCGGAAAGCGGTCCCAGAACCGCCCCATCTTCGTCCACTGCGCTTTCGGTGAGTAAAATTTACACCCCATTTGCTCCCATTCATGTATTTTGCCAGATTTTGTTATTTTGATTGAAAGCACGCGATACTTCTAGCTGAATGTAAGAGTCCATGGCCTATTCCAGTTTAGAACATGTTTTCAATCTTAATCCCATACCCTATAAGGGAGGAAGCCATGACCTAGTACCTGATGAACGGAAAATTATCAATGTTAGTGGTAAAATTCCAATGTGTTCACAATCCTTATTTCTTAATATGTTAAACATAAAATACCAATGTTAACAACGTGTAGATAAAAAATTCTGATCGCTGGAATCAGAATCAGATCAGCAATCCAGCAAAAGGTTTAAACTAAAATGCAGTAGTCCTAGAGCCAAAAGAATCTAGGATCAAAACCGTAAAAGATAATCCATCCAATAAATCCATGCAATAGTCCTAGAGCCAAAGGAATCTAGGATCAAAACCGTAAAAGATAATCAATCCAATAAATTACTGTTCGCTCAATGACTAATTGGAAAAAGTATTATTATCCACTTAAATCAATTTGGCTTATTGGAGATGTGTTAAGCTATCAGGTAACTTTTCTAAGGAGGAAACACATAAAGCCATAGGGCTTCTAAACCCAATTGACCTAATGATGTTGTCTGCATAGAATTGAATAATTAAGTTTCAAGGGGACAGTATACTCAAGAACCTAAACGTCTAAGTTATGGGTTTCCTTATTGAAAGAAGGCGATAAAACTGTAAGTTTTATCTAGGTCTAAAATAGCCTAAATCAAAGATTGTCTTCAACTGATATAGCGATTATACATAACCCAGTAATCAAACCCCGAAACGACCACAAGTTTTAGTGTCCTCTTAGATTTGCTGGAAAGTTGGAAACTATGAATCTTTGTAAACTGCAAAGACCTTGTTATTTTGTTTTGTGGACTGAGATCATAAATATTGATTTTTTTAAAGTTAGCTACTCATATATTAGTAGTTGTGCAAAAAAGTTACGATCTTTTCAGCCCTACTGAGAATCTGCCTGATGACACTGCCTGTGACAGACATCAAACTTTTAAAAAATGCTTATACAAAAATTACATTTGATGGTTCTGACCCAAAAAATAGCAGACCAGCACTCTGTTTTATAGCCTATATACGAGTAAATACTTATCTGAATATTTGGCATAACAGAAAATCCAAAAGAAAGCTAGGAACAGACCGAAAGGCTCCTAGTCCTCATCCCCAGAGGCTGAGTCCACATAGATGAGAGAAGGATTGGTGTCTGCAGGACCTTCTGTACCCGGAGAATGGTTCACTTGGTTATGAGCTTGGCCAACTGCTTCTATATCCAACAGGAGCTTGACCAAGGCCTCATACGTCTTGTCCAAGTATTCCATTTTCTCCATTGTAGCTTGGTGTTGCTTGTTCAAAGTATCTGGGATGACCTTCTGTTGAATGCCCCGCTCTTCTATCACTTGGGCTATGATTGATTTAGTGTGCCAGTGGATAACACTCTGCCTGAAGTATTTGGTATCCCTGCTGCGCGTAAATCTAGTAGAACCCAATCCATTAATTAGGCATTAATAGCCCCCAACAAAGTGCTGGCAAATTTCTCCCAAACCTTTGGCTCGATTCTTTCAATCTTGGCCTTGATGTTCGGAGGGAAAACTCTTGTGGTAACGAAGTGCAGCCTCGCTGGCTTCCTTTTTTGCCTTGGTTGGCCACTTGGTGAGGAATCCTTACTGGAATTTTTGCAGGATCAACGCCTGTCTCTCCACACTGTCCTGGCCAGGTTCTCCACCTTGGATGCCTTCTCCATATATGTTGATTATGATCCTTCCCCACAGGCAATGTAGAGAAATGGCAAGGGTCAAAGATCTCATTTTCAGAACCTACAAAGTGAATCCCTCGATAGTTGTTGCTCACCTTAGAGCTGGTGGTAAGGAGTTCACCTCCATTTGCCCATAGAGTCACCACACCTACCCTATCTCTACACACCTTTTACGTTGGAAGCAAAGTGCCCACATTGTCTTGATTTTGCTCAAAGTAATGCCCGTCATGGAGAGAGATTTTTGAGGTCCAAGGAATTATGATGCTCAAGCCTGAACTACCGAAGGTGTTATGACCCAAGGGCACGTAGTCTAAAACTTCGACCGTTTGGGTTGGAATGGGCAGATTTTTCCGGCACAATTTTGAAAAATTCCAGTCGGAATTTTCTAAATTCCAGTTACAACTGTCAAGTTCTGGAACTTTGGGTGTCCCATGGGTTTCTGAGGGTGCTGAATCTATTTCTACCACAAAAACGTGAGTAAAACACAGTTAAATTCTGATTTTGCAAAATAAAAAATGTCGGATACCTGCAAAAATTGATTGTCCGGTCCAAATCATCGAATTTTAGACATCTCCATATATGGAGTCATATCTACATTTAAACCTATATATGTCCCCCTTGGGTCATAACAAAAGGCATTGTTGCTGCTAGCAATCATTGGAGCTCCAAACCATACCCCTTTTTTGCAGAGAATCTATCATCGAACCAATTCTATTGAAGCCAACAATTACCTTCAACCGCCAACATGGAGCCATCACAATGAGGAGGATGAGAGTTATTGTGATGTGTCATATGTCCCCTCCTGAATGATGTTTGGATTGAGTTCCTAACCCAATCAGTCCCTTGGGTTGAGGAGAAAATTTAAATAACTTGGGATTAATTTTGAAAGTACAAGCATTAATTAATTAGGAGGTGTTATTTTCTTTCATAAAGTTTGAGGGAATTTATTGAAAGTTAAATTTATGAATTAATATTTGAATTATGGAATAAAAATGGAGATTTATCCTCAAGGGCGCATTGGAGGATAAAGTTGACCAAGAGATGGCTTGCACAAGAAGGAAATCCAGAAGCAGTAAAGATAAGAGGAAAAGAAAAAAAGAAGGAAAAGATGGCACAAAGCAGAAAAGACAATAAAACTGGAAAAACAGGGATAAAACAGAAAGCAGGCCAAGGTAGAAAAGCAGAATAAAGCAGGATAAGGCAGAAAAGCAGGAAAAAATAGTGAAAAACATAGCAAAAGTAGGTAAAGCTAAAGCAGGAAGGCAAAAACAGGATAAGGCAGAAAAACAGGAAAAAGCAGTGAAAAGCAAAGCAAAAGCAGGAAAAGCTAAAGCAAGAAGGAAAAAAGTAAAGCATGAAAGAAAAGCATCTTTATCCATCCATGAGGGTGCATTAGCCTCTCTAACTTGCTCAACAAGTCATCTCCAGTCAATAAAAGGAGTGTGTACCACTATCCCATCTTTTGGTAGTTTGAGAATCGGATTGAGAGCATTGTGCTACTCAAGACATGGGAGATGTGCCCCTAGTTAAGCTGGGAGATGTGCCCCTGCTTCCATTGAGAGGATGAAGGCATCCAGTCTTCATCATTGAGCTGATTTGCAAGTTATTAATAAGATCTAGGATTGCTCCAGTTGATTGAAGAAGCTAGAGATTCAAATCCTCCAATTCTCCAGTGAATAGTGTTTCCAATTTCACTATATTGATGTTTGATATAAAAAACTGTTTCTTAAGCTATCTATGAGATCTATTTCGACTTCGTACTGTTGTTTATGATGTAATGAAGCTTTTTTGAAGTTTTAATGGCAGTTCGAATTGTTTTGACCAGCTGTCTTATGATTTGATCTGACCTTGTCTAGATTTACATGCAATTTTTACTAGTTTTACTGTTTCAAGCATAGATCAGCCTCAGTGTCACAAAATTACTTCATTCTTGTTTTGATAGGCTCTTAACACACTGACCTAAGGGTTCCATGCTTAACCAAGAATTCATGGCCATCTCTATTGTTTGGAAAGTCTAGAAGTTAATTCCTATGAGTTGTTCACAAAACTAGTTTCACTAGTGCGAACCACAGAGCTTCCCAATTTTGCCACAGACCTGCGAAATCCGTTTAGTTCTGATTAATAACATCATATAAGAGTTCTGCAAGTCTCTTTAAGTCCAATCCTTTCACCTCTGGTTGTTGGAAAGTGAACTGTGAAGGTCTTAGTTTGCATATGTTGGGACTCCTAGGAGCCTGGAATTAAACTTCAGCCTAGCTAATGTTCGAAACCTAAAAGGACCCAACACATTGTGCATAGGAAATTGAACATTCATGATATCCCTCCTTTGTTGATCCTCTTGAATTGCCCTTCTGCTCACTCATTCAGCTATAAATTCCTTGCATATTAGTTTGTTTTGAAAATTTATTGTGCAAAGGAGTTAATGAACAATTGAACCTGATTTGGATCATTACAGTGGTATTAGAGCATGGTCCTCTAAACCTACTCAAGTGTTCAATCATGAGTCATAGAAGAGATCTGGATCCCACGAAGAAAGATCCTTTAGGGGATGATTATGATGAAATGAATTCTACTGAAGGAAAATTCCAAGGAGAAAGTAAAAGACACAGCATGGGTGGAAATGGTGAGATCCAAAGTATGATTTCAAGTATGATGCAAGGATTTCGGGACATAACTTGTAACATCATCTTGTCTGGACAAGAAACCAGAGAATTCCTTGTTAAGCATCTGGTGAATAAGAATGGTGAAGGGAGCAGTCATGGTTCACAACGTGGAGAAAGGAGGAGCCCTGTGAAGTTTGTATTTTCAAGCATTGGGCCTCGCAATCGGCCTGATCAATTCACAAGGGAGCCTCCCAGTCAATCAAGGCCTACTATGCTCAAATTCCTTGATGAGCAAAGAGAAGAGTTGGAGATCCAGAATGAAAACATTGCTACAGTGGAGGACAAGCATGCTAAATATCTTACACTGAATGGAGAATGTAGAAGGGATTTGACATTCAATGAATTTTGTGATCTCCGATACAAAACAATCCAAGAGGTAGCTTCCAGAATCATAATCATAATTATGAGCTGAAGAATGCTATTGGAAAATATTCTCTGCCATACTTTGATGGTTCATTGACGTGCACAGCTAGCTCATGGGTCTAGAAGCTAGATACATACTTACAGTTAAATCCAATGGTTGAGAGAGAAGCTATCAAGATGGCCACTCTACACTTGGATGGTGAAGCGAATGATGGTGTTTTTCATGGTATGAAGACCCTTGGACATGATCGAGAGACAACCTATGAAGAATTCAAAAGGAGGTTAATTGAAAGATTTGAAAGAAGAAACCCTGGAATCTCCTTAAGGGAACTTGCGCATGTGAAGCAAACTGGGACTCTTGAAGCTTACGTCTCTGAGTTCCAGAAGTTGGTTGTTATGGTCACTGGCAGCTCAGAAGCTTGCTTGGTCTTATTGTTCATTGAAGGACTAGCAAAACCTCTGAAAGGCTTGGTGAAGGCCTATATCCCCTCTACCTTGCAAGATGCATTGAATAGGACAAGAGGTTTGCAAGATGTTATTCCAAGGACAAGGTTCTCTCCTAGGTTGAATGCTCCAGTACAATTCAAGAATCAAAGACTACCACCCATGAAAACTCCCTCCGAAAATTTCAGGAGGGACAATTTCTCCAGAGATAGAGATGAATTGAGGAGGAGAAAGTTGTGTTTCACCTGCCAAGAACCTTGGGTTCTTGGACACACGTGTGCTAAGGGGAAGGCACACTACATAGAGATCTTTACAGAGAGCGGAGTTGAGGATGAAGAGGAAGCGTCTCAAATTGATGTAGAAGTGGCCTATGAGACTGCCGATGAAGAACCTTCTTCAGAGGTGAGCAAAATTGATGTGTTATCAGGAGTGCCTCGCTTTCGCACTCTCAGACTCAAGAGAGTGGTGCAAGGGAAAGCATTTACTTTGGATCTGATGGAGGATAAACATGAAGAAGATGCAGATTTGCAGGTGTTTGTGAAGAACCATGAAGGAAAAGATTTTGGCCAAGTATTTGTTGAGTTTGAGAAGAAGGATGAAAAGTCCTTAGCTATGGCAAAGGTAGTTGAAGACATGTGAATTGAATCAACAAGCAAAGGTGATTGTCTATTCATGGATTGGGTAGATAAATATATCACTGAAATGAAGGATCAAGGATGCACCAAAATTGCTTGCATTGGTAAGGAAATGTTTGGCATGCATATCTTGAAGAAGGTGGCTGATTACACCTCAATTAGAGGAGCAAGAAAAGAACCCTTTCATTTATTGATTGGGTGGATGGATACATAGCCAAGATGGAGATTCATGGAGGTAACAATTCTCTTTGTTTTTGTGATAATTTTTTTTGTTATACTAATATTGTCTTACCATGTGACCAACAACAAGGGTATGTATGGCAACGCTTGGATATTTTCAGTACACATACATCCAGGGGATATGCGTGTAATTACATGGAAGATTTCGAACTACCATGCAAGAGAAAATTCGCTTGCATACAAAGCATGTTGGGGGCAGCAGAGCATGTAAGCAATCAACTTGTACAAGAGGAAATTGAAGCATGGTTGGATCTAATGTTAGATGTTTTCCAAAGGATGGGAAGTGATGGACTTCCAATATGGCCATTGGTCTTGGTACCTTATGGAGTGACAAGTACCTTATGGAGTGACAAGTTGATCCAGGTAACCGAAACATTGAGAAGACTCCAGCATGAACAACGGGATCCTGCAGGACAAGCTAGCTTTGACTTCTGACAGTCTATCCATGAGGAGCATGGGTTTGGTTACTTGCATGGGAAATCCTATGACGGATGGAATCACTATTTTCCTGCTAGGTGGATTGGGAGTCTTCACAAGACTCTGTGTTGACACTATGTGCTGTAGAGAAGGATGGCACTAGAAGGTTCTTTGCAACCTTACCCCTGGTAGACCCCTAGATAAAGAAAATGAGCACCTATTTGAATGGGTAAGTAAGGTCCAAGCATTCGACTTTGACATTGAGTACAAGAAGGGTAAGATGAATGTTGTAGCTAATGCCCTCTCTAGAAAACAAATACTTACTTTGATGAAGTGGAAAGCAAGCTAGGAGTAGAGTATGCAAAGAATCAGTTTGCTTGTGATTTGTTTGATGGAATAATTCATGATGTTGCTTTCAAGATATTCAATGATATCATCTATCATAAGGATAGAATCTTTCTAGTTCTAGGATCATCATTGAAGAAGAAGATCCTAGAGGCTTCCCATGATGCGCCCCTAGCTGGACATCCAGGATTTGTGAAGACATACAGAAAGGTGGGGGGAAAGGTTCTGTTGGAAGGGCCTAAAGAAAGAAGTAATGGAGTATGTTAGAGCATGTGCATCATGTCAGCAAAACGAAGTAGAACATACACAACCAGCAGGACTCCTACAACCTCTTCCTATTCTGGAGCAGAAATGGGAAAGTGTGTCCATGGATTTCATCACCGGACTCCCTAAAATCCAAGGTAAAGACAGTATTTTTGTTGTGGTTGACAGGCTAACCAAGTATGCACATTTCTTTGCTATCACAACCACTATTGCAGCTAGCCAAGTGACTGAACTTTTCATTAAAGAAGTTTTCAAACTCCATGGAATGCCAAAATCTATCATCAGTAACAGAGATAGCAAGTTTACTAGCAATTTTTGGCAAGAACTGTTCAAGTTGGTGGGGACAAGTTTGAACATGAGTACAAGATACCATCCACAAACTGATGGCCAAACAGAGAGAGTGAATCAATGACTCGAAGGGTACCTGAGAAACTATGTGACTGGACAACTTGGGTTCACTTGGGTGAATTTTGTTATAATACTACTTTCCATCTTTCCATTGGAATGTCACCATTCAAAGCTCTTTATGGTTATGATGCACCTAATTTTGCTGACCTGATATTTGGTGATTGTAAGACACAGAAGGCAAAGGATTGGCTCCAAGAGAGTCAAAACATACTTAAAACTCTCAAGGACAATTTGTTGATAGCACAAAACCAACAAAAGTTGTTTGTAGACAAACAAAGAGTGGAGCGAACCTTCTAAGAAGGAGATCTAGTTTATTTGAGGTTGCAGCCCTATAGACAATCCTCTTTGAAGTCGATGGGATCAAAGAAGTTGTAGCTAAGGTTCTATGGCCCATACAAAGTCTTGAAGAAGGTTGGTGAGGTGGCATATGAGCTAGAATTGCCTCCAGGAGGTAAGATTCACAATGTTTTTCATATCTCTTGTTTGAAAAAGGTGATAGGGCAGCAAGTAAAAGTTCACAAGAATTACCTCCCTTAGATGATGAAGGGAACTTGGTGTTGGTTCCAAAGAAGGTCTTGGAGGTTCGAGAAAAGAAGTTAAGAAGCAGAATTATTAAGGAATATTTGGTGCAATGGGAAGGATTGCCTAGTGAGGATGTCACTTGGGAAGGAGAAGACATCTTACGACATCCTAGTTTGAAATTGCTTGGGGACAAGCAATCTGACTGTCATGTCCCCTCATGAATGATATTTAGATTAAGTTCCTAACCCAATCAGTCCCTTGGGTTGAGGAGAAAATTTAAATAACTTGGAATTAATTTTGAAAGTACAAGCATTAATTAATTAGGAGGTGTTATTTTCTTCCATAAAGTTTGAAGGCATTTATTGAAAGTTGAATTTATGAATTAATATTTGAATTATGGAATAAAAATGGAGAATTATCCTCAAGGGCGCATCGGAGGATAAGGTCGACCAAGTGATGGCTTGCACAAGAAGGAAAACTAAAAGCAGTAAAGATAAGAGGAAAAGAAAAAAAGAAGGAAAAGATGACACAAAGCAGAAAAGACAATAAAACTGGAAAAGCAAGGATAAAGCAGAAAAACAAGCCAAGGTAGAAAAGTAGAATAAAGCAGGATAAGGTAGAAAAGCAAAGCAAAAGCAGGATAAGGCAAAAAGGTAGGAAAAAGTAGTGAAAAACAAAGCAAAAGTGGGAAAAGCTAAAGCAAGAAGGCAAAAAGTAAAGCATGAAAGCAAAGCAGCTTTATCCATCCATGAGGGTGCATTAGCCTTTCTAACTTGCTCAACAAGTCATCTCCAAACAATAAAAGAAGGAGTGAGCACCACTAGCCCATCTTTTGACAGTTTGAGAATCAAATTGAGAGCATTGTGCTCCTCAAGACTTGGGAGATGTGCCCCTAGTCAAGTTGGGAGATGTGCCCCTGCTTCCATTGAGAGGATGAAGACATCCAATCTTTATCATTGAGCTGATTTGCAGGTTATTGATTAGATCTAGGATTGTTCTAGTTGATTGAAGAAGCCAGAGATTCAAAATCCTCCAATTCTCCAATGAATAGTGTCTCCAATTTCACTATATTGATGTATTGATGTCAAAAACTGTTTCCTAAGCTATCTATTTCGACTTCCTACTGTTGTTTATGATTTAATGAAGTTTTTTTGAAGTTTTGATGGCAGTTCAAATTGTTTTGACCAACCTTCTTATGATTTGATCTGACCTTGTCTAGATTTACACGCAATTTTGGCTAGTTTTACTGTTTCAAGCATAAATCAGCCTCACTGTCACGAAATTACTTCATTGTTGTTCTGGTAGGTTCTTGAGTCTTAACACATTGGTCTAAGGGTTCCATGCTTAAAACCAAGCATTGGTGGCCATCTCCTGTTGTTTGGAAAGTCCAGAAGCCAATTCCTATGAGCTGCCCACAAATCTAGTTTCACTAGTGCAAACCACAGAGCTTCCCAATTATGCTACAGACCTGCAAAATTATTTTATTATTGATTAATACCATCATATTAGAGTTCTGCAAGTTTCTTTAAGTCCAATCCTTCCACCATTGGTTATTGGAGAGTGAATTGTGAAGGTTTTAGTTTCCATATTTTGGGACTCCCAGGAGCCTGGAATTACACTTCATCCTGGATGATGTTTGAAACCTAAAAGGACCCAACACATTATGCATAGGAACCTGAACATTCATGATTGTTTCCCTACTTTGTTGATCCTCTTGAATTGCCCTTTTGCTCACTCATTCAACGAGAAATTCCTTTCCTATTAGCTTGTTTTGAAAATTTCTTGTCTAAAGGAGTTAATGATCAATTGAACCTGATTTGGATCATTACATGATGTTGATCAGTGGACTGGGGAATCAGACGAAGGACCTTCCCATAAACCTCCCATGTGTAATCATCATGCACGATCCTTGCCACCTAGGAATTGAGGGGACATGTCTCTTGCCTACCCTTAAATTGCTTCCCTATTAGTTTATATAGGTTATTTTTGTCTAAACTATGGATTTTGAAGCCACCCTCCTTTATGGAGGTTGTTTCCATGTTATCCTAGCTGGTGTTACAGTCACAGGCAATCATCTACAGACCTTCATTAGCTAGCTTGTTCACCAAACTGTTTCACTTGCGTTTCACATGAAATGGAATGGGAATTGGGATATGAGGAATGCAATTAGCAACTCTTTCCAGGCCTAAGGAGAGCCTCCAGGTATGAGTCATCTTATCCACTGGGGTCCCATTTAACAATCATTTAAGAACATTTATTAGAATGAGAGTCTCATTCAATGATGAGCTTGATAAACTCCTAATTGATTGTAATAATGAGATCTTTTTCTAGAGCTACAAGTTTCGTTGTGTTATTTGTATTAATCCCTAAAGACCTTGCATACACCCTAAGGATAAGGCCTGCATAGTTTTTGAAGATTCCCTTAATTCCTAATGGGCCAGGATTGCATTTTGAGGCTCCATTAAAATTGCGTTTGATGAATTCCAGGGGGGTTTAGCCCATGTTTTGGGGAATTAGCTTTCTTTGACAGCTTCCCAGAGTTAATAGCCAAGGGAGATAATTCTTTGCTTCTTGGTTGAGCATTTTTTGGTCTTAGAGGCCCATGACATTGCATGGATGGTTTCTTTTATGTTTTGTGAAAACTCTGGCCACAGGTTCTCCTTGCCTCTGTTCCCCTTTGAATATGCACGTGTTACATTCCTTCCATATTGTCAACTGGAGAAATCCTAGCATTAGCTCCCAGGTGTTATTTAAAATCGGGTTTACAAATGGGGATGAATGCCACTCCTATATTGTTTCTAGGATATCATGTTGTCTTTTGTCAGTTTATTTAAAATCCCCTGCACATTTATCTCATTGGAAATGTGCTTTTATACATTGATTGAATAAGTGTTTAGTTGTTTTTGCTTCTTGTCTGCACATGACACATAGAGACGGTCCTTCAAAACCGCTCTTTTGCAGTTTTTCCCATTTGAGAACTATATTGCATTTGGTAATCAACGAAGTGTTAAAGAAGAAGACGAGGGATTTATCTAGGTTGTATAGGGTACTCGAGGCGAATAGAAAGGCATCCAAAATTGCTTTGAGAGAGGCTTCCTCCTTGGTTCAGAGATGGGCTTCCTCCTTGGTTTAGAGATGGGCCATGAGCATTATGTCATCAACAAACTGAAGTTGGGAGAGGGGATCCACTTCACTATGGAGAAAGAGGCCCTTCAAATCTATGTTGTTGGGAACGAGGAGTGGGAGCAGAGCGAAAAGCGAAATTTTCAAAAGCTCCCATTTTGGGAGCGTTTCGGAGCATTTTTTTTATAGTATATATTTAATATATTTTGATGGATTTATATCTAAAAAACATGTAGGATGTTGAATTAGCTATAGAATACATGGATTAAACCATATAACATCAATTATATAGTAGTTATAACTTATAACATTATCATCAAATGATCAACCATAAAAAAATTTGTAGGAGATTAGCAAAGAAGGGAGGTACCATAACATTGTCATTAAATGATCAAGCTAGTATAGGAGCTTTTAGTATAGGAAAGGAAGGGAGTGCCTTGGGAGCGTTTTGGGAGCGAGCTTCGAGAGCGGGAGTGAGGGGGTGGGGGGTGCTCCCACACAACATAGCTTTAGATTGCTCGAGCCATGATGAAGGTTCCTACCCAAACCCTCTATCATAAGAATAAAGAGGAAGGGAGAAAGAGGGTCTCCCCATCTGATGCCATAAGAAGCGTTAAAAGGGGGAGCAAGGAATCTATTAACAAGCGTCGAGAAGATAATCTTTTTAACCCAGTTGACCCAAGACAGACAAAAGCTAAAAGCAAAATTTATTTGTACTCAGAAATTCTAATTTAGATGATCGAAAGCTTTGGACATGTCAAGTTTGATGAGCATACTAGTTTTTTGTTTGTCTTCAGTGAGTGAATGGTTTCATGAGCAATTATTATGCTGTCTAGAATTTGGTGGCCATCTATATTAATATATCCTCCCTGCTCCTAAGAAGTAATGTGGGTCACAATCAACTTTACCTTGTTGGATATAACCATAGATATGATTTTGTATGTCACTTTACAAAGAAAAATCAGACGAAATTTGTTTGGAGAGTTAGCTTGGTCTTCCTTGGGTATCCTTAAGGATAAGGAAAGTAGAATTGAAACCTGTAGGATTTCTTGTGAGGCTCTTGAGTCTTCTACCACTCTCCACCCATCTGCCCCAACAATTGCCCAACAACTTTGAAAGAAATCTGTGGTAAACACATCCAATCCTGGCAACTTTCTAGTGGTCATTTCCATGACTGTGCTCTCAACTTCTTCCAGCGTGATTTCCCTCATGAGTCTCACATTTTGGTCAGGAGAAACCAACCTTAGGATATGGTTTAAGATGGAGTTTATGGTCTATTGCCAATCTATCGTTGGCTTTGTAAGTAGCTGGAAGTAATAGTCCCTAAGCTCCTTTCAATGAACTAAGTGGCTTTTTAGCTTTTCTCCAATGGTACTTTGTAAGGAAACTATTTTATTCTGGTGTTGACGGTTGATAATTGATTTGTGGAAGAATTTGGAGTGTTTGTAGCCTTCTTTGACCATCTGATTCTCGTTTTTTGCCTCCACAAAGTTTCCTCTTTCTTTGCTCTTATTTCTATTTGTTCCCTCAAGTGCTCTTTAGGAAATGATTAAGGGCATCAAGATAATTTTGGAATGGAGGAAGGCGGTTCATTGAGATGCCCCTAGACTATAGGAGATGTGTAACATTTGCAAACCAACATTGATAAGGGTGCTGAGCTTGGCCAAAAACTGAATCTGCAAAGCTTCAATGGCGGTGAATAAGAGACACAAGTCTTAAAATAGATTCAATTCTGAAAGGGTGGACCACAAACTTTGCCTAGATTATGGGCTGGGGGGCTGCCTTCTTTCTTCTAATGATGTAGCGAAACATGATGCCTTAGACTCACTTTGTCTCAATGCAATTTGACTCCAACAAGCTATGTCCCAATAATTTAAGTAAATTCACTAGCTAAGAAACTGGACACGCTAGTTTTGGGCTACGTGTCCCGTGTCCTCGTGTCGTACAAGGACACGCTGACAGAGCGTGCCCAACACGTGTCTGCAGCGTGTCCCGTGTTCGGACACGCGTGTCCCATGACTGTCATTACGTGTCCCAAAAATAGGACACTCAATTTGAAAAAAAAATGGCTGGGCCCTCTTTAAAAATGAATTTTCACTTGTATTTTGTCATTTGCAAATGTTGGGAGAGCTCAAAGAGTGGTTTTTTTGGCAGGTGAAGAAGATTTGAAGGGTTGATTTTGATTAATATTGAATATTTGTAAAAAAATGGAGCTATATGTCTATATTTTTAAATTGTAATATATATAATTTTTAAAAAATATATATATATATATAATGTGTCCTATGTGTCTTGATTCCGGGGGTCACTGTGTTCGTGTCAGACACTCAAATTTCCGTGTCCTTCATGTCCCATGTCCCCGTGTCAAGTGACTTAGTTCACTAGCAATCCCAGAGTCTCCTATGGATCATTCCGAAGTTGGTTTTGCTTACATTAGTCTTGAGGTTATGGATGTGCAAGTTTGTGCCCATTTCTACATGGCTCACCATACAAATACTTGATTCCTTGTAACATATGTTAGGATTATTAATCCTCCCTTGACCATACTGTCTATTAGATTAATTAGCCTAACTTAGGAACCTTAATTAATTATTTGGGTCCACTAGTACAATTGGGTCCACTTGGCCTAATGGGGCCACATGTACCAGTCACTAGAGTGTGGGAAACACTACTAGAGGTTAACTGCCACTTATTGCATGTGCATGCATCAGTTTTGGTGCCTCCTAGACCAATCCCTACATTTTAGGAGCCACTGGGACTCTCGACACCAACCTACTTCAGTTAGTTGGAGTTAGTACTAGTTAGTCTTAGTTAGCCCCTAGTTACTTTCAGTTAGTTCACAATTAGTTAGCTAGCGCAAGCTTTGCATGGCTAATGCATGGATGCATGTGGAGTAGGCGCCTTTGCCCACCCACCACACTCAGTTACACTGAGTTAACTAGTTGTCACTGATTGTTTGAGTTGTTGGACATCTGGGAGTTGATTTATTGGACTCCGACATTGATTGAGCCACCCTGAGTTAAAGATTCAGTTAGATACAGTCACATCCAGTGGATAGATTCGAATCCATCCCTAATTGATTTGAATTCTTTTCCTATGTAAACTATTGTAACACTGGATATTGTTATTGTGAATGATACTGTAAATTCTTGAGCAATACTTGTCTGTTTCCTGTGTGGTTTTTTTTGTTCAGTTTGTATCTTCATTCTCCATTTACTGCAAACATTATTAGAACTATCTGCTTGAAGATCTAAATGGCATTCAAATTCTAATATGGTATCAGAGCCTTCTTAGGCAGGTTTCATGCTTGTTTCTCCCCATCGAACATCAGAAGCAGTTGGGTTTCCACAGAAGTCCCCTATGATGATTTGCTAGCTCTGGATTTATTCAGAGCAGCGGAGAGGGCGTGACAGACCTTGAAAATATGTTCATGTCTAGAGGAAAAGCATGATTCTAACATAGTTAGAATATTTTTTAGTTTTGTAGTGATATTTTACAGGTTCAACTTCAAATGGATTCGATATTATCAGTTCCTCTTCTTACTCCATCTACAAGATATTTAGAATGGAAGTTGAAGATGATTGCATATCTGAAGAGACAAGGTTTCTATGAGGTATCTATTGGACTAGGTAAAGAGTCTTATAAAGATGAGAATGAATGGCTAAATGATGGTGATAGAGCTTTTGGAACAATAGGCATGGCTTTTTGGAAGTCTCCAAGCTTGCACTACCTTATTGACTATGTAGAATACCCAAAGGATCTCTTGATAGAACTGGATAGAACCTTTGGGAAGCACAATGAGGATATTTATAGCAATTTGGGGAGCACATTCAGAACCACAAGAGTTCTTTACTCAAAAGTCTTGGCCTCTGCTCTCTCTAATGAAGTTGTTCAAGATGAAGAAGAAGTAGAATCTTCCTCACAGTCAATTTGAATTGAAGAAAGTCTCCTTGGAGTGACTTCTTCTCCTGCTGCTCCGGAAGTGTATGAGATCTCTGATATCTCATCTCCTCACATGGCTGATCTAGAAGAAGACATCGAATCTCTGTTGTTGAAGAAAATCTCTCCTTCCATTCTATGCAAAAATTCTCCAGTGATTCTTCTATTATAAATTCTGTGCATAGTTTATCAGTGATTTCTCCAGGAAAGGGTGAGGAATTTGATTTCTCTGTCTCTAATGATGTTGCTGGTGTGCAGATAAGTAATTATTTGGATATTTTGGAAATAAGATCAGATTGTAGGAGTGATCCATTCACTCTCATTGATCTAGAGCTTCCAACAAATTCCTACATGATTGCATGCACTGATACTCGGGGTTTTGAAGAAGGGGAAAAATGTGCATCTACCATCTCGGTGGAGCACACTCTTGGATCTGATATGGAATTTATTGGATATGATATGATCTTATTTGGATCTGATCTGATATTACTTGGTTCTAGGGTTCAAGAGCTTTCAATACTGCTTGTAGCTGTTCTCATCAATTTTGGTGTGAAGAAACAAGTACCAAAAATCTCTTTCAAAGGTTTTGAAGAAGGAGAAAGCTGTGCATCTACCAGCTCGGTGGAGCACATTCTTGGATCTGATATGGACTTTATTGGATCTGATTTGATCTGATTTGTATCTGATATGATATTACTTGGTTCTAGGGTTCAAGAGCTTTTAGTACCGCTTGTAGCTATTCTCATCAATTTTGGTGTGAAGAAACAAGTACCAAAAATCTCTCTCAAAATTTCTGCTGGGGATTTGATGTCAGTTTTCTCTCATGAGTTTGTTGATATTATATTTTTTAAATATTTGGATATTTTGGAAATAATTTCAGGTTGTAGGAGTGATCCATTCACTCTCATTGATCTTGAGCTTCCAACAAATTTCTACATGATTGCATGCACCAATATTCAAAATTTTGAAGAAGGAGCAAATTGTGCATCTACCATCTCGATGGAGCCAACTCTTGGATATGATATGAACTTTATTGGATCTGATATGATCTTATTTAGATCTGATTTGATATTGCTTGGTTCAAGATTTCAAGTTCATGAGCTTTCAGTACTGGTTTCATTAATTTTGGTGTGACAAATCAAGTACCGCAAGTCTCCTTCAAAACTGTTGCTGGGGATTTGATTTCACTTCACAGTTTTGTATCTGATATGAACTTATTTAGATCTGATTTATTTTTTGATCTGATAATATTTGGTTCAGGTTTCAAGATTCAAGAGCTTACAGTATTGCTTGTAACAGGTTTCATCAACTTTGGTGTGACAAATCAAGCACCACAAGTCTCCTTAAATTTTGCTGCTGAGGATTTGATGTTAGTTCTCTCTTGAGTTTGCTGATATTAAATTTCGTGAATTATTGGTTATTTCTGAAGCAATATTAGATTATGGAGCTCAAGCATTCGCTCTCCACAGCCCCAGGGATTCTCTACCTTTGGTCACATGCTCATCCCCTCACAAAACTAGTAAAGAGGAAGACATTCAGCATCCGCCTGGACACTTGCTCCTAACACTTGGGGCTGATTTTACCACTCATGGTTTGCTGTTCAAGGCTGACATATATCAAATTCTTGGGTTTTCTTCACATGGTTCGAATTCTCAAGAACTTTTGCTCTCTCTTCAGTTGATTTCAGATGCTCTACATGGGTCCAGTTTTCACCGTGTAGCTGTTTCTATTTCTAATTCAGTTGAGTACATTGTTCTTCTTCCAAAGAGGAAGATTCCTCCAGACATAAGCATGTTGTTTGGATTCATGGGTTCACCTACACAGAAGAACCAAGATACTGCTGCTACATAGTAGCAGCAAAAATCTTCACAAGTTTTTTCAAATTTTTTATTTCTGCTTATTTTGAGGGGGGGGGGTTTCCCATGAGGTTTTCCCCTGTTTCCTTGGTTGTATAAAGCAACATTTTTTACTATCTTTTAGATTGTATTTGGGTGACCTATGGTCTTGTCACCAGGGCCCACAGTTGTTTAAGTTAGGATTCAGGGGGGGTGTTAGGATTATTAATCCTCCCTTGACCATACTGTCTATTAGATTAATTATACCTTAACTTAGGAACCTTAATTAATTATTTGGATTCACTAGTACAATTGGGTCCACATGTACCAGTCACTGGAGTGTGGGGAACATTGCTAGAGGTTAACTGCCACTTACTGCATGTGCATGCATCAGTTTGGGCGCCTACTAGACCAATCCCTACATTTTAGGAGCCACTGGGACTCCCGACACCAACCTACTTCAGTTAGTTGGAGTTGGTACTAGTTAGTCTTAGTTAGCCCCTAGTTACTTTTAGTTAGTTCACAATCGGTTAGCTAGCGCAAGCTTTGCATGGCTAATTAATGCATGGATGCATGTGGAGTAGGCGCCTTTGCCCACCTACCACACTCAGTTGCACCGAGTTAACTAGCTGTCACTGATTGTTTGAGTTGTTGGACATCTGGGAGTTGATTTATTGGACTCCGATATTGATTGAGTCACCCTGAGTTAAAGATTCAGTTAGATACAGTCACATCCAGTGGATAGATTTGAAATTTGAATCCATTCCTAATTGATTTGAATTCTTTTCCTATGTAAACTATTGTAACACCGGATATTATTATTGTGAATGATACTGTAAATTCCTTTGCAATACTTGTCCGTTTCCTGTGTGGTTTGTTTTGTTCAGTTTGTATCTTCATTCTCCATTTACTGCAAACATTATTAGATCTACCTGCTTGAAGATCTAAATGGAATTCAAATTCTAATAACATATGCCCATGGTGCCATTTGTAAACCCGGAGGAAAGTGCAAACACTTTCCTTTTAAATCAGGAGGAATTGATATGCCCCGAGAATCCTATAATAGATAGTTGCTAATGGAATGGTAACTAGCCGCACATAGTTGTAGTTAGTTAGGGACTCACTTTTTTATTATTATAGTTAGTTAAAGTTTGATCCATTCAACTTTTATCCAATGTATCTATGTAAACCATAAATAAGGTCCAATGGAATACAATGAACATGTGTTCCAAATTCTTTTAGATCCAAATATGTGTTTGATGCTGTATAGCCTTTGTTTTCTTTCTTCCCTACTTTAGTTCAGGAAATTTTGGGGGGCTAAATTTTGCCAGTTGGCTAATTTTTCATTTATTTTTCCAAATACTATTTCCCAAAAACTATATAAAATCCTTAGAAATTTGAATATTGAAATATTGCCAGATATTTTATAGTTGACATTTTAAGAATTGGTAAGACTTTCCAAGATTTCTACACTTTAAAATAAGTGTGGATCCTTTAAATTTTTCCTTTGCTTTAGATCTCATCAATATTAGACATCAGGGATTGATTAGACTAACTTGGTGTGCTGTTCTAGTAAAGTGTACTTCTAGTGCGTTTTTTTCTTAGTGTGTTTTTGTACATTTGTATCTGACTGTCACCATTCTATCTTGTGCATGGGTGATCAGATCGTCCTCATATTCTTGATTGTATTGAAACATGATCTGTGTGCTTTCACCTTATTGGTCCATGATCTCAAATTAAAGATCATGGATGGTCATTTATCGGTGATGGCCAAGTGTTGGTGTGATGCTGCATGATGAAGAGTAGAATGATGTACTGGATGCAACCTTTCTTTCTTGAGCAGTAATACAGCTTTTTTGTTGCTATGTGGATGTTTCCCTCTTTGAGGGTTTTTACCACACAAATCTTGGTGTCTTGATCTTTGGTGTGTGAGTTATTTCTTTGTGGTGTTTGAAGGTTTTACCACATAAATCTTCATGTCTTGATCTTTGGTGTGCGAGTTATTTCTTTCTGGTGTTTCTCCTGTGGTTGCCTACCTGTTGATCTCAACATGGTATCAGAGCCCCTGTGAGGTTAACTCCTTTTTTATTGAAGATTGAGTAGCTTGCAACAACTACAAATGCTTTTTTGACCGTACGCTGATTTCTTTAATCCTTTGCATGATTCACCCTCTTAGAATTTGGAAGTGCCTCAGAACCCTTCTTTCAGTTATGGAATTGGGATTGTGCAGTCCTATTATTAGCACATGAAGATCTAAGCTTATTCTTAATTGTTGGCATAATCATTAATCAACTTTGAAGTCTACAACCATTTCTTGGCTTATCAATCTTCTCTTTACAATGTTAATCCATTATATGCTTGCAATATGGAAATGCTCTATACACCTGGAAGGCAGTTAATGATTCACATTCGTGTGGGGTACTTTTCCCATGTTGTTTAAGAAGGCAAGCCCATTTATTGTTAAGAAAAAATGGTGCCTTTTGTTCCAGTGCCCATATCCTCACATGGTTGAATTGATTTAAGAAGCTTTGATGTAGTAGTAGCCAATTGCTACCATTCTACAAGGAAAACCCCAATTAAACAAACACCATAAAGTGAAAGGGATCGACATAGAGAACCATTAAGCAATGTTATTATGCTTAATAAGCCATGCTCTAATAGTGGTTAGAAAGAAGTTATGGCTTTCACTCCTCTGTAGCCATTGGCTCCAATGCTGGAGAAGCCATCTCCAACTGCTGGTTGAAAGGAAATTTGTAACTTCTAATTTTCTGAGCATGCAGGCATTGTTTCTGGAGAAGCCATACTCCACAGCTGGTTTAAACTTTAAAGCAACTATTGCATATCTCTGGCCAAAAGAGGAAAATGACATTTACATAGGTGCAAAGTCTTTTCCTCGAGGACAGAGCTATACACTGTTGGCTGTGACTTTCATTTCAGTTTTGCATAGGCCTTTATGCTTCTATTCTTTCAAAATAAACTTGCTTCTTTTTCATTGCCTCACAGCAGCAGTTTTCCATTCCAGAGAATCCAGATGTAGTTACCAAATTACAGTCTAAACGGAAGTTATGATTATTATGCAGGTCATGGACGAAGTGTTGCTGTAATGTGTGCTCTATTAGTCACGTTAGGTCTGGCAGAAGACTGGAAAGACGCAGAAAAAATAATTAAGAAATGCAGACCTAGCATCAGAATGAATATCCTTCAACAGCGAAGCTTAGAAGAATGGAGTAAAACTCGATTTAGCACTGTTCGGAACTCTGGACCTTCAAATGGATCCCTTCTATTGTGATCAGAAACATCCAACAGGGATAAACAGAAAACATGATGCAGATGATTTCTTTCAGTGTAGATATATTTTTATGCATTTAAATAAATGCTTATAAAATGCCCAAGAATATGAAATGCTTGTCCGCCATCAATATAAAGAATTGTGATATTTTCTTAATATTCTCACGTTTACCTTGATCAGTTGCCAAGAATTATTTTTAACCTTATTAAACAAGGCTATGCAAGTACCCTGTTCAGTAGGATGCACATTACAGCTTTAATCAAATTACTCTTCTGCAAAGCTTATGGTATATAATAAATAGTCACTTGATAAGGATTTGTTATGGTGACTAACAAATACAAAGGTTTTTAGTAAATAACAAATTATATCTGTTCTCATCTTGACCTGTATTCATGTTGGCCAAAATATGTTTTGTGGTTTTGTTCTTGATTGTTCAAAAAGGTCACTGTTTATGTCAGAGCCATATTTCCAATTTTCCATTGAAGTTCGCACAAGATTGTTCTCATCATATTGAGCTTGGTTTCTTGTGAAATACGAATTCATTGTTTATCTGTTTTGGAGAGCCAGACTTTACCACCTCAATTAAGACAATCAAAGCATTCTCCAAAGTTGTAGTATTGACAATGACTGCAAGCTGCTAAACATGTATCCATCTATGGAAAACATTCCACTTCTTTTCCATAGTAAGCTGTTGCCATTGTAGGATACTTTGTTAGGAGCTATTGAAGACAAGTCTAAAAATAACATCAGTAGGTTAAGCCATTTTAGCCTAATTTTCAAGTTCTAGTATCTACATTATAAATGATACTTATAAGGTACTAGTAGAATTTGAGGCATGCAGCTAGCTATCCACATCTTTATTGGTGTAGCATACCTGGCCTAACAAAAACCATAAATTGCCAAAACATACATAAGCTGAGTCAAAAATAAAAATCTAACAAATTATAAGTTTCTTTGAACCTACGCACATGTGTTGTCTTATTAAGTATTGAGCAAAATATTGAAATCTGAATTATAAACTGAGATTTGAGCTTCATGTGTTTAATTTTGAAATTCTGATATCTTATATTTGTTAGTCTTGAAATTTGATTAATAACTAGTATCACCTTTGTTTCACAAGCTTTCACTTTGAAAGCATGCAATGACAGCTTTTGTAGAGTCAATCTTCAACCTCATAGGATCCTAGGATCCTCAAATCCTTCAAATCCTTCTTAGGATCCTTTTATGTCATTAACTTTTAAATTCTGTTGTGTTATATTTGTTATTCTTGAAATTTGATTCATAACAAGTATAACCTTCATTTCATGAGTTTTCATACTCTGCTAAAGCATGTCGTGACAATTTTTGTAGAGCTCTCACATTTTCTAAATCCATGTCACATGTACATCCGATCTGCAACATCATGCTCTCCAAGGATTCTTGGATCCCTTTTAGATAATTTCACACGTTGAACATTGAAATGCAAATATTTTATATATGTCAGTCTTGAAATTTGATTCATAACAAATATCACCATCATTTCACAAGTTCTACTTCTCTGCGAAAGTGTGTAGTGACAGTTAGTGTAGACTTACCACATTTTCTAAATCCATGCCCCATCTGCACCAATACAATCTCATCCACTCCTAGGATTCTTGAATCCTTTTAAGTTTCTCTTAGGTGCAGCTTCTCCATTTTTTGGTCTAGCATTCCGAAAACCCTAATTTGACAAATCCCTAAATCCCAAAATTATGAAAAGTTGTCACTCCTGCACTGTCTCCCTAACCCACATTTTTGTTGTCCATTTTATCTCAAAACTTTTGGGTCATGCTTTGTATTTTTTTGACTTCTTGCATCTCCATTACCTTGTAACTATCCATGAGATACAAGAATCCAGATACATGTAGATTCTCTTTCACAGCAAGATTACAGATACAATGTAGATTCTCTTTCACAGTTGGCCAGTGTAAAGCACATGCCATACTCGAACATCACATGGATGGGGATTTGAAATATGATACATAATAAGAGGCTTAGAGGGTAGCACTTGAAACAGTATTTGGGAAACTTTAGAATGGTTCTGCCAATTTAGATTTCAGGATCCTACTTGGGAAGCAATCTGTTTGTCTACATTTTAAGGCTCCATTCTCTTCTGGACCAAAAAAAAATGGAAGAGAAGATTCAATTAGCTTTTAAAACTTGTTTTCATTCACATATTACAAAGTGCTTTTTGTGCAGAGTGATTCTTCCCCAATTTTTGGTGCCACCATTTTAGATGTGTTTTCAAATACCTTGATATTCCACTTGCATTGCTGTATAGGTAGAATTGATCAGCTCAACATTCCTTATTGCATTTGGGTTTATAAAGTTGATATTTTGGTTCAAAGCCGTCTCCTTAATAAAATATCATATTAACATCCACTTAAACCAATTTGGATTGTCAGATATCATGAAAAGCCTGCACATGAAATTTCACTAAGATGCCATAGGCTTATTTGTGAACATGTGTCATACAAGTAAATATGTGACGATGTTTCTATTTGTGTTTAATACATTTTATCTCACTTGCCTCTTGGCGACATTATAGACCTCACAAAAGTTACTTTAGTGCACCATGTATGATCTGATTACATATATGGAAGGTTTTGATCATATGATAACTTAGTTTTAATCAAACCATTTACCCTTTATTATGTTGGATATTTCAAACCCGTGGTATGACTTAGAATGCAAGATTGCAAGAAGATATTAGAACCGTTGACTCTAATACAACCAATAGGATTAAGTATTATAAGTCCTTGATAAATAAATAAAAAGTCAAACTATTTAATAAAAAATCAAGAGAGGCTTTAGACTAGTGTAAAAGAGAACTTAAAACTTTTTGGGCTAACATCATCCTTGGAAAACCTAAAAATCAGAATCAGGGAACATTACAATAAGGGATTGGAATTCCTACCTTCACAAACTTTATGTTCCCCTCATATGTTTGAAGACACCTCTCATTTCCACACTAAGGTTTTCTTGGTTAAAGATCTAAAATCTGGCATTAAGCATCCTACAAATGGAAAAACTAAAGACATTGAATGATACCAAGCTGAGATTTTATCCTTGGAAGTCATATATTTGTGCCTCATATCAAACATCTTTTCTCAATTTGTTCTCTAGCCCTTTTAAGGATAATAATAAAAGGGCTAGAGAACACACTGACTTCAACAATTAACATCCTATCATTGATCACCTTGCCACCCTAGAGTTATTGTTAAGGACTCAACATACAAAAAAAGCCTCATTTGTTGCTTTGTTGACTTTGAAAAAGTCTTTGACACTGTGCCTAGAGCTAAGCAAGTGGTTGTTTTGATAAAATCTAATAGCAAGTGGTCAATGGACATTAATGGGTGTTATTAACATGGTTGGGATCCTTGTCATCCTCTTATACTATGATCTTCACAGGTATCTCAAAGCTCAACATTTTTGTGAATACTATGAAGTTATCGCTAATATTGAAGAAATCAACTTTCTGATAATTAATTAAAAAAAAAGTCATCCAATTTGATATAGTGATAATTTTTTTAAAGAGGCCCACTTTTAAAGTTATGATAATTAAATTAAAAAAAAGGGTCACCCAATTTTATATTGTGATAATTTTTTTAAGAAGACCCACTTTTACAAATACATAGGCCTCAAATTCAATGCCATTCAAACTAGAACCATGACATCGAGAAATAATTATTTGTAGTTGGAGAGCTTATTCTGGTCTTCCAAACATATGTAAAATTGTTCAACTTTGACATCAGAATAAAAAAAAAAATTCAACATTGTAGTTGATTTTTGTTGCTTGGACATGTACTTCCACATTGACGGTGTCTAGCATTTGTAAGTGTCCAAACGACATTCTCTAGGTGAACACTTTATAAAGTGTTTTTTATTATTTTAACAACTTAAGTGACTTCTATATAGTTTGAGTGACTTAAGTGATTTAAGTCATATCAATGAGAGACTAAGTAACAACCGTAGATCTAGTGAGGCCAATATCTAATCTTGACCGTTGATATCTGGGGGTAGCTGAAGAGCCATTAAAGAAGTTATAAAAGAGACCTAAGGAGAGTGGAGAGGCACACTTTTGATTGAGAGAGCTTTTGGAGAGCTGGAGAGAAGAGAGTTTGTAGCAAGGAAGGGATTGATTTCCAAGGAGAAGAAAGTGGCATGCTTCCCAAGAAACTTGTACAAGTTTATGCAATTAAATTAACGTTTAGTCCGTACAATTGAGATTTACATGAATTTTGAGGCAGTTTGTCAGCATATAAATCGAGGGATGATGCATATAGGTTGGCAGAGAAATTGAGACAACTTTATGGGTTTTGTGACTGTCCATATAGTTTGTACAGACGGTCATACATGCTGCACAATTTTGTTGGGCATGAATTTCGAGGTGGCCGTATAGGCTATTCTCTTGGTTGGGCAGAGTTTTCGAGGCTTGATACAGTTTTATCAGATGATACATATGCATTAAATGTTGTGATTTTTTTGATGTAAAATTCCATAAATTCTCAGTGGGATGTTTAATAAAAATTTCTCTCATTAATTGTTTTTCCCTTTGGGGTTTTTTCAGGGGCATTGCCTAGAAAATCATTGTGTCAAATGTATGGTGGATGTTTGTCTTCTGTTTGTTTCTGCTACTATTTTTCAGTTCTTAGTCATTTGTATTTACACTCATAATTCCATTTGAATTCCCATGGTTTAAGATGCATGAATGATTAATAATTATTGGCGACTGAAATCTATTGTTGGTTAAATGTTTGACAAAATATCAACATGTTGTTATAGTCGGGGTTCTGAAAGTGAACAGTGAAAGCTAGTATTTGCACAAGCGGGTAGCAAGAGTACTGCCGAGTTATTTCACCTAACAGATTTGGGATTATTGTTGGTTGGTTAGTGAGTATGTCAGTGAGTATGTCATTGACATTTGGCTTGTGGTATGAGGATAGGTTGGAGGAATGCATAGAATTTCATTTCGTAGAAGGAGAGGATCACTTTGCTACTGAAAGAATTTGAGTTATGGGATATAACCAAGGAAGTTGTGATTCCCACTGATCCTGATCCATTGGTTGAATATAAGAAGAAGAATGTGAAGGCAAAACATATTCTTCTTGATGTAGTGAAAGACCACATTATGCCTCATGTGATCGGTAAAAATAATTCCTTAGATATGTGGGAAGCTTTGATGAAGCATACTAGAGAAATAATCAAAACCAAAAAATGGTTTTGAGAGAGAAATTGAGAGATACTACATTGAACAAGACTAACAATGTCACATCATACATTACCAGGGTTTCACATGTACGTGATGGGTTGGGTGTTGTTGTTGAGAAAGTGGATGATGCAGAGTTTGTTAGAACTTCCTTGAAGGTTTCTCACAACCATGGTAAGACTTTGTGCGTGTGATCGTTGCCAGGGAGAACATGCCTACATGGACTAGAATTTGGAATGATTTCATATAGGAGGATTTGAGAGTTAGTTTCAACCACTCGGACCAGCAACATGGGGATGATGAGGAGAATGTTGCTCTTATAAGGAAGAACAAGCAAATGATCATGAAAGGTCTAGTTGGTGTGTCTATCTAGAAAAGTGTATAAAAGAAGGACATGAACAAAGTGAAATGCTTTGCATGTCACACGACTGACCACTATGTGAGAAAATCTCCAAACAAAAGGAAGAAGAGAAAAGATGAGACAAAGACAATAACATCAAATGAGATTGAGGACTTTGCTAAGAAGTTTGAGAAGCATTTTTTTCCGGTCTCTTGTCTTTTAGGAAGTGGTAGTGCAATATTTGAGGACATTGGAGCATGGGTTGTGGAAAATGACTCATCTCGCCATATGATGGGAATGAGGCTGGTGTTCCTTAGTGTTTCAGAGATAGACTTATACTGCCATGTGAGTTGTGGGGCTAGCATCATGCATGCAATGAAGGGGGTTGGATGTGTGAGATTCCATCTAGAGTTAGGAGAATCTCTGGATGTGGCTGAGGTGTTGTTTGTTCTGAAGCTGAAGGTTAATTCATTCTCAGTATCAACTTTGGCAGATGAAGGATATAGTGTAGTGTTCTAGAGGGGACATACACTTATATTTCTAGAGGGAGCCACCCTAGACACAACATGAGTGCTTGGTGTTAGACAAGAAAGATCATACAGGTTGTTGGGACAACCTATGGTTGGATCCAAGGGGATATTGGATTCAAGGTTCGTACCAGTATCAAGGATAGTTGGTTGTGTGGGTTCTTCTAGTCACTATCAAGAGATTGAGTTGGTACGAGATGAATTAGTTGGATGCTCAAGAGTTTGAGACTCCTTGGAGCATGTTTTGCAGGAACATGTCTTCAACATAGGATCCAATGTAGGTGGCAAAGAGGATTTTTGGTTTAGAGGGAGAAACTACAACAATGTATGGAGTGATGGGGTTGGAGATAGATCTAGGTGGAGGGTCCAGAAGTAACTTCATCGCTAAGAGGGAGTGTTGATTTTTGTAGCTTAGACAGGTACTTCCACATTGACCATCTCTAGCATGTGGAAGTGTCCAATCGCCACTCTCTAGGTGAGCACTTTAAAAAGTGACTTTTATTATTTTATGGATTAAGTGACTTTGAGTGGCTTAAGTGATTTAAGTCATCTCAGTGAGAGATTAAGTCACAACCGTTGATCTAGTGAGGCCAAAATTTTATCTTGATCGTTGAGATTTGGAGGTAGTTGAAAAGTCATTAAAGAAGTTATAAAAGAGACCAAATGAGGGTGGAGAGGCACACTTTTGAATGAGAGAGCTTTTGGAGAGATGAAGAGAAGAGAGGAAGAGAGGTTGTAGCAAGGAGGAAGGGTCGGATTTCCAAGAAAATGAAAGTGACACACTTTCAAAGAAATCCATACAAGTTTATGCATTGAAATTCAGGTGTAAGCCATACAATTGAGATTTGCATGAATTTCGAGGCAGTTTGTCAACATAGAAATAGAGGGATGGTCTGTATAGGTTGGCACATAAATCGAGGCATGATTTTCTGGTCCATATAGTATGTACGGATCCATATGGACAACTGTACATGTTGTATGATTTCGCTGGGAACTGAATTCAAGGTGGTTATACAGACCATTCTTCTAGTTGAGAATGCTTTTCGAGGTCCGATACAATTTTATCAAATAGTATAGGTACATTAAATGTTGTGATTTTTTTGCTGTAAAATTCTCAGAAATTCTCTATGGGATATTTAATACAAATTTCTCTCCTTGACTGGTTTTTCCTTTAGGGTTTTTCTAGGGGCATTGCCTAGAAAATCATTGTCAAAAGTATGGTTGAAAGTTTGTCTACTATTAATTTTTTGTTGCTATTTTTTAGTTCTTATTCATTTGAATTTCTGCTCATAATTTCATTTGAATGCCTATGGGTTTAACATGTATCAAATGGTGAATACTTATTGGAGACTAAAATCCATTGTTGTCTAGTGTTTGACGAAATCTCAACGGTAGTAATCTTAATTATCTTATAAAGTTATAGTGTTGTTTGAGCATGTGGCCTTTCTCATGATTTGGGATAAAATTGAACTCATCCAAACCTATCATTTTAAAACTAAATGTAATATACTCTTTGCCCAATTATCTTGATTGAAGCTAGTTGTAACTTCATGATGTCTAAAGCCATGATTATATATTTACATTATAAACATAAATTGTTTAACTTGAACAATGATAGATTGCGTTATTGCTTCTATTATAAGCAATAACCACAAGTTCAAAAGAGGCACAAATAGAAAGTTTGAGGTTTGAATTAATTATTGGAACTTGGAAGATGATCAAATTTATAATATGGATAATATTCAACTTTAAATCTCTATTAAAAAATAAGACAAGGAATGGCAATGAAATAATTAATAAGAGGAGTTGAAATTCTATAAAGATTTTATTAATCCTAATTTGAACTCAGAAATCAAATGCCTTATATATGTTAGTTTGGAAATTTGATGCATAACAAATATTGTCATCATTTCATAAGTTTTACTTCTTTGTGGAAGCGTGCAGTGGCAATTGCTACAGAGTTACCATATTTCTAAATCCATGCCACATCTGCATCAAATATACAATCTCATCCACTTCCTAGGATCCTTGAATCCTTTTAAGTTTCTCTTAGGTTCAACTTAATTTTTTTGTCTCTAGCATTCTGAAAACCCTAATTTGACAAATCCCTAAATCCTAAAATTCTGAGAATTTGCCACTTTTGCATCGTCGCCCTAAATTACATTTTTGTTGTCCACTTTATTTCAAAACGTGTGCCATACTTTGTGTTTTTAACTCCTTGTACCTCTAGTACCTTGTAACTATCCATGAAATACAAGAATGTAGACACATGCATATTATCTTTCACAACTGGTCAACATAAAGCACATGCCATACCCAAACATCACATAGATGGGAAATTGAAATATGATACATCATAAGGGGTTTAGGGGGTATCGCCTGAAACAATATTTTGGAAACTTTAGAACAATTATGCCAATTTAGGCTTCAATATGCATACTTGGGAAGCAAACTATTTGTCTACATTTTAAGGCTTAATTTATTTTCTAGACAAGAAAATGGAAAAGGAGATAGCTTTTAAAACTGGTTTTCATTCACATGTTACAAAATGCTTTTGCATGGGAGTGATTCTCCCCCACTTTTTGGTGTCACCATTTCAGATGTGTTTCAAATATATGGATTTTTCACTTGCATTGTTGTGTAGGTAGAATTGGTTGGTTGAATATTCCTTATTGCATTTGGGTTTTTATGAAGTCGATGTTTTGTTTCAAAGGTGTCTCTTTATAAAAGTATTATATTAACATCCACTTAAACCAATTAGGATTGTCAAACATGTGGAATCCCTAGCAAGAAATTTCACTAGGATGCCATAGACCTACTAGTGAACATGCATCGTAATAGCGAATGAGTGATATGTTTTTCTTTGCATTTAATATGTTTTATTCCACTTTATTTTTCTGGACATTATAGACCTTAGAAGAGTTGCTTTAGTGCATGCTTATTTATGTATGATCATATTACTTAGATGAAAAGTTTTGGTCATATGATAACATAGTTTTTATCATAGCATTGACACCTTATTTCGTCATATCTTTCAAACCCTTGGTATGACTTAGAATGTAAAATTGTAAGAAAATATTAGAATGGTCTCTAATGAGTCTAATAGAGACAATAATATTAAATATTACAAGTCCTTAATAAATAAATAAAATGTCAAAATATTTAATAATTAATCAAGAGATTCTTCTAAACTTTTGTAAAAGAGAGCCTAAATTTGTTTGGGCTAACATCATCCCTATAAAACCTGAAAAATAAAGGAATATTGCAATAAAGGATTGGAATCCTACCTTCACAAACTTTGAGTTCCACTCAAATGTTTGATCACCTTGCAACCATTGATCACCTTGCAACCCTAGATTTATAGTTGATGACTTTGGATAAAAAAAAGACCTTATTTGTTGCTTATGTTGACTTTAAAAAAGTCTTTGACACCATGCCTAGAGCTAAGCACGTATCCTTTCTAAGCTCTATAATGTTGTGATAACTAATAAGGCTCTATGGAGAGCACTTGAGTGGGCCTAATGGTTCAGAACATGTGTTATCTCCTTGGAGGTCACAGGTTCAAAACCGACGGGGGTAGAGTTGCTCATTTGGCCTGTTGTGACAAGGCTAGAAGGGTAGGCGACCCCTGGGATAGAGGCTCACCTCGATGGGTTTCGGGACGTCTCGGCCCTTGCTAAGTCACAAGTTATTGGTATATCTGGCTTGCAGGCTGTTGGATATACTCTTGGGAGGTTGTTGTTCCCATGGTTAAAAAAAAAAACTAACAAGGCTCTATGAAAAGGCAGTGTTAAGATGAAATCTAATAGCACGTGGTCAATGTACATCAATGACTACTATTAACATGGTTAGAATCCTTTGTCATCCTTTTCTTATATTATGGCAATCTTCACAATAAACTCAAAGTTCAAAATTTTTGTGAATGCTATGAAGTTACCACTCATACTAAACAAACCAAGGTTATGATAATTAAATCTAAAAAACTCATCCAATTTTATCACCATATAAATTTGGGATTTTCCAATTTTATATAACTTTAAAAGATAAATGGGATTATAATTGGGATAAGTAATCCCAATTATCTTATAAAGTTATATAATTTTTTGACAATGTAGTCTTTATTGTGATTTGGAATAAAATTGAGCAAATGCAAAAGTATTTTATAAACCATAATTTTAAAAATAAATATAATACTCCTTTCCCCATTCTCCCGATTGAAGCTAATTGTACCTTCATGGAGTGTAAAGCCATCATTGTATATCTACAATATAAACATAAATTGTTCAAGTTGAGTAATAAGAGAGTCTGTTAATGCTTCTAATTATAAGCAATAGCTATAGCAAGTTCAAAAGAGGTATGAACATAAAGTTTGAGGCTTAACTATTGGAACATAAAAGAAGACGATCAAATAATATAGATAATATTCAATTTTACATTTCTACCAAGTTTAAAAATAAGACATGAAACGACAATGGAATCATTAATACGAGGAAGTTGAATACTACAAGGATTTTTATTAATCATAATTTGGTCGATCAAAACATTTTTTCTAACATCATGAGCTTAAAAAAATGATTAGTGTTAAAATTATGACCAATGCTCATGGCCTCTATAATGAACTTGATCATTGGACTAACTCAAAAATTCCTTGAGATGAATGGATTTGTAATATTTCTGACACAAAGGAGGTTGATGATGAAAACCATTTCCTTTTAACGTGTCCTACTGTCACGTGCCCACCTTTCATACCGACGATGGAGAGGACGCGACCAACACACTGCTGCTATCAAACTGGGAAATCTAGCCCCATGATCATAAACATAAAAATAAAATGCATTAATATAAAAACATACACAGATGCATAATGCAATCTATACCGGAAGCAAACACATTTATTTCATTCTTGCATTCATCATGTTCATTTTAATTCATAAACATTTCTTTGAAGAGATTAAATACACAAGAATACTTATCTGGAAAAGAAGTTGGCTCGCAACTAGCTACGTCACTGCAACATTCCACCCAACCATAGGCCAACGTGCTCATCAATCTCTCGGCATCACTGCCACCCTCGAGCTGGGCATGATTCCACAAGGCACTAGGGAAATAACTGGCTCACACATAGCCCAAAACCCAAAACATCCACAGTCAAGCCAACACATCGTTGGGTTTCACAGAATGTCCAGCCAAGCCAATAAGAAATTGGGTTTTACAAGCTGCTAAGGAAACTAACCAATAACACATGGGTTCCTTGGACTTACCCAGCCAAGACACACTTGCATCAAACACATAGTCAATCCATTTAATCAAACACAGTCATACACAATTGTTGGATATGAACAAAACATTCTTGGGAACCAAAATAGAAATGGCAATTGGGGAAAACATCCCAGCACGAGGAAACATGTTTTCAGGAAACGATCTTGGGATTCACAGAGGTAAAAACGGCCTCATCAAACCCTCAGCCTGCAAATCTATTCTCCCATCCGTTGGGCATTACCAAAAACAAGATTTGCAATTACAACCGACACAATAAAATGGGGGAAAACATCCCTCTGACATAAATTCGATTTTCCAGAGTCGTTTATGGCCCTAGCGTGGCCAAAACGAACTCAACAACACCCAAAAACGAGTTTCCCAGCTTGGAGAAAATAGGAAAAATGTAGAAAAACGTGGAGGAGAACTCCCAGCTTCCTCACAGGGGCAAAAATGGCCTCCTCAAACCCCAAAATCGTGGCCCCTTCCTTCCCATTCACCCCCGCAACACCCAAAATGCATTCTGAGTATGCAGAAGGGATGGAAACGACAACCAAATCGTGGAGGAGAGAAATCAGTCTCTTCCTGCTGCATGAGGGAGCCAAAACTCCATGAAGATGGGTGAGAAATGAAAGTCATGGGTGCATAATGGCTTGGGCATGCCTTCCCAAGATTTTACTTGCCCCACAAGTAAAAAGCACATTTTCAAAAAATGGGTGACCTCCCAAATTCGAATTTGACCTCCATGCCTTTCCCCTCCCAAGGAGATAACTTCTTCAACCACTTTTAGATGACTGGGCACAAAAAGACAAAAAAGGTAGTTGATAACTTTATGGGTTTTACCTTAGACATTTGGATTTTCCCCATAGGCTCAAGGTTTGGATAATTCCCCGTCCCTATCCCTTGTGAAATAATGCCCCCATCTCTTTAACGTTGCCGCACATAGCTAGTTGTGGTATTTTTATTAATTTGCATTTTACATGATGTCTCAAAACACATTGTGCCTAGCTAGCACATAAACCATCGACATCGATTTTAATCGCCAAAACATCAAACACTAAACCCATGGTGGGGTCTTTTCCTTGAGCTCCACACCATGATTTAATACAATATTTACATCATATGCAATTTAATACCATGAGGTCAAAACCGGGGTGTTACATCTAACCTAAATAATATAAGATGTAATGCTATGTAGTTTCATAACCCAAGTACTTTTCAAGGCTTCCTAACATAGGAAAACTGTAACGACTTTGACACTTTCATTTCCACCATGTTCAATTATAAAATTGCATTTTGAAGTATACTTGGTTTCATTTTGTTTATTATGATAAACCTTGTTAATCTTAGAGGATGGCAAACACTAGCAATTGCCTTTAATTGTGCATAGACACATAGGTTGGTGGTGATGTCTAAAATATATGAATATGCAGACTTTTGATTAAATTTGTTGGGAAGAAGAAAGGACGAAGATAAGTCACTGGTTATACAAAGTTTATAACATAATACAAAAAGCTCCGTGCCTTCACTATAAATGGGTTTTATAGATTTAAAGCATGCTGAAGAGCACAAGGATATTAAGAGCCTTGTGTCACCATATACCCATTGTACAAAGTTGATGACCAATAGATCCTTATATTAATACCGTTAATGAAGTATGACGATGACAAACATACAACAAAGATAAACTAAGTCCATGGCCAATTAACGACTAAGATTAAATTGTTCTTTGCATTGATGTCATTGTGTGATTGGTTTGATATAAGAAAATGGAGAGTCTTTTCCATAAAGAAAATGCTTATAAACATAATTATTATAATTGAACACGGACTAGCAGGATAATTGAGTTGAGTTGTGAATGTCTATTTTATTTTATTTACATTGATATATTTGATATTAAAATGCAAAATTAACATTAACTTTTTAACATATATATTGCACATATTTAATTATTAACATTTGAACACTATTGAAAGCCCAATTTTTAATTTAATTGAATCCATTTTTTTAGGACTTTTAAGAACAAATTGAATTTAAGTTCATATTACTTTCTAATCCAAGATTTAGAGGCCATTCCAGATCACATAGGGTTTTTGGAATAACAAAGGAGGAAGATTGGGGCCAAGTAGGTCAAAGGAGGGCACAAAGCCAATAGTGAGATTTTATATGCAATGGATGTAAGTTGAATATGAAGTGCTCATCATAAGATCGTTCTTGTGTTGTTAGAATGAATTATTAGAGCACTTTCAAGTTTATGGCAAGTTGAGAAGGTGTGTACAGAGATGCACTTATATAAGATGTTTTCTTGAATGATTATGCATGATGGTTTTAGAGCTGCCCTAACCCTATCTACATTGGGAAATGGTTGGTTGGTCTTCCTAGTTGTAAAAAAATGACAAGACCAATTTAAAGATAATTACACTAGGTTCAAATTCTCCTTGAATCATATGTTGGCTTAGGTAGGGATGTATTGGATTTCCTTTTATAAAACATTATCCCTTGGAGTATTACTTCTGAAAATGACTACAACGGGGAGGCAATACTATGTGATAGATCAACCATAAAGGTCTTCTCCCATAAAGACTATTTCTTAGCAGTGTATAACTTTATGAAAGACATGATGCCATATACAACTACTAGCAACAACTATAATAGGAGTATAAGCAACACCACAAACTAACTTGCCCCCCCTCTTCCTAATGGTACATTGGTTTTAGTGATTGTGTTTTTACAAGATTAATGTTATGTGAATTGTTTCTCTAGTTTCATACATCATGTCTCATCCCATGTCCTTTCTTTAGATCTTGTAGTGTCTTGTGTATGATCAATGTGGATCTCCGTCTTGTCAAATTTCTTAGCATCAAGGATATGGTTTGTTTCTATGAGTTATTTGTCAATTGCCTATTGTATTTATTATGTGTAGTCTTTGTTGGCATTCATCTATTTAGAACAACAAATTGATGCAACATCTAAAAAATCATTAATAAAATTGGATTCAAGCTTCATGCATAGTTTATATATCTCATTGCAATCCATGTAAAAGGCCTTCTTGACTTTATGTTCTAATTTCCATTTGACAAGAGGTGACTAGTTTCTTTTTATTTAATATAAGTTTTCTTTGTTTTGAGCATAAGGGAATCCTATTTAGTTACTTTGAAGCATATCTAAGGGCATTTCACACAAGATTTTTATACACCTACCTATTTATGACTGCTATTGTTTAAGCTAGAGCCCCACTATGAGGTGTGAACAACAATATCCCTATGATGTTTCGTACTGGCTTCTTGTGATTCTTTATTCCAAAGTTTGCGCTTGATGCTTAAGGGCTCATTTTTTTCCTTGTTAGTTGTTATGGTACCTTAATTCTAGGATTGGAGTTCTAGGCCTCTTCTTTCATCTATGATGGGATGTTTGTCTATCATTGCTGTCAATGATTTCCTCATCTTCACTAGGGATGGTTATGAGAATCCAAAGATACATCTTGATATCTGTAGCTTACTTGGACTTGCCTCCCTTGGTTATCGTGGCACTCCATTAAATTTATTCTTCATCTTCAATTGGGGTTTCTTGGTGGCAAGTCCAAATCAAATCAACTTTCCATATCCTTATAACATATGTCTCAAGGAAACCAATTGCATAATGAAAATTATTTATTCTTGCAACAAAAATTAGGCATTCATACACACCAATCTCATCAATTTCCTAGCATGGATTTAACCTACATGCATCCATAATATAGTTCTTTTATCCAAATAACCATTCCATAACAACATCCACATATTATTTGTTGAAAACATGGTATACCATTATATATTACAAATAAAATCATTCAAAGATAATTGCAATTCTTTCATTGTTCTAGTATCATTAATGATACACACAATGTCAATTCCATATAATTAGCATGGCTTTACCTTACTTTATACACATAGGCTTATTTTGTTTTCTTTATTGACTTGCTTAGGGTTTGGCAAATCAAACATAAAATCTTTTGAGGACATTACCATACACACAAGAATTTACCAATTTAGGCATATAATCTTTACACATAGCAGCAAAGATTAACATTAATTGTCAACATACAAATACCAATGAAATGTTACTTATCTATTAATGAATCACTTGGGAAAGATGACTTCATAAAAGCGATTTTCCTCCATAGGTGCATTCTTGTATAGATTCCACCTACAAGCTTGGAAATGAAGCAACGAGGGCATATTTGTATCTAGAGCACACACTCATATTCCCAACCCAATTTGCAAAATAAATGGGCTTTTCTATATTGAGGAATTAACTCTAGGCACCTTAAATAGCACTCAAGCATTGTAGGGACCCCTTGCTTCCAACACTTGGAATCCTATACACCCCTTCCACAATGCCTCTTGAGTATGTTGTGTCCAACCATCTCAGTGCAAGAAGAGTTCCAACTACAATCAATGCAAGAAAAACAAAAATAGAGGTAATATATTGAAATCAATACAACAAAAATTGTATTGTAGATAGTATATTGAAATCAAAGCAAGAAGCATAAAAACCAATGGCAAGCTAGTTAATTGTAGATAACATAACATAATCAATTCCAAAAACACTAAAATAGAGGTAGTATACATAAATCAATGCAAAAAGACACTAAACAATGAAACAAAGATAACATATTGAAATCAATGCAACATACATTAGACATTGATTAAATGCTTCACTGTATGTAAAATAATTCTCATTCTCCATTGAAATTGTGGTTCCAATACTACAATTAGTGTAGACATTATAGTAATTAAAATAAATATATAAAAATTAAAGGCACTCATTTAAACAACTACATCAGTATTTGAAGATTTATTTCTAATGGCTAGTAACATCCTTAAAATCGTAATATGGGAAAGCCTTTACAAACATATTAAAACGCTTGTCAAACTTCAACAAAAATGAACAAAGTAGACTAGCTAAGGCATACAAAATTTAACAAGGAGGAAATGAACTCGAATATTGTCATTCCCCTTTCAGAACATTCCAAAATACTAATTAAATTATTTATTGCAACCTAATGGTCTGATCAAGAATTAGTGGTTATTTTTTATTATGCTACAAACATAGTTTTAGTGACATTTGGTTAGCATGCTATAATCAATGAAAGAAACACAAAATCTATGCATATATTGAAATCAATGCAAAAAAAATTGAAGTGTAGATAGTATATTGAAGCTAATGCAAGAGGCACTAAAACCAATGCCTCAACAATTAATTGTAGATACCTTACTATAATCAATGCAAGAAAAATTGAAATAGAGGAAGTATATTGAAATCAATGCAAAAGACACTGACTTAAAACAATGCATGAGCAATGAAATGAAGATAATATATTGAAATCAATGCAACAAACGAATTAAATGCTTCTCATTACGTAAATTTTTTATCATTCTTCATTGAAATAGATACATTTGGTTCCAATCTAGTTTCACTCTAGATCTTAGGAGTGAAATCATCTAGTTCCAATCTAGATCATAAACAATGATCTATAATTCCAGATTGTCTTTGTTGTTGACGTTGTAGCTGCGTGGGGCATTCTCACCAAGTCGGCCCTAGAAGAAACATGAAGACAACACTTATTATGCACCAAAAGAGAATTCGAACCAAGCAAAGAAGACAAGTCGTCCCCACTCCAAAATTGAAAATGTCAACTTGAAAAAGTATAAATATGAGGGATTCCTCCTCACTCTTCACAAAGTAAGTTCGCTCTACTCAAGAGACAAGATTGTTACACAAGAAAATAAGACTATTTATGGGTTCACTATCTTTGGAGGAGTTACTTGTAGAGCCCCTACTGGGTCTCCTTTAGGATTTATTTACAGTCAAGAATTTAACTATCTATATATACATATACAGTTTGATAATCAAAATGTTGTTTTATCTATTCTAACAATTTACAGTTTCAATTGTGCAGGTAGCAAGGATGATCACAACATATAAACCTTTAATATTTAATAAACAAAATTTGCCATATAAACTTTTAAAATTTAAATAAACAGAATTGCCATATAAACTGCTGGAAAATACCTGTAGATAGCTAGTAGATCCACCGTTGTTGATGTCCTTGCTTGCCGTTTCTCCTTGCTTTTCCCTACAGCCAAAAGTCCTTCCCAAGCTATGAAACTCAACCAGCCCAAACCAGTTTTGCCACCCTGCCAACTGGCGAGGTCTCGCCGACCACCCAGCTCCAAAGGTACCCCTTTGGACCCCCGAGCCCAAACCGAGTACAAGGCCCCCAGCTGTTGTATCCCCTCAAAATCTCCAACAAGAAACCCTTCTTTGCAGCTTTCTCTCCCAAACTTCTCAAAAAACTAAGGTAATGCTCCCCCCTTTCTCCTCCCTCATTTCTCCCTTTTATCTCCATTTTGCCAACCTCCCCCATTACTACCCCTATCTTCATCATCAATTTTATCCAACCCCCTTCCATCTACCATTTGAGCCCTCAATTTGGACTTGGGTTAATTTGAATTAATTTAAGTTGACTTGGACAAATTTAAATATTTAATTAATTTTGCAAGGTGTTGGTTGGTCACTTCCCAACCATAACTTTTAATTCAATTGACTTTAATCCTTTTATTTAATATTTATTTATTACCTTATCCAAATTAATTTTAATTAATCTTAATGATCATTAATGGAAATATTTACCACCTTCATTAGTCAAACCTTAATTATAGTTAAACTTAATTAACATAACTCATAATTAATTAACACTTATAAACAAGTTAATATTAGCCTTAGTAGGACTAACTAATCGACATTCACACTCAATTGACATTTATTTTAATAATAATATTATTAAGAGACTTTAATCATTATGAACATTTATTTAGAACTTACAATCAAGTTAATAGCAGTCTTATCAACACTAATTAACCCTAATCATCATTATTAACTTTAATCGACATCATTTACATTGATCAACAATAGTTAAAGTTAATATTAGCCTTAGTAGGACTAACTAATCGACATTCACACTCAATTGACATTTATTTTAATAATAATATTATTAAGAGACTTTAATCATTATGAACATTTATTTAGAACTTACAATCAAGTTAATAGCAGTCTTATCAACACTAATTAACCCTAATCATCATTATTAACTTTAATAGACATCATTTATATTGATCAACAATAGTTAATTACTAACGACAGTAATTAATATTTAGCGACACTAATTGACATTATTACTCAACAACATTTCATGCAATTCATCATATGTAGGCGAGTTATGTAAGCGTAGCTACTGCTTACATTCCTCGCGTAAGTACACTAAAAGTAATAATTCACATACATCAATCATAACCAAGGAACTTTATTATTTACCGACATATGTTTTAGTATAGTTTACTAGTTATGATCCATTAGTTTACTGAAATCCATGTTACGACAATTCATACATCACTGATTTACGACACACACTCATCAAGGGTTTTACACACCTACAGTTAGATCTTGTTTTCACCCCTACTTCACGCTACATCTATCTACTTACCTACATCATTACTAACTTCCGCATCCTATCCTGTCCTCTGTTGGACTACCCTGGAATGTCAAGCCATGACCGGTTCCAGCTAGAACCCGTAAGCGGAAGTGTCGACCACATCGACCAAGCTTCCCCAGCAGGCAACCACCAGTCATCATCACACACCTTGGGGAGCGCGCCGTAGCACAACCCTCCCATGACTCTGGGTTTCTGGGATAAACGGTGGGTAAATCCTCCACCCCCCTAATGGAACAAGGGACTATGTCTACTCGACATAACAACAGTGTGGCACTTGTACTCGGTCTGTCATCGTATAACCGATCTGGGCGGTTGAGTTTCCTGGAACTCTACCCCACCCATGTCATAACATACATCATAATAAACAGCATAATAACCATATGAAAGTAATTAATGCATCATTCGCATACCATTTCATCATTAGAAGTCCATGGTCCCGAGGTCCTCCCACCTCGTAGGATCCAGCTATCACTTAGCCGTTTCAACCTGTAAGTTAGTCCTTGACATACAATATAGGATATCGTGCATAATCCTCGATATGTACACATATATCTCATCATAACATGACAACAATAAACTCATTCATTCGCCATGCACCTGGCATAACATTCATTATTTCAACATATATCTGTAACGGTATCCACGTACCCAACATTCAGTAATTTCCATATATTTGACATAATTAACACATGATACATATCTAAACATGACTACTGACCACAATACTATCATCACACACACACATATATATATCGGCAAAATAATAGAACCATATGTCCACAGTGTCGTCAATCCGACGAGGTCTCATAATCAAACAAATACAACATATAATAGTAGTTCAGGTAGAAATGTCAAAACGGGGTGTTACATACACCCACCCTTCAGGAAACTTCGACCCGAAGTTATGATCAAAATAATGTGGGATACTCACGACGCATAGTCTCTGCGTCCTCCTAGGTCGCAGACCCCGGGCTATATCGGTCCCACTGGACCTTAACTTGGTCCACCAAACGGTGCCTCAACTGTTTAACCCTATGGTCCAATATAAGTAATGGTTCGTCCCTGATGGTTCCCCCCTTCGAAACCTTCAATTCCTTCCAATTTATTTTATGTGACTCATCAGCTACATAATGTTGTAAAACAGATACATGAAAAACATTATGAGTTTTGTGCAAATGGGGTGGCAGCGCAAGACGATACGCGACAGGTCCAACCTTTTCTAAAATTTCAAAGGGTCCTATAAAGCGTGGTGACAACTTTGTCCCCTTA
>LPNX010654061.1:900777-947084 GCA_001517045.1 Pseudotsuga menziesii | reverse complement strand
TACCCTGGAATGTCAAGCCATGACCGGTTCCAGCTAGAACCCGTAAGCGGAAGTGTCGACCACATCGACCAAGCTTCCCCAGCAGGCAACCACCAGTCATAATCACACACCTTGGGGAGCGCGCCATAGCACATCCCTCCCATGACTCTGGGTTTCGGGGATAAACGGTGGGTAAATCCTCCACCCCCCTAATGGAACAAGGGACTATGTCTACTCGACATAACAACAGTGTGGCACTTGTACTCGGTCTGTCATCGTATAACCTGATCTGGGCGGTTGAGTTTCCTGGAACTCTACCCCACCCATGTCATAACATACATCATAATAAACAACATAATAACCATATGAAAGTAATTAATGCATCATTCGCATACCATTTCATCATTAGAAGTCCATGTCCCCGACGTCCTCCCACCTCGTAGGATCCAGCTATCACTTAGCCGTTTCAACCTGTAAGTTAGTCCTTGACATACAATATAGGATATCGTGCATAATCCTCGATATGTACACATATATCTCATCATAACATGACAACAATAAACTCATTCATTCGCCATGCACCTGGCATAACATTCATTATTTCAACATATATCTGTAACGGTATCCACGTACCCATCATTCAGTAATTTCCATATATTTGACATAATTAACACATGATACATATCTGAACATGACTACTGACCATAATACTATCATCACACACACACACATATATATCGGCAAAATAATAGAACCATATGTCCACAGTGTCGTCAATCCGACGAGGTCTCATAATCAAACAAATACAACATATAATAGTAGTTCAGGTAGAAATGTCAAAACGGGGTGTTACATTACTCTTTTGTTGTTGGGGTTTATCTTTTGTTATATGTGATTACTATGTATTTGGATGTACAATGATCTTTGAACTGATAATCTCTATAAGAAGGTTGTTGTTTTTTCTCCCTTTGTGGCTTCCTAGGTCAAATCTTTGCGTCAATATTTTATGTGCTTGGTTATTATTTTAGTGATCATACTTTATATTCTACTACAAATAATATTGGATTTATATTACTATCTATAAAACTAACATGGTATCAGAGCGATGATAAAAGAGACCATTGTCAGAAACTAGGGATTAATGTTCCAAATCCTTCCCACCTCATTTTGTCTTAAAGAGAGCATTGAGAAATTAGACCTAGGAGGGCACATCTTTTTGTGGAGGAAAAATCTAGATTGGCAAACTTTCATTTTTTTACCTAATTCCATCGAAGATCAAGATCTAGAATTTCTTGGTTCAATCCATTCTATCCATCGAGTGGGCTCGATCTTGACATTATCCAACTTTCCTTGAGAGGGCACATCCTTCTATGGAATTAGATATGCAGAAATCCAAATTTCAATTTTGACCTAGCTCTTGTTAGGGTTTCTAGACAAGTTGCAGTCAAGATGATCAATATGAAGGTTGAAGATAGACTTGATGGGGCTTCCAACTTCATCTCTTGGAAGTCTTGGGTTCTCATTATCTTGGAGGAAAATGATCTCTTGAATTTTTGTTAATGAGAAGGTAATAGAACTAGAAGAGGAAGCATAGATGACTCAATGGAAGAAGAATGATGCTAAGGCAAGAAGGAGCCTAATAGATTCGGTAAAAGACCACTTGGTACCCCATTTTTCTCAGAAGAAGATGACCATGAAGATGTTTGGTGTCTTGAAGAATTTGTTTGAAAATAAATACATCAACAGAGCTCTTGCCTTAAGACAACAACTCTCTATTATCAAGATGACAAGATCAGACTCAGTTGCATCCTACCTCATGAATATTTTCGAGCTAAGAGATTAATTGAGCACCATTAGAGAAATTATTGAAGACAAAGAACTTGTCATGATGACTCTTAATGGTTTACCCTCCTCTTAGGAACCATTTATTCAGAGTATTAGTGGGCATATTATACATAAGAAAAAGCAAGACTTGCATCCAGAGGTAGGTTGCACGACACTCAATGTGAGAAGATCCAATCCCTTACAACTCATGCCAAGAAAGGAAAAGGAAAGGGAATAAAGTTTCATGGTAGGAAAGACAAAGGTGGAAGATCAAGTTTTATTCCATAACAAAAGAAGAAGAAGAAGTACATTTCACATATTTAATGCTTCATATGTCAGAAGTACGAACACTGTGCCAGATAGTGTCACAAATCATAGAAGAAAAAGCACAAAGCCTCAGCTGTTGATGTCGATGAAGATTCTCCATGCAAGAAGTCAAGGAATGGTGATTGAAAATAGTTCTTCTTTATCTGTCCTCTCTCAAGTACAGTTCCTACTACTAATGATATTTGGTTGATAGATCTAGGATATTTAGACACTTAGGAGCTAGTTAAGATCAACTTGTTATAATATATTCGTTAGGAAAAGCGTGTTTCTTTAGTATGCATTTGTAAATATCTAATCTGATGGTCACGATATGTTCTAGACATAGAGTGATCCGACGGTTCATATTCTCTTAGATCATAACTACCTTTGATCCATGGCTTAACACCCGATTGGTCCATGAGATCTATTTAAAGAGCATGGAGGGTCATTGAATAGTTGATCGATTATGAGAAGGTCATTTGTAACTTTCTTTATTTTGCATAATAAACTTCCTTAAGTAGCTATTTGGATGGGGCCATGGAGTGCTTCCCTTTCGAGGGTTTAAACTAGGTGAAAACATTGATGTGTTGATCTATAATTTGTTTTCATGAGTGGATGCTCTAGGTGTTCAACCTTTTAGAAGTATCATGTGAACCAGAACATGGTATCAGAGTGTTTATGAAGAGTCACTTTCGTTGATGATCTAGATCTTAAACTGGTGTTGCTGAAGCTTTGAAAGGGTTTCTGGTTCTAAATTTGTTGTGCATCTCCAGGTTATGTGAGGTGTTCCATTGCATCAAGAGCATCGTTTCCATTGAAAAATAGTTTTCATTTGATCGAAAAAGGTTTCCGTTTGCCCCAGATACAACCATTTCATCATATTTGAAGGTATATTGTTACCGTGACGTTTTTTTAAATTAAAAACAAAAAAATTCTCATATTTTATCAGATCTAGTTTATTTTTTTTTATTTTTATTTTTGTTTCAGATTGTTTCCTCCTTGGTTGTGTATGATTTTTGTTGTGCGCCTCGTGTGATCACAAAAAATAAAAAACAAAAGGGAAAGGGTTTTTCTCTACTGCGTATGCTCTTTGTCGTGCACGTTGTGCGATCACAATAAATCAGAAACAATGGGAAAACACAGACATCACGGAAAAGCTAACGAGGACTAATCCCAAAACTGTGGCATATGATTTTTTGTTGTTGTTTTTGTTACGGTTCATATGAAGTGATTTGCAGAAAAAGAAGCAAACACGCACTTCGAGACATAAGAGTAAAAAAAAACCCTTCCTCCTTCCCATCTTTTACGTACCTTTTAATATTCTCTCACTTGGTTAAAAGTTGCTTTATTAATTAAAAGGTCTTGAGTTCAAGTCTTATTAGTTACTTTTATAAAAGTGCATGTAATTTCTATTTTTAAGTTACTTTATTGTAAAAGTACATGTCACTTGGATTATAAAACCAACTCACTTAAATTCTTTTTAATTTTTGCATGCAATATTTGAAGCACCATCATTGTAAAAGTGAATTTCACTTATTTTACAAAAGTGATTCACATCAAACAACTTTCTTGTAAAGCGAGTTTAAAGGGTTAAGCTTGGGGAGGGAGGTAGGAGGGGGGGGGGTCTTTTTTTCATTTGGTCAATCCTTTATCTGCCACGTCTCTCTTGGGGTCATATTCAACCTTTTTTCAATCAAGCATAACTTCCTTATCGAAAGTCAATTTTCAATGCCGTTTGTTTTTAAACGACTTGTTTTTTCGAGATCTTTGCATCCAGACCATTGGTTTCGGTTTTTACAGCCTTTATTTTATAGTATGGATGCCCCTTTTGATAATGTACTTACCATTTCCAACTATTTCTCATGGAAATATCGTATGGAGGATGTCCTATGAAGTAAGAGACTTTACATAATTACCTCATGGAAAGAAAAAGAACCCACTGATGATGATAAGAAAGTAAAATGGGAAAATAAATGTGATGGAACTCGTGGATTGATTGGGATGTCAATCTCTATTGATTTGTGATTCCACCTATCTGGAATTGATGAACTAGATAAAGCTTCGAAAAATTTGGAAGTTGTGATTGGTAAACACAATGAAATTCGAGGTCATCAACTCGAAAATAAATTGATTTCTTTAAATCCAAGTGATTTTTCCTGTATTCAAGATTATTTATCTAAGTACAAAACTCTTAGACTCTTATGTGCATAATGCAAAATTAAAATGGCAGACAAGCAATGCATTTATCATATTCTTTCCAAACTTGGATCTGCATATTCTGTTTTTGTATCTACATTTTACTCCATGAAAGAATCCTTAGATCCAACTAGCTATATAGAGTCTAGTCTTGAATCCTTTTGTGATTCCTTGATTAGAGAGCAATATAAGCTCATCCATCTTGGAATAATCAGCAATGCAGATACATATGGGAAAACCTTATTGGCACAATAGAAAGAAAAGTTCAAGCCTCCCAAGAAAAAAAATCCTCACAATAATAAGTCAAACAAGGGTCCCAAACCTTCTCATCCATCTCATTCTTTACAAAATGACTAAGGCACCAAGCCAAAATGTAAAAAGGCTGAGCATCATTGAAACTATTGCGAGGAAGATAATCATGATGAATCTAAATATTTCAAGAATAAGGCCACCTTGGAAGCAACAATGAAGAAGCACCACATCAACCTTGATTCGTCTTCAGAATCTACCTCTCATGGACATGAACTTTGTGCTTCTAATTTTTCTTGTACTGCATCTTCTTCTTCTACTTCAAATGAGTGGCTCATTGATTATGGAGCATCTTATCATATGGATACGGACCAAGACATATTTTCTACTATGCATGAATGTAACACCAAACAAATGTATATTGGTGATGATAGATCTTTAAGTGTTGTAGTATCTGGAACAGTTCCAGTAGATAATGGTAATTTTAGTGATTTACTATGTGTTCCAAGAATTTCCTGCAATTTGTTGTCCGTCTATCAAATCTCTCATTCTGGTGAAGGTGAAACTGTAACGGTTACACCTCGCTAAGTTATAATCAAGGATTTTAAAGATCCTAAGCATGTCCTAGCTACTAGAATTGTTGACGATATTACCAAGTTGTACAAATTTAACAACTTTGGGTCATCACATTTTCATTTAGTTTTTGTTGCTCATAGTGATGACTTGAGAAAACTTTGGCATGAGCGATTTGGACACCTGAATTATCGCTCATTGCAACAACTATGTAAAGACAATATGGTGACAGGTATTCCGATGGTATCTTGCAGGGATGGTGTTTGTTTCGGATGTGTACTTGAAATACATCATCGGGACAGTTTTGACAATCTTGCCTCTTGGCACGCCTCAGTTCCCTTAGAGCTTGTGCGGAGTGACTTGGGTGGTCCTCTTCCATCTGCTTCATTTTCTGGGTTTAAATATTTCTTAACATTCATTGATGATTACTCCAGACGCACTTGGGTTTATTTCCTAAAACTTAAGAGCAAAGTATTTAGCATGTTCTTGGCCTATAAGGTCCTTGTTGAAAAACAATCTGGTCATCAAATTCTTAAGTTAACATTTGATAATGGAGGAAATATGTTAACAACAAGTTCACTACTTTCTGCACTAAACAAGGAATCCAACAACAACACATTGTTCTATATAAACCACAACAAAATGGTGTAGTTGAATGAAAGAATGGCTAATTGTATGCTCCAAGCTAAGAGTCTAAGTCTTCAATTTGGGGCTGAACCCATAAATTGTGCAAATTACATAGTAAATCACACCCCCACTAAATATTTACAAGGTATCACACTGAAAGAAGCATGGAGTAAAATTAGACAAGATGTAAGTCACTTATGTGTGTTTGGTAGTGAAGCATGGGATCACATTCCGAATGAAAAACAAAAAGTATAGCAAGATAAAAGTGAAAAGTTCATAATTGTTGGATATTCTGAAGATGTAAAAGCTTATAGACTTCTTCAGCCACATTCTCATGATATAATTATTGGAAGAGATGTAGAATTTGATGAAAATATCTTGTCCTACGAACCTAACTCAGCGTTTGTGCCATTTTTGCCCGCAAGCCTGATTCGACGCTTGTTCCTTCTTCTACTTCCAACTTCCTTGACAACTTTCCAACTTCAGTTTCTGATGATGACAATGAGGATGAAAATCCACCTCTGCATGCTAATTTTCTCCAATTGCACCAGCACAAATTCTTCCTCGATGGGTCCGTTCAACATGTGAAATAATTGGTGATCTTGTTGGCGATCCTAGAGATCAATGTCAAACACATTCTCGGTTCCAACAAGCCTCTTCTCTTTTGGATCAAGTTTCAGAGAATCATGATCTAGAGTCTTTTGCAGAAGCTTCAGGGAATGCAAATTGGAATGCAACCATGGATGGAGAATATCGTTCTTTAATGGCGAATGAGACTTGGGATCTTGTACCTCTTCCAAAAGGAAGAAAACCTGTCATATGTAAATGGGTCTATATAACTAAGTATGCATCGGATGGAAGTGTTGAAAGACTTAAGTCAAGGTTAGTTGCTAAAGGTTTTTCCCAAGTTGAAGGGATTAACTACAATGAAACCTTTGCTCTTATCGTAAAAGAACTCTATCTTCCTTGTTCTTTCCCTTGCGACCTTACATAAATGGGAGGCCCATCAAATGGATGTCAAGTCTGCATTCCTACATGGTGATTTGCAGGAGGAAATTTACATGGAATAACCTATTGGATATGTTCAGAATGACTCTATCCTTGTTTTTCGCCTTAAGAAATCCTTATATGGCCTTAAGCAAGCTCCTCAATCTCGATATGCCGAAATGTATAGCTTTCTACTTGACACTAGTTTTTCTAGATGCCATTTTGACCCCAATGTCTATACCAAGAAAGTAGGAAACCATCTCATCATGCTTGTTCTATATGTTGATGATCTTATGCTTATTGGTAGCAATCCTAAGCTCTTAACCTATGTGAAATCCAATCTTCAGCAACATTTTGAAATGATAGACTTAGGACATTTACATTATTTTCTTGGTCTCCTAGTATTGCAAACCAAAGAAGGAATCTTAGTTTCTCAATCTAAGTATGCTTGTGACCTTCTTCGTCGCTTTCACATGAAAGATTGTAAACCATCCCCTTCTCCCTTCTAGTCTGGATTTCTACCATTTGCACTTCATTGAAGTAGTTGCCACCTTGTATCATCAACTTGTTGGTAGTCTCTTATACTTGACTCATTCCCGTCCTCACTGTTCTTTTGTCATTGGTCCTGTTTCCTGCTATATGCAAACACCCCATGAAAGTCTTTGGAAAGTAGCAAAAACAATACTCCGATATATTCGAGGTACAATTCAGTTTGGGATTCATTATAGTACATGGGGGGCTCCTATGTTGGTTGGTTTCACTAATTCATATTGGGCAGATGATCCCGTTGATCGAAAGTCTACTATAGGTTATGTTTTCAATCTGGGCCCTGGACCTGTCACTTGGGCTTGTAAGAAACAACAAGATCTTTCTCTTTCTTCAACAGAAGCAGAATACCGAGTCGCAGTTAATGCTAGTCAGGAAGCCTTATGGCTTCGATAGATCTTTTCATAGTTTGGATTCGAGCAACAACAACCTACTCCACTTTGGTGCGACAATCAAAGTTCCATCAAGCTCGCCAAAGATCTAGTTCAACATCAATGCAGCAAACACATTGAGCTACATATGCACTTCATCAGAAAGCTTGTTCACGATCACATTCTTGAAGTGCTCTTCTTCCCTACAGATGATCAAGTTGCAGACATCTTCACCAAGTCTCTTACATGAATCAAGTTTTCTAAAATTTGATCTATGTTAGGAGTTCAAGAACTCGTCATTAATGGGGGATAGGCTCTAATTCCTTCTTCCTTCTCCTAATAGTGTCACTTTTGTATATCCTTCAATCCTATCCCAAGTTGTTCTTAAGGGGGGTGTTAGGATTTTAAGAAACTTAGGAGTTAGTTAATATCAACTTGTTATAATATATCCTTTAGGAAAAGCGTGTTTCTTTAGTATGCATTAATAAGAATTTGTAAATATCTAATCTGATGGTCACGATATGTTCTAGACATAGAGTGATCTGATGGTTCATCTTCTGTTAAGTCATAACTACCTTTGATCCATGGATTAAAACCCAATTGGTCCATGAAATCTATTTAAAGTGCATGGAGTGTCATTGGCTAGTTGATCGATTATGAGAAGCTCATTTGTAACTTTCTTTCTTTTGCATAATAAATTGCCTCAAGTAGCTATTTGGATGGGGCCATGGAGTGTTTCCCTTTCGAGGGTTTTAACCACATGAAAACATTGGTGTGTTGATTTGTGATCTATTTGGAAGCATCCCGTGAACCCAAACAATAGATAGAGGCACATCTAGACGTATGAGAGGTTATAAAGAGAACCTTACTGAACTGGAAGAGAAAGAGTCCCATCTTCGAGTGGTACTTGGGGATGATGGCGCTAGATATATTGTGAAGGGATCTGGGTCTACCTCCCTCTAGTTAGATTCTAGTGATACTCTACATTTGAGTGATGTGGTGTATGTACTTGGGATGAAAAGGAACCTCATATCTATATTATACTTAGATGACAAAGGTTACAAAGTTTCCTTCTCTGATGGGAAGGTTTTTGCATGGAACAAGAACTCCAGTATGGATTCAGCTCGCATGATTGGTGTCCGAGAGAAGAGCTTATGCAGGTTGACTATACAACCAGTTCAGGAACTAGTACATGATTCTACAAGTTTGAGTGAGCTGTGGCACATAAGATTTGCTCATTTTCACTATAGAGCTCTTCCATCATTGAGGATGATGGTGACATGAGTTCTAGTACTGTGTGTAGACTATGATGGTAATTTTAGAAGATGTGCACTTGGCGAGAATGCCAAGGGTTCTTTTCCGAGCAGTGACAACAGGTCAAAGGGGATCTTGGATGTAGTTCATTATGACTTGTGTGCACCCATGACAGTTGCTTCATTAGGTGGTTGCTACCATGGATAATTTTAGGGGTTATATATATCCCATGGGCTATATTAAGGGGGTTGCAAAAATTTAGTGGGCTATTTTCTTATATGGAAATGCTCTTTTCAACTAAAATATATTCGCCCAATATTTATTAGAAAAAAAATAAATCTAGTATGAATAGCCTCCTATATATTAATGAGGAAAATGAAAAAAAAAAATTCTCCCTAGCAAAATCACCCTCCAATCTATCTTCCCTTCCCCCCCCAATTTCTAGAGAAAATCTAGTGAAATCACCATTTCACCCCCAATTTTCAATATTGAAGGCTCACAAAGGTTATTTTTCCCTCCATTTTCCTTGTAATTTAGGCATATGGTTGCGTTTGCTTGTTTTTTTAGTCAATTTCATGTGATGCCTTATTTTAGCTCTTGATTTCCATTATTGGAGGGAAAATAAGTGGTGGTTCTTTTTTATATAAAGGCTGTAGTGATTCATGGTTCACCCACATCGGATTGTGGTTGCAGGGTGAAGGTTCTGGTTGATGTGATTCCATTTTTCATTCTTAGTTTTCTCAACATTTTAATCTTTGCATAAAATATCCATTGTCGAAAGCTCAAGTCTTGAAGGGGCATGATGCACATTCAATTGATTAGAGAATACAAGCTCACATCACACTTTTCATCCAATAATTTACATGGTATGCTTTTTTATCAAACTTTTTATGCTTTTTATCCACAGTTACAATAGATTATTATATTTTAAATTTACCTTTTTATCATGGTTTTTTATCATGGATGCTTTTTTAGGCCTATTGAATTGTAGGGAAATCTTGATTCTTAGGGCTCATTCGGTGTTATTAGGGTTTTATTCTATCCTAGGAGAATTGGTTTTGTGAAAGACTTATAGAGCTCAAAATAAAATATTTATTTGATGCCTTTTCATGTTTAAACTATTGACTGACATTTATATGTTGTTAGTGGATTCTACTCTTAACGGAGAGACACCACATGTTTTTTTATATATTCAAATTGAATCCGACCGAGTTGTTTTAAAATGTGCTTTTATTAGGATCTTTCTCTGCAATTATTATTGGATCTAAGGCGTTAATGAGAGTGTATATGTTCATGTTATATATATATATATATATATATATATATATAGTGGTTCACCAACCCCCCAGCGGGGCTTGATACGTCCACGAGAACAACGCATAGGGGGCCCACCCGAAGGGGCCTTTCCCATTCGCTCTGATTACATATCTAACCCAATGGGGACATCAAGTGAGGCCCTTATATAGCGATGTATAGCCTCCTGGAGATTTGACCTCGACACCTTCTACTCACAACTTACAACACTCGACCACTTGAGCTCGCCCATTGGGCTATATGTTCATGTTTTATGTATGTTATTGTTGATGTTTGGGATGTTTGTAATATAAATGCACACTGGTTATAATGGAGGGGATACAGTGGAATGTTCATTATTTTAGATGTTTTCTTGTAGAGTTTTCCAAAGTGTATTGGTAGATTCTCTTGTTTGTATTTAGAAGTTCTTGATGGTATATTTTTTCATTCGTATTGCAAAGTTCATCAATCTTATTTGTGACCTAAACTTGTTGGGTTCGATACTTGTTTCATGATATTTTGTTTTTTATAAGGGTCTTTCAAAAGTAAAATGTTTTTTGGTGATTTGTTTTGATGTGTAATTGCTATCATCATCCAAAAGTGGATCTAGTTATGTATCGGATAAATATATGATTTAGTTGGAACACAATACTTCATTTCCATCATGATTGCATATAATATGTATAGGGCATGTTTGACCTAAGATGTAGACATTATGCTATTTGATATCTAAGTTTTTGCATTCAATGAAGGTGATAAAATAATTTTACTATATTTTGCATGCTTTCAAAAATTTCAAGGACATGGATACAAAGACTTTCTCAGTTTATCTAAGAGAAAATAGTCTTTAACATAGTAGTTCTAATGATATCAGTGTTGATGCATTAATGCGATTTCTATTCTTGTTAGTGTATGTTCTTATTTCTAATAACCATTGCAAGTTTCTAACCAACTCTAAAACTTATAAATCAAATGACATAATTCATATTTTGATTGTCAACAAAAGAAAAGAAAAAGTGGCATTCGTATCTATAAACAGATAAGCAGGTTTTTTTTTCTTAAATGGTAGCTTAAAAATGAGAGATTTTGGAAATAATCCAATTGAGGATTCATAGACTATACTAAGGTTGTGAGTCTTGATAATACTCCACATTGTAATAATGGTTCATGGCTGCCATAATCACTCCACAGTGTAAAGTGTTCAATTCTAACAGTTTGTCGGTATGTCAAGATTTGCGTCCCCACATGTTCGTTGGACCATTAAGGGACTAGATAAAAGGTGGAGTCCCCACTTGTCTTGAACCTAGTTTGTAGTTGTGTTTCACCAACACCTCCAGTTGTGAGTGACCCAATATTGCTTGTGAAATGTATAAATAAATCCCTCCTCTCCTCATTCATGCATTTGTTCATTTGAGGGTCTAGGAGTTGAGATATTTAAGCTCTGGTATATGTTATTCTATTGCACTACCTTAATAATATGCATAATCAAAGTTGAGTCTTCCTAGCAAAAGATTCACCAAGACATTACAATATTTTATAATTTGATGAAATATTTGCCAAGTTTTTACAATATTTTATAATTTAGAGAAATATTTGCCAAGATTTTATAATATCTTATAGTTTATTGAAATATTCGCCAAGATTTTATAAGATTCTATAATAGAATGAAAGAATAGCCAAAAATATATATTTACATATTATATTATTGATAAAATAGCCTTCAATTCCTATATATTAGGGAGATTATCCCATTTATTATACATATAAATTTTTGGGGTGTTCTTAAAATTATCCCTGGTTACTACTATTATGTGTCCTTTATTGATGGCTACTCTCGAACTTGGATCTATTTCCTTAAGTCCAAGGAATATGAAGAGGTGCTCTCCAAATTCAAGGAATTCAAGGCACAAGTTGAGACCCTGTTGGGAGAGAGAATGATGGTTTTGAGATTAGATAACAGAGGAGAATACACTTCCACAAACTTCAGTGGTTTCTGCAAGGAAGCAGGAATTAAGAGGGACTACAGTGTTCCTTATAACCCTCAACAGAATGGGGTTACATAGAGGAAGAACATAACGATTATAGAAGCAACCAAAGCTATGATTCATGATCGAGGTCTACCTATGTTCTTGTGGGCAGAAGCTTCAAGTACCATAGTATATGTGCAGAACAAGAGTCCTCATAAGATCTTGAGGAACATGACTCCAAAAGAGGCCTTCACAGGTGTGAAACCATAGGTTGGCCATCTACGAATCTTTGGTTGTCCGATATATATTCATGTGCCCAAAGAAAAGAGGAGGAAGCTAGAACCTTAAGGAAAGAAGGGTACATTTGTGGGATATAGTGAGTCTTCGAAGGATTACAAGATTTACATCCCAGGGATGTCTCCTTTGAAGAGGAGGTAGCCTTCAGAAGAGCCAGAGGTCAGTAGGGATGTCTCCTTTGAAGAGGAGGTAGCCTTCAGAAGAGCCAGAGGTCAGTAGGGATGTGTCCTTTGAAGAGGAGGTAGCCTTCAGAAGAGCCAGAGGATTTGACATGGAGATTGATGGGGAGAAGTTGGTGGATCCAAAGGAGATGGCATCATCTCCTCCTCCCCTTTCAACAATTCAGAGGGATCCAGTTGAGACAGTTGAGCCAGTTGATCCCATTGATCCAATAGAGCTAGTTGGTTTTCCTAGAGATGTTGCAATAGGTCGAAAAAAGCTTGCATGGGCTCGTCAGACATTATAGGATGCAGAGGGGCAGGAAGCACCCCATGGTACTTTCCAAGAAAGCAAAAGACCCCGTAGGTTTTTGAGCTATGTAGCCTTGATGAGCCACATCACTGACTTAGAGCCCTCCAACTATGAGGAGGATTCAAACCAACAAGTATGGAAGGAAGGGTGCCATAATGGAAGAGTATCAATCCATCATGAAGAATTATGTGTGGAAAGTTGTGCCAAGACCTGAGGGGAAGTCAATAGTGACTTCTAAGTGAATTTACAAAATCAAGCATGGAGGAAACTTGGGATCTACCATGATTGATTACATGATATTGTACTCGCCCTCTGGGTGTTGCTTCAACTTGGGATCTACCGTGATTTCCTAGTGTAGCAGGAATCATACCTCAGTGGCACTCAATACTACAGAGGCCGAGTATATTGCAGTATGTGTTACAGCTCGAGAAGCTGCGTGGCTTTGAAAACTGCTTGCTGGGTTGTTTGGGTAAATGCTAGAGCCAACATTGATTCAATGTGACAATCAGAGTTGTGTTCAACTATCAATGAATCCAATATTCCATGATAAGTCAAAGCATAGTGAGATTCAATACCACTACATTTGTGACATGGTACAAAGAGGTGCAGACCAACTCTAGTATGTTCCTATAGGTGATCAGACTGTTGATATTCTTACCGAGCCTCTTCCCATGATAAAGTTTGTATACTTTCGTGAAAGGATTGGAGTAGGAGATAATGTTTCCCTCATTGAGAGGGAATGTTGATTTTACAGTATCAGTGTGACATTCTCCCTGAGACAAGGAGAATGGTGTATCTATTCCTTAACCAGAAGAGAGAGTGAGAGTTGACTGACCTGTTACATGTAGGCTCTCTGATGGACTAGATTGAGCTGGTGCATGTGGACTAAATTGAGTCGTTGCATGTAGGCTCCTCGATGGACTGGGTTGATTTGGTGCATGTCGCTGCACGTACGCTCCCCAATGGACTGGGTTGAGTTGGTGCATGTTGTCATAATTTTACCTACCTCTAGAAAAAGAGCAATACTGGTATCACCACTTTTCATTTTGGTGTTATTTTTTGTTGTTTTTAATGCAAAAATATGAATTTTTATGTCTAGAGTTATTGTTCTTTGTATATAGTTCTCGTTTTATAGTATACTACATTCATATAGTAAAGGTTGGAATCTAATTTACTCTTGGAAAATCCCAAGATCATCAAAAATCCATCAATTCTTCCATACCACGCTTTGGGTGCTTGCTTCAACCCATATAATGCTTTCTTCATTTTGCATACATGTAAATTTCTGTCATGGGTTTCAAAACTTGGAGGTTGTTCAATGTATACTTCTTCTTTTATCACATCATTTAGAAAAGTTGTCGTTACATCCATTTGGTGCAGCTTCCATTTCATCTTGGTTGCTAAGGCAATGTTTGTTCTGATTGAGGTATATCTTGCTACTTATGCAAAAGTCTCTTCATAATCAATTCCTTCTTTCTGTGAGAATCCTAAAGTTATGAATCTTTCCTTGTACTTCTCAATACTTCCATCTGCTAAATGTTTTGTCTTGAATAACCACTTCAAGGAGACAACTAACTTCTCTCTTGGTCTTGGTACTACATCCCAAACATCATTATTTATGATAGATTAGTATTCTTCGATCATTGCATCCATCCCCTCCTTCTTTGTAGCTTCTTCAAAACAGATAGGTTCTACATCAACAAGATTACACATCAAGGCAACATAGCTGGAATAGGTCCTTGGTCTCTTGCTTCCTGTTAGAGCTCCATGTTTTTTTGCACCTTGAATGACATCAGGAGTCCAAGTTGGTCTTCTCTTCTGTGAGATCATCTCCTAAGGTATCTCCATAGGCCTTTGAGGTTCTTCCATGTCATGGTCCTCTGGTATATGTTTTTCTTCAATATTGTGGACTGGAATTAAACAAGTTTCTTCAACTCTAGGGGCTTCATGTTCTTCTTCTTGATCTTCATCTGCATGGTTTTTTCTGGACTTATTGAAAGCTGCATCTTCATCAAATATAACATCTCTACAGATCTCGATCACTGTAGCCGACAATATTCCCTTCTTTCTTGAAGGGTCCAATTTCGATATTTTCACCTTGGGAACATGTATGAATATAAGACAGTCGAATATCTTCAGATGGCTAACTTCAGGCTTTTTTCTGGTAAACATCTCTTCTAGAGTTTTGTTCCCAAGTGCATTGTGGGAGATTCTGTTCTACACATACACTGCGGTTCTAGCTGCTTCAACCCATAAGTTCATGGGTAGGTCCTAATCATGGATCATGGCTTTTACTACTTCCATGATGGTTCTATTATTCCTTTCCACTACTCCATTCTGTTGGGGGTTATAGGGTGTGGTGAGCTCCCTCTTAATCCCAACTTCTCTGCAGAAATCCTTGAATTCATTTGAAGTGAATTCTCATGCCCTTAGGACATCTGAAGCAACATCACGGTGGGTACTCTAATAGATCCATCGGGTGTTTCCTGACTTACTAACCCTTTCGGGCCAAACAAGCCTAGCTAGACAAATAACTCTACCTGGGGACCAAGCAAGCTTTGTCTGGCTTACTAACCCTTTCGGGCCAAACAAACCTAGTCATACATACTAATCCCCCTAGGATCAAACATGTCTTTTTTGGCTTACTAACCTCACCCCCTCTCCTCCACCCTCTCTTTCCTCTCCTCCTCCCCTCTAACCTTCGCCTTTCCCCACTGCGCCCCCCGCTTTTCCCCCACCCCTCCCTCCCTACCTCCTCTCTACCCCTCTGCACCATTGCTTTCCTCCTCCCTTCCTCGGCTAGCCTGCTCAAGCAGAGCAGTGCTTAGGAGACGTTGTTTCCTAAGCACCGCTCGAGAGCCAATGATGTGATTTCAGAATTGTCGCTCTACTTGAGCGGGCTAGGAAAGGAAGGAAGAAGGAAAGTGGTGGCGCAGAGGGGTAGAGCGGAGGCAGGGAGGAAGGGGGCGCGGTGGGGGAAAGTGAAGGAAGATGGGGTGGGGGAGGGGGAGGACGAAGGGGNTATATATATATATATTATATTTTATATTTTTTCTTTAAAACAATTTTAAAATTTACCTTAAAAAAATTATAGATTTTTTTTTCAAATTTTTGTTCAATATTCTTAAATTTAAAAACAAAATGTATTTTTTGATATTTGTTTAATATTTAATTACATTTAAAAAAATATAATTTCAAAAAATGTTTATAATTTTTTATTTATAAATTGTGAAATGATGGATTTTGATTTTGATTTTTTTTAACATATATGTTTTTATAAATTGTGATTTTTAGAATTAAAAAAAATTGTTTTTAAAGCGATTTTTTTTTAATTTAACCTTGAAATAAATAGCAATGATTCTAAGAGGTCCATTTTTCAATCTGGGGGCTATTTTAGGGTTTCTATTGCAACGACACCACCCATGGTCCCTAAAAGGTTGTAATTTTACTTGTCCCTGACAAAAGAGCGATATTGGTATGACCACTTTTCATTTTGGTGTTTTTTATGCAAAAATATGAATTTTTATATCTAGAGTTATTGTTCTTTGTATATAGTTCTCGTTTTATAGTAGAGTACATTCTTATAGTAAATGTTGGAATCTACTTTACTCTTAATAAAGCCCAAGCTTATCAGAAATCCATCAATTCTTCCATACCACACTCTGGGTGCTTGCTTCAACCCGTATAATGCTTTCTTCATTTTGCATACATGTGAATTTTTGTCATGGGTTTCAAAACCTGTAGGTTGTTTAATGTATACTTCTTCTTCTATCACACCATTTAGGAAAGTTGTCTTTAAATCCATTTGGTGTAGCTTCCATTTCATCTTGGCTGCTAAGGAAAGGACTGTTCTGATTGAGGTATATCTTGCTACTGGTACAAAAGTCTCTTCATCATCAATTCCTTCTTTCTGTGAGAATCCTAGAGTTACAAAGCTTTCCTTGTACTTCTCAATACTTCCATCTACTAAATGTTTTGTCTTGAATATCCACTTCGAGGAGACAATTGACTTCTCTCTTAGTCTTGGTACTACATCCCAAACAATATTCTTTATGATAGACTGGCATTCTTCGATCATTGCATCCATACACTCCTCCTTTGTAGCTTCTTCAAAACAGGTAGGTTCTGTATCAACAAGATTACACATCAAGGCCACATAGCTGGAATAGGTCCTTAGTCTATTGCTTCCTTTTGGAGCTCCATGTTTTTTGCACCTTGAATGACATCAAGAGCCCAAGCTGGTCTTCTCTTCTATGAGATCATCTCCTAAGGTATCTCCATAGGCCTTTGAGGTTCTTCCATGTCATGGTCCTCTGGAATCTGTTCTTCTTCAATATTATGGACTGGAATTCTACAGGTTTCTTCAACTCTGGGGGCTTCATGTGCTTCTTCTTGATCTTCATCTGCATGGTTCTTTCTGGACTTACTGAAAGTTGCATCTTCATCAAATATAACATCTCTAGTGATCTCGACCACTGTAGCCGACAATATTCCATTCTTTTTTGAAGGGTCCAATTTCAATCTTTTCTCCTTGGGAACATGTATAAATATAGGACAACCAAATATCTTCAGATGGTTGACTTCAAGCTTCTTTCTGGTAAACATCTCTTCTGGAGTTTTGTTCCCAAGAGCACTGTGGGAGATTTTTTTATGCACATACATTGCGGTTCTAGCTACTTCAGCCCATAAGTGCATGGGTAGGTACCGATAATGGATCATGGCTTTTACAGCTTCCATGATGGTTATATTATTCTTTTTTGCTACTCCATTATGTTGAGGATTATAGGGTGTGGTGAGCTCCCTCTTAATCCTAGCTTCTCTGCAAAAATCCTTGAATTCATTTGAAGTGAATTCTCCTCCATTGTCGGATATTAGGATCTTGATCTTCTTCTCGAATAAATTCTCTACAAGAGCCTTGAATTCTTTGAACCTTTCAAATACCTCATCTTTACTCTTCAAGAAGTAAAAATCCATGTCTTGCAGGAATAGTCATCAATAAAAGAAACATAATAAACATACCCACTTAATGAAGTGGCTGACATTGGTCCGCATACATCTAAGCGAACAATATCCAAGATCCCTTTTGCTTTATCGTTGCTGCTTGGAAAAGGGGATCTGGAATTCTTCCCTTGGACACATCCTTCGCAAACTCCTTCATGGTTGATCTGAATTTTTGGTAAACCTGTGACTACCTTGCTCACAATTGGTAGTGCTTTGTAGTTCACATGAGCAAGTCTCCTATGCCATAGTTCACATGGGTTAACGGTACTTTTTGTTAGAGCTGAGTTTGAGTGTCCCTTCAACTTGTAGAGTCCTCATTTTTCTTCACCAATCACAATTGCATCATCTATTGTCTTTCCCTTTGGCCACATAAGGGCTTCTCCATCTACAAAAGCAACTATGAAACTTTTTTTTATCTAGGACAGAGATAGAAAGGAGATTATTTTTCAAACCTGGGAGATATAAGACTTCCTTCATCTTCATGAACTTTCCTAAGTTCAATTTGTAAGAGGCTTCTCCCATTCCTTTGATAGGATATTGGTAATCATCTCCAAGCTTTACTTTGTGAGGTGAGTCTTTCTGAATAAAACATTGGAGAGAGTCTTTGTAACCTATCATATATTTGGAAGCACCATTGCTACGAGCCAAGTGTCACTTCCATGTGAGACTGATCCAATGAGAGCCGATATCAAGACATATTCTTCACTAGAGTCTTCAACTTCATTGTCTTCTCTTCAACTGGGTCATCATCTTCAACTGCATGGGCATGGAACTTCTTGTTTCTCTTCTTGAAATGTTCTTCTTTGAGAGGACAATTCCTTGAGATGTGGCCCATGTTGTTACAAGTGAAGCATTCAAAGGATGAGAAATATCTCTTAGGTCTGGAGTTTCTTTGATGCCTTTGATTCTTTCTAGGAGATTGATCACGATCCTTTCTCTTGTTTGATCCTTTCTTTGCATGAGATGCCAAGGCTTGGTCTTCATCTTCATTTAGCTTTTCTTCTTTGCTAGCTATCCTTCTTTCTTCCTGTACACATTCTTCCCAAAGTTTACTAAACTTGGCCAGCTTTCTTCAAGCACAAATTCCTTTGATGAAAGATTCCTAGTCTATTGGGAGACCATTCAAGGTGGTTATTACAACTTCTGCTTCTTCCACCATGTCTCTAATAGCCTCCAATTGTTTTTTAATCTGAGATACTCTAGTGAAGTATGACTGCATGGTTTATGATTTTTGGATCTTCACCCCCTTGAGTTGATTTCCCAAGATCATTCTTCTGTTGATGTTCTTTCCTTCAAAGAGATTGGTCAGTGTATCTAACATTTCCTTTGGAGTTTTCTTTGAGGATACTTGAGGAATCAAGTGATCCTTGATAGAGTCAGTTATGGTCCTCTTAACCTTGACCATATACTTCTTATGCTTTTCTTTTGCTTCATCTCCTTCATATTCTGGGACTTCATCTTTGACATAGCCTTCTAGGTCATGTTTTTCAATGATGAGCATGACTCTATACTTCCATGCTCTGAAGTTCTCTGCTCCTTCAAGCTTCTCATCAAGTTGGTGTTGTTTGTCATCTTTGGAACTAGCTTCAACTTGACCTAGGGTTTGGCAGAGAAACCCTAATTTTTCAGGTTAGAGACCTTGAAAATGTGTATGGATGAAAATATGTGCCTCCCTAAGGCGAGCTGATCAATGTGGTCCTTCCTTCAAAACTATGGACATAACCTTGAAAAATGTGATGCCTTAGTTCCTCCTGACAGTAGTGACAAGTCAAAAAATGAAAATCTTTGGAATGGAATTTTGCCACCACAAAAAGGTGCACCCTCCTAGGGTGAGTTGAACCGTCCTTATTTTTTTAGTTGATCTGTCGAGGGAGATGTCCATTATAACAAACCCTAGCTTCTTGTATGACGAACATAGTATTGCATAGTGACTTCTTTCAGGTTGGCTTTGATACCATGTTAGATTGTTATAAAATTTTATGCCCAATAACAAGATCATTGAAAGCATGACAAGCACAACAAGACAAAGAAGACAAAATTATCTTGGGAACCCCTCGTGGACGAGAAAACCCAACAAAACTTCCTCGATATAGACTTCGGAAAGAAGGGATACAATAATATAATAAAGGTACAATAGAATATCTTCCACAATTACATTATTTCAAAAAATCGTACAGAGGGAGTAAACAAAATGTACGCACAAACAATTTGCTCGAGTCTGCAGTTCTTTGCTCATCAAATAGTGCTTAGACAATTCACTAGCTCTTTCTCCTTGGTTCCTTGCTCCTTAGAGGGTGTAGACAGTGCGCTCCTCCTGTTCAGTTCATTGCTAGATAGTGCAGATAGTTTGCTTCCCCTGTATAAATGTATTGATATAAATATGGATATATATACAAAGTGTAATTAATTCATATAGAGTTGACATGTACTTATTAATTTTTATTTTTTCCAAGGAACAACCTTGCAAAAAACCCTTCGGAGTACTTCCCCATGATTTATGGATGATGAGCAAGGTAAATCATCGACCTCGATTATGGAGCCTAATCCCAGAGGTATCAAGAGAGTCAAACCCTTGACCTCTTGAACTTTGGGGAGGGAAATCTCACATCTCAATCATGACTACTTGAGCTAACCCTTGGGGCTACTAATTAATTTTTATTTATTATGTACATTACATGACAACATCTCCCCCATACTAAGTTGCAACCCCTTGACACAATAATTCATATTGAAGCAAGACAAGTTTTCATCAACATAGAATTTTAATAGGAAGATTGAATAATCTTTCCTTGAGTTCAGGTCTCTAAGTCATCTCATGATGTGCAATAGAAAATAATTATTTATTTGTCTTGGTTGAACCAAGCCCTGTGACAAAATATATTAGTCAGGCCAAAGTCTTGATGTAAGAAAGTTTTTGTAGCTTGACCTACATCTCCTTGTCTACAAGCTCCCTTGACATGCAGATTAAGGGCTTTAACCTTCCATTTTCTTTCCTGGAAACTGGTTTGAATAATTCCATACACTAATGTGGAAGGTTGAAGAGCAAATAGCACTTTTCGCAAGTCAATCCAATAACCAGTACTCGGTTTCAATTTTATAGTAAAATTCTCTGGCTCTTCTTTGCTTGCCACCAATCTTGCTTGGAGAATTAACTCTCTCATTAAGCATTATTTTTTATTGGGTTTGTGGTAGTTCATTTAGAGAAGTTTCCAGGGTGGTGATCTGCCACGACTGGCCCATTATACAGCTAAATGAAAAGGCATTGTTAATTGTTCACGATCTTGGAAGTTAGCTCGAACAATTGTCTTGAAGAATTCCAGTTCTACAGATGCCAGTTTGCCCTCAGTCTTCCTTGTGTGAACTAAGTGTAATCTGTCAACTGATTCTCTTTCCTCCTTTGAGATTTTACCGCGACAATGGTGCTCAAGGGACGTGCTAAAGAATTTGTATAACATTTTCACTGTGGGAGTGCATTATGTCAAACAGTCCGGAACGGTTTGTCATGGAATGAAACATTTTGTCAGATGTTGACGGTGAATCACCTTCTTTTAACCTACAAATCCACCACCAGATATAGGTCGGGAGCTGCAGAGGAGTTGACTTGAGCTTAGCAACGTGGCCTATAGATTCAAAAGACAAGTTGGCCAATCATTTTAACTTTTTCTCAACCCCTTGCATGAAAATATGCTAGCCATCAGTACTCACGAGTCTGGTTGACAAAGAAATTCAAGGAATTCCGAGGTAAGTAATGACCTCTCTCTCTTCAAGCATTTAAACGAGGGGGTGTTTATAATAAACCTAATTTACAGCATATAGCAATAATGAATGTGAAGGTCATCATTTCAGGAACAATGAACCAAGCTATCATTTCCAATAAAGCAAATCCCCTGCTCCCTAATCTCACGTCTTTAATGGCCATTTCTTAACATGTACTCGTATCAAATAAGGGTGTCAAAACAATATTTTACTGGCCATCATAATCATCCAGAACTTCAAAGTTATCTAGATTAGCATATAATATGAACAAAGGAAAATTAGTTTATCAAGTTCAATTGCATTTGCAGATATAAATATTTCAATTTTTACCCTAGAGCTGCAGATCTAATCTGAGCTGCAACTGCATGCATATCGATATAACTTCAATATTTTTACAATGCATGTCTGTAATTGGATAGATAACTTTCTCAACCTAACCGACAAGTAGCTACATACATTGTCACCAATGAAGGCTTGGGCACAAGTACCCTCATACTTTATTTCTAGTCATATAGAACATACAACAGCCTGCATACTTTTGCAGCAAAAAAGGCCTCCATATAGTACCTAGCTATAGTTCAATCCATCCATTTAACCATCTTGAAATGCAAAAACCAAACCTTGACAGAAATACGGGTGTTATAAGCCATTTATTTGGATTCCTCAATGCTTCAAGTTTAGGAAACAGGTCTAGCAAAAAATAATGGATTACAGCACGCATGAACTGAGATAACACAGTAATAGTGACAGAAATACATTAAGTTTCAGCCAGGATCCAATTCTCTAGTACAAAACCTCAACTAAAAGGCCAGCTTGATATTCACTCATAGCAATAAAGATTATTGAGAAAATATGCTTATTAGTACAGATAGCTCAGAATCGGAAATTTCAATATCTTTGCCATACAAAAATTATGTCCATCTCCTTGTTACTTTGACTACCACAGTCACCATACAAAAAACTGGCGTGACCAACATATACCTTAAAAAAACTGATGCCAGTGAAATACAACATACAAGAATAGATGTAGACAATATTGATAGGCTAGACAACCTATGGAATGGCATTTGCTTTAGCTTAAATTACTAGGGAAACTTTCTGAATAGGTACGCTTCTCAAACATTTCTAGTAGTCAACTTCATTAAAGAAAGTTTAGCCTCTCTAATAATATAATACTCAAAAGTATTGTCCTATATTTTTCTGTGTTCGAATAGTGTCAAGACTAAAGATTCAAAATACTTAGACATAAATATTTGGGATTGCATCACTAAAGGAAAGAGAATTCAGGGCCTGTAGAAAAAGGTGCCTTCAGTTAATCAGCCTATGTGAAGTATTATCAAGGTAAACATATGTTTGTAAATTTTAGATCCATACCCTTAAGGAGATTATCTATTCCAAGACCCCTAATCAAAATTCTATTCAGATATTCTTCATAACAATTAGGAAGATTGTCATTGCCATGGCTGAAAGAAAGCACAAACATATTTGTTTTTCATGACGACGACGATGATAATTGTTGGCCACTATTTGTTAAATCTAGTAAACCTATTGTTGCTGTTGCTGTTAATAATCAGAATGGATAAATTTCCCACTTCTATCGTATCCCCAAAAGCTCATACAAACTATCCCCAACTAAGTTGCCAGGAAACTTGGGTACAGGTATGGGTACGGGGACGCTACTTTTTGAAAAAGGGTACTTGGGTACATCGGGGGTACTGTTATATATATCTATATCTATCTATCTATCTATCTATATATGGGTATGGGGATGCTACTTTTTGAAAAAGAGTACTCTGGTACGTCGGGGGTGTTGTATATATATATGTCATAGTCACATCATACATGCATGTAGATTTCTTCATAAATTATGAATCATGATTCATAATTATAAATTCGATGATTATTTGAACAATGAACATTCAGATTGAAAATTTGAAACATAAAAATTTGATAAGTTATAGACTCAGTAGATATCAATTGGAAGACTGAAAGTTACATAAAATTTGATAAATCATTGTACCAGGCAGCTGTAACAGACAATCAAACTCAGACATGAAGGTACACTTGAAATCTTATTTTAAACACCTATTTGTACTACTGTTACATGCAATAAAAAATTGCAAATTGCCAAATATATTTCTGCGTTGTTGTGAGTGTATTTCTCAGTGTTAAATACAGATGTATATTTTTTATGTGCACATTTGGTAGCCAAACTATGTTCCATGAGTGCTGAACACAAAACCATAAAATTTTTTATTGTAAATCAATGTAAAATCAATCTACCAGATTTGGACAATATTCAGTGGAATTTGAACAGTGTTGCAAAGTGTTTGACATAAGTTCTGAACCAGACTCCATACGTAGTTAGTAAAAAATTAGTTCAGATTTGGTGGGGGGTCATTACATTTATGATTTTCTCCAATGCATTGCATTTTACTGAGTCGACCATACCCCTGGAGTACCCAAACATGGGGTATGAAGTACCCAAACACGGGGTACAGCGTACCGTTTCACCCATAAGTACCCCTTTTTTGTAACGGAGTCTCAGGTACGTGGACCAAGTATGGGGTACGGCAGGGTACGGCAGGAGACGTACCCTATGAGTACCCAAGTAACTGGTACAGGTACGTGTACCCTACCCCCGGGTACGGGTACCCTGGCAACTTAGATCCTCAATGATTTGATGCACAGGCTTTGAAAGATATCATCAATACATCTGAACTTCATATGATATACTATTTTATGAATTTGGATACCTTTAGGTTTTTCTATTGAAAACTTGTATAGAAGTTGTTGGAATTTTCTAGTTGACATGTTTCTTTACCGATAGTAATCAATAACTGCTATAAATTAATGTGTCTCAGGCCCGACTATTAGCACACCCTTCATATTTTTTTCTGGTCATAACTATCACTAAATTGTATGTATATGCTTTATCTCTAAGCCTACTGTTGTTTTAATTGCTAAAGGCTTTGCTGCGTTAAAAAGGGTAAGAGAGATGGACACACTCAAGGACTGGAGCTATCATGGTAACCAGTGAAATAAAGCTTAGACAAATGAAATGAAATATAGAGAACCAAGGCACTTGAGACACAATTATATAAATCAGATGGAACGTAGAGTATTTCAAAAATTCAAATATTCAGAACTGCTGCTCAATATTTACATTAAGTGGCGGGAAACCCAACTATGCATCATAGTCCACAGCAATCCATGGTAGAGAATGTGACAATGAGTGTTAAGCTGAAACAAAAGTAGCATTACCTTGATTCTGTAAGCGTTGCTTTGCACATATCATCAGCTTGCTCTATAATATTCCCAATACCTAATATAGTAATAAGCAAATATTATACAAAGGCAGATAATTCTTAGCATGCTGAACTTCATATAATTCTGTAATGCCTATATGCTACTTTTCTACGGGCTGGAGAAAGAAAGTCAATAAGAAAATCTGACAATGGATATAAACAGTCAGAAATGGTGTAATAAGGCCCAAGTAGAGGATAGAATACAAAAGACCCATAGCATCTAAGTTGGGCCATGAGACATGATAATGTTTAGCCCAAGGGAAAAATCTATCCTCAGCTGAAACCTTCACGAGGAAGAAGGCACCTAGTCCATCAAGATAAAACCAAAGCTATGTGAAGGACCACTGTAATAAGAAGAACCTCATAGCATCTCCAGTAGACATATCCAGTTTGCATGTTCAGCAACTTAGCAAGGAAGAAGCTGCCTAGTGTGTTACCAAGATATCACAACACCTAGTTCCCATCTCATCATGACATTATCTCTTTCAACATATACTTCATTAAAGATCACACGAGTCAAGAAATATGCAAAGAAAAATTGCATGTTCATCACGATTTCCTTCAAAATGCCTCAAATTTCACTTCTAGGTTATTAAAAGCTGATATCATTGAAAATCAAACTGCACATCAACATCTATAAACTTTCTCATCAGAGACACAATGGAAGAGGTAAATCTTGCGAACATTTTGTAATCATCCCGAAGTTTTGCCTCTGATATGGATCCATGGATAATCAGCTGCTTGATCCTTGGACATCTTTCAAGGATTGCTGCTATCCATTGAGTAAAGAAGTCATTAATCACTGTTGATCCCAACTCCAGAACCACCACATTTTCCAGCAGAGATGATCCTCTTATGCCACATTGGAACAACCCATCCCTCAGATCATAACACAAGGATAGATATTTCAAATTAGGAAAGCAGGTTGCTATAGTCTCCAAGTCCATAACATCATCCTCACCATCATATATTACATCCCAAATGCGCAATCTTCTCAATTTAGCAGATCTTGATATCATCTGGTTAAATTTCGGCCACATTATGGTAAAGCCACTAACATCCACAACCTCCAAATCATCAGTTAACTCTCCTATGTCAAGATGAGCGATTGCCACATCTTGAAATTTAAGTTGTTTGAGGCTCCCTTTACTGATGACTTCAAAAAGCTCAATTGTAGTCTCTTTCAAATGCAGACTTTCCAAGTTATCTGCTTCCAAAACCAATTTGTCTAAGCTCACGTCTTCCACATAAATGTGCTTCAAACTGGGATTGGTCAACTCCAGATAATTTACACCATCCGGGAACGTGAGCTCTGGGTCCACTAGAGAGAAGGACTCAAGCTTAGGGCACATAGTCAACAAAAGTACCAATTCTATGCCAGAGATAGTGACATGCTGTAGGGAAAGAGATTTCAGGCAAGGAAACCTTTGATAACTCGGCTCCACAACTGATATGGTAGCATAGCCTAGAACTAGATTTTCCAATATATGTCTACCGCACCTTTCCAAAACACTGAGACTGGGCTTTGAATGCACAACATATACCAAACTGCGCAATGTCTCTTTGGTGTACATGAGCCATGCAATCACAGGGGCTGCTGAGAATTCAACTGTATCATTCATGCAGATGGAAAGATTCTTTAATCCTTTTGTTTGAAGAATGGTCTGTGTGATAAGCATCTCGAGCCTGCTAGAATTGGGTTCTCTGTAAACAGAACTATCTTCAGAATTAAAAGAAAGGGTATGCAGGTGATTCTTTGCAGCATCCCTCCATTTTCTGCATGTCAGTGAAGCTCTTACAACATCATGGGCAGCACCAAGGCTAGACAGAACTTTCCCAATAACTTCAACAGGAATTTGATCCATATTTGACGTTTGCCCAATATTGACCTAAGCTTGTTGGCAGAAAGAACAAGAATTAAAATTAAAAAACCATATCTGTAATTCTGTTTCTGAGCACTGATTGGCATGTTTTACTGTCAAAAGTTAACGAGTTCTCCATTGGGTATTCGATTCCCAGGCAGTGATTGACTTTATAGAGAAAAAAAGTTTATGATAAATCAATCCCTCTGTTTCTTAGGGCAATCTAAAACTATGGGGAAGAAACAGAGATGAAAGAAGGCCAATCCATATGAATAAATTTTGAGAGATCTGACCTGCAACTGACAGATTCTGCAAGCTGATGAGGATAGCTGGAGATCATACTTACAGATTGGATAGAAATGAATGTATGCGTTGGGAAGCAGTTATTCAAAGAACGGACCATCTAAAATCCTCCTGCATGCGAACTCGCCATCATCCAATCTCTGTGACAAAAATGCTGAATCGACATCCAAAGGAAAAATGTTAAAGCCAAAGAAAAGGTAAAGCGTAAATTAGAGGAGAGGAAAGGAACAAGGAAGGAAGTTCCGGATCGAGGAAAGGAACAAGGAAGGAAGTTCCAGATCGGCTCAACGAATTAGTACTAGTTTGTTATTGGGTGCTATTTTATTTATTTTCTAATTGGGGTTTCATAGAGTGGGTGCCTCGCCTAAGCCCTGGTTCCTGAAAAACGAGTCAACCAGGTTGGGAAGACAGGGATGACGTGTACAACTTGATTTGGTAGAGTCGCAAAATATAAACTGAATTACATAAAATTTATTTCAAGGACTTTACCGACATTTTGACTAGTGAAAAGCATGGAGGGTTTCAAATCTTCATAAGCTACATACAAATCTATGTTAAATCGCAAGTTCAAATTTAACCATCACCATTTGCACGGTTTTAGCAACTTTTTTAAGTGTGGTTCACCATTTCATAAAAGAAATAGACACCTGATATGGTTTTAGCAATTTTTTTGAAAGTGTGGTATGGATTATTACATACACTAAACAAAACCATTTTATATAAAACAATAATGAAATTTCTCATAAATATAAATACAAATCTCGTTCCTAAATCAACAACTTATGATCTTATCTTGTTTTAATTTTCTTATATTGTCTTTTCTGTATACCAATGGAACTAGCAGCTCCCATCACAAGGCTAAGAGAACAATTGCAGTTAATCCCAATTGGCATCCAGGATAAAGATTTATGTGAGATGATATTCTCTTTATAGCTCAAATGTCCTCATGCCAGATGCAATACATATTGGAGCTTGGCACCAATGGGCTCGGTTATTGAATCCAAGCACAAAGAGGGATATTGAGTAACGAAATCCCAAAATAGATACGTGACTGTACTCAAGAGTGTAAATTATGACAAACCCACAAACTCGCCTATCCCACTACATAGATCGAACTTTTTAATTAGGAGTCACATAGACTCTAGAGGAGTCCCATGAAAATGTAAAAGACACAATCCGTTGGGAATTTACTTTAGACTAGTAGTGTAACACCCTTTTTTATTAACAATTCGACCGCACCGTCGCTTCAAGATATTTTGTTATTTTTAAAAGTTTAGAGGTTTTATTTATGTAATTTGTTTTGGTCTAAGTTCTTTGGACAATCTTTAAACAATTGGGGTTCGTAGCTACTTAGCGTATCCAGGATCCTCCCAGTGCATGGGAACACGTCCAGGCACAAGGTTAACCAATTCAAGCAATTCATGCCAATTGTTATCCAAAAATGTAGGCAACTTCTTTTTAAAGTTTTCACTCAGGCCAAGTTTTTGTTTACTCAGAAAACCATTTTCATTTTAAAAATACAGGGAATGTTTATTTTATTTATATTTTGTTTTCAAATTCAGAAAACGATATTTTTTAAGCATTTAAGAATGCGCTTTTTTGTTGGGTAAAACGCCTAGCCACATATTCATGCATATGTTTTTTTTTTAGGAAAATGATTAACAAAATAAAACTTAGCAGTAGGGGACAAAGCAAGCTCATTTATTCTCAAATTTACACGAGTTTCATAAGAGATCCACTTACCTGTAAGGATCGTTGACCGCCTACATGTACAGAGCTCCACAGACCAAGTAGACAGGGATCCACCACCGCAACTCGACAACAAATTCACCACGTCGCCAACGGCTCCACTACACCAACAGATCGAGCAGACAAATGGACGGCTCCACCTTCGCAGCTCGACAACAGATACACCACACCACCAACGGCTCCACCACGACACTGTTAAAATTGTTGTGCCATTTAGATCTTCAAGCAATGAGTCCAAGGATTATTATTGCAGTAAAAGGAGAATGAAGATACACACTGAACAAATCAAACCACACAGGAAACATATGAGTATAGCTTAGATAATTACAATATCATTGTCATTAATTAAATCCGGTGTTACAATAGTTTATATAGGAAAAGAATTCGAATCAATTAGGGATGCATTCGAATCTCCCCACTGGATGTGACTGTACCTAACTGACTAGCTAACTCAGGATGTCTCAATCAATATCGAAGTCCAAATAGCTAACTCCATATGTCTAAACAACTCATACAATTAGTAATAAACAATTAACTAAGTCTAAATGAAGTGGTAGGTGAGCAAAGGCGCCTAATCCACATGCAACCATGCATAACTAGCACTAATTGAACTGATTGTGATCTAACTGAATGTAACTGGAAACTAACTAAGCTTAACTAGTTCCAACCCCAACTGACTGAAGGAGGTTGGTGTCGGGACTCCCAATGGCTCCTAAGATGTAGGGATTGATCTAGGAAGCATTTAAACTGATGCATGCAAGTGCAGACAGTGTCAGTTAGCCTCTAGCAATGTTCCCTGCACTCTAGTAACTTGTACATGTGGCCCCATTAGGCCAAGTGGACCCAATGGTACTAGTGGACCCAATTAATTAATAAAGACTCATAAGTTAGGCTAAATAATCTAATAGATAGTATGGTCAAGGGAGGATTAATAATATTAACACCCCCCCTGAATCCTAACTTGGACAACTGTGGGCCCTGGCAACAAGGCCATAAGTCACCCATATACAATCTAAAAGATCAAATGATGCTTAATACAACTGAGGAAATAGGGGAAAACCTCATGGGAACCCCCCCTCCCCCCTCAAGATAAGCAGAAATCAAGAAATACAAGTTTAAAAACATGCAAAATATTTTGCTGCAATTTGCACCAGTAATACAGTATTCCGGTTATTTTGTGCAGCAGCATCATGAATCTGTGCATGTGAACCTTTGAATCCAAACAAATTCTTATGTCTGGAGGAATCTTCCTCTTTGGAAGAAGAATATTGTACTCAACTGAATAAAAAATACAAACAACTGCACGGTGAAAACTAGACCCATGTAGAGCAGTTGAAATCAACTGATGAGAGAAAAAGTTCTTGAGAATTCAAACCATGTGAGGAACACCCAAGAACCTGATATATGGCAGCCTTGAACATCAATCCATGTGAGGTAAAATCAGCCCCAAGTGTTAGGAGCAAGTGTCCAGGCAGATGCAGAATGTCTCCCTCTTTACTAGTTCTGTGAGGAGATGAGCATGCGATTAAAGGTAGAGAATCCCTCAGACTATGGAGAGCGAATGCATGAGCTCCATAATATGATATAGCTTCATAAATAACCAATAATTCACAAAATCTAATATCAACAAACTCATAAGACAGAACTAACATCGAATCCTCAACAACAAAATTGAAGGAGAGTTGCGGTGCTTGATTTGTCACACCGAAAGTTGATGAAACCAGTTATAAGCAATACTGAAAGCTCTTGAATCTTAAAACCTGAACCAAATATTATCAGATCAGAAAATAAATCAGATCCAAATCGGTTCATATCAGATCCAAAACTGTGCTCCACCGAGATGGTAGATGCACAATTTTCTCCTTCTTCAAAATTCTGATTTTTGGTGCATGCAATCCTGTAAGAATTTGCTCGAAGCTCTAGATTAATGAGAGTGAATGGATCACTCCTATAATCTGATATTATTTCCATAATATCCATGGTATTACTTATCTACACACTAGCAACATCATTAGAGATAGAGAAATCAAATTCCTCTTCCTTTTCTGAAACAATCACCGGTAAATTATGCACAAAATTTCAAGAATCATTGGAGAATTTTTGTAAAGAATAGAAGGAGAGTTTTTCTTCAAAAATAGAGATTCAGATGTCTTCTTCTGGATCAGCCATGTGAGGAGATGAGATATCAGAGATCTCATACACTTCCAGTGCAGCAGGAGAAGGAGTCACTCCAAGGAGACTTTCTTCAATTCAAATTGACTGTTGGGAAAATTCTGCTTCTTCTTCATCTTCAATAATTTGCTTTTCTATGGGAGAGGGCATGAACTCATCATGTTGGATTTTATTTGAACCTCTCTGAACATCTGGGATTTTAGAGTCATATCCCATTTGACTGCTAGGTCCTCTTTATAGAGGGAAAGTGATGAAGGATTTCCTGGAGGCAACCATGTGGTTGGATGCTCCATAATCTGTCACATAAGCCTTCAACGGAGTGAGGCTTGCATGCAAGCATCTCTCATCTTCTTCAGTCTGCTCTTCATCATCAGACATCTCTGCACCTTGTGGAAGGGAAATATTGTTCTGTACACATAGAGCTTTCAGCTGGTCCAAGGTCTTCTTCATACATGAGTCTTCTGGATGAAAACCCCTCATACAATAGGGATATTATTTCTTTTCGAACTTCTTCTTTTTCCTAGAGCTGGAGGCTCCTTCAAAAGTCTGCTGATCCTGTTTAGGCTTCGAATCAACTGCTTTAGGCTCCTTCTTCTTTGATTTCCCTTTGTCTTGCGCTTTGCTAGAGTCAGTTACTAGGAGAGCTTGATGTTTGGAGGTCTTGATGACTCCCATTTGAATAAACTTCTCTTGCTCCTTAATTAAGGACTCGGAAAAGGAATCAAGTGAAAGAATTTTCCAATCGAGGAAGCCTTCCCGCTTGGAATGCAATATAGAAACAAATACAGAATACTCAGTTCCGAGTTTGTTTAGAATGGAGAGCACATTTTTCTCAACCTTCCTTTCTATTCCGCATTGTCTGCATTGAAGTGCAATAGACTTGAATTTAGTAAAGAATTGCTCAATAGTCTCGAAACTACTAGGATGTAAGGCTACCGGCTCATTCTCCAGGAGTTGTCCTTGAAGCTCATCTTGTTTTCCAAACAAGTCTTCAAGCTTCTCCCAGGCTTCTCTGGGTGTCCTCAAACCTTCAAGGTGGAAGAGGAGATCTTTGGATATATGAGTGCATAGATAAATGAAAGCTTCATCTAAGTGGTTCAGAAACTTGTTCTCTCAACTGGCTGATGGGGCTCAGCCTCCCTCAGCCTCCCTTCCAAGTATTATCCTGAAGTATCCCTTGTTGCGCAAGGAAACCTACATATCAACCCTCTAATCAAGATAATTGGAGGTTGGAAGGATCCAAGGAGTAGAAGATAGATAATCCATAATTCTCCGGCTGAAATATCACAAATCTTCACACAAGCTACGTAGCACCTGTAGAGTTTCACTGCAAAACACTAAAACATTCGAACTATGTTAGAATCATGCTTTTCCTCTCGACATGAACATGTTTTCAGGGTCAGTCACACCCGCACCACCACTCTGAATAAATTCCGAGGAAGAAAATCAAGATTGGGGACTTCTGTGGAAACCCATCTGCTTTTGATGTTCAATGGAGAGAAACAAACATGAAGCCTTCTTGAAATGGATACGATACCATGTTAAAATTGTTGTTCCATTTAGATCTTCAAGCAATGAGTCCAAGAATTATTATTGCAGTAAAAGGAGAATGGAGATACACACTGAACAAATCAAACCACATAGGAAAATGATAAGTATAGCTTAGATAATTACAGTATCATTGTCATTAATTAAATCCGGTGTTACAATTGTTTACATAGGAAAATAATTCGAATCAATTAGGGATGAATTCGAATCTCCCCAATGGATGTGACTGTACCTAACTGACTAGCTAACTCATGATGTCTTAATCAATATCGGAGTCCAAATAGCTAACTCCAGATGTCTAAACCACTCATACAATCAGTAATAAATAGTTAATAAAGTCTAACTGAAGTGGTAGGTGAGCAAAGGCGCCTAATCCACATGCAGTGATGCATTAGCCATGCATAACTAGCACTAACTGAACTAATTGTGATCTGACTGGAAACTAGCTAAGCTTAACTAGTTCCAAGTCCAACTAACTAAAGGAGGTTGGTGTCGGGACTCCCAATGGCTCCTAAAATGTAGGGATTGATCTAGGAGGCGCTTAAACTGATGCATGCAAGTGCAGTTAGTGTCAGTTAGCCTCTAGAAGTGTTCCCCACACTCTAGTAACTGGTACATGTGGCCCCATTAGGCCAAGTGGACCCGATGATACTAGTGGACCTAATTAATTAATAAAGATTCTTAAGTTAGGCTAACTAATCTAATAGACAGTATGGTCAAGGGAGGATTAATAATCCTAACAGACACCACCGCCTCCACCACACCACCAGACCGAGCATAAAACGACTCCACCATTGTACACAACAACAAAAAGAGTAGGGCGCTAACAAATCGAGGAGGGCTCACCAACAGATTGGGTAGGGGAACAACAGACTGAGGAGGGTGCAACAATAGACCGAGAAGGGAACCAACAGACTGATGAGGGGACACCAGCAGACTGGGCGAGGCACTAGCTGATCGAGTAGTCGAACAATCTGCGCAGCTCGACGAAGGGTGTCGACCAGTCTGTGCGTTGAACAGGTTGGTCGGGAAAACAACGTCGAAAACAATAAACAATGGCGTTCCATTAATACATATATAAACTTTGTTCGACTGAACAAATTTTCGATCAAAAAAATTTTCGATCGAACAATTGTTTGGCGAAAAAACTATCTACTGGACGTTATTTTTCTGGCAATCTGTGCAAAGCGTGCATTACGAGGCACACCGTTAACTATAAATTTCAGCCGAAAGTTAGTGGTATGTTTTTGGCTGAAAACATAAATTAGTTCAGATGAAAGGTGTTGGAATACAGTTTCCAAAAAACGATTCTCGCCGAATAGACACCCAGGCTTAAAACTTACATCCAATATCAGAGTTTGATTATTGGCTTCAGGGAGACACCTTTGTTGCTAACAATTCAAATCATTTGATAGAGCAATTTTATCTTGGGTATGTGATAAAACTGGGTTCAATGGAGATTTGTAGTGGTGATTCATGTGTTGGAAGAGAATACCAAGTAGTTATAGAATTGGGATTGCGAAATTTAATGGTCAGAACTTTAAGCTATAGAATTTCAAGATGGAAAATCTTCTTGTATATGGTGAACAATGGATTGTTGTGGATTCGGGTACACAACGAAATAAGAATGGGAGAGTCTAGAAAGAAGGGTGTGGAATACAATTCGACTTTGCTTATCATACTCAATATTGTTCATGGTATATTTTAAGGGAACAATTTCATCTATTGGCTATTAAAAAAAATATAATCGTTAGTTAGCTTAAAAATTAGCCTATTTTTACATAAGATATGATTAAATTGCTAAAATTTGCCAAAAACTTACAATCATATTATTTTTTGTTGTTGAATATTTGCCTATATATCTATATGTATAATTTTTCAATCTAAACAATGGCCTAGAATACTACACATAGATATAATATCTATATCCTTAGAAAATACCTTGGTCTTGTTGAATGTGTATGCTTAAGATAATGCATTTAAGTCGTGGAATAAGCTAGGGAGTTTGTATCAATCAAATTCCCTAGTAAACAAGTTGTTTCTTCAAAATAAGCTATTTCACCTTAAGATAGATGATAATAACTTAGTCACATATCATTTAAATGTCTAAAACACCAGCAAGCCAACTTACCTCTATTGGTATTAAGATGGAGGAAGAAGATAAATGCATTACCCTATTAAGTTCTTTGCCAAATTCCTGGGATAATTTGATTGTAGCAATAGGTAGTGCTAGTCAAGCCACTTTAAATTTTGAGGAAATAATGGTATCCTTGCTATTAGAGGAAATGAGGTGGAAAACCATGGATAGTCAGAGCATGGATTCCTTGTTTGTGAGAGGTCATCCCGAAGATATAAATACAAATAAGGATTTAGAGGGGAGATATAAATCTAAGGGTAGATCTAAATCTCTAGGAAAATATTTGAGGAAATGTTGAAAATGCGTTAAAGATGGGAATTATAAGAAGGATTGCCGATCTAAAAATGTTTATAAAGAAAAGGGATCTAATGATGCCCCTTCCATAGAGGCAAAGATATCCTTAAAAGGAGGGGACGTGTATCGATATTGTACAAGCACCTGTTCAAATTGTGATGTATTGTTTATTGACGAGAGCTGCATCTTTTCATATGAATCCTCATAGGGAGTGGTTCCATGAATATGAGAGCCATAATGGAGGTGATGTTTTCTTAGGAGATGACTCGACAACCAAAATCATAGGTCATGAAATATTTAAGTTGATGTTCAAGGATGGAAGGATTAGAACTCTCCCCAGGGTTTTACACATTCCATATCTAGCTATAAAATTGATATCCATCAATAAGATGAATGATTAGGCATACAAACCATGTTTGCAAAAAAAACATGCAAAATAGTACAAGGATCAATGGTATTGGTGAGGGGAGTTCGGAATGGAAATCTATACAAACTGTTGGGAAGCACAATCACCAATGGGTGTAACAATTTTGTAGCGCATGAGAGTGGAAATAAAGAATAAAGAACCCCGACAATATTTGGAGGAAAGGAAATGTTATGGGATCAAAGATTGAGACATATTTGAGAGAAGGGATTTCAATTATTACATGGAGATGGTATGTTTGGTTGCACATAAGATTTCGATTTTTGTGAGGATTGCATACATGGTACATAAAATTGAATAATATTTTAATTTGGTGTTACAAGATCAAATGGAATCTTGGAGTGAATACACATCAATGTGTTTGGACTTGTGCATGTTCCATCATTAGATAAATTTATGCATTATATTTCATTTATAAATGATTTCTCTAGGAACACATGGAATTATTTCCTTTGAAAGAAATATGAAGTATTTGATAAATTTAAAGGGTTTAAGGATTTTGTAGAGAGTCAGACATATAATAAAATAAAGGTGTTGGGGACTGATAATGGCGGGGAGTTCTGCGTAAATAAATTTGAGGAATTTGGTAAGACGTGTAGAATAGTAAGGTAGAAGACTACTCTATACACACATCAACATAATAGAGTTACATAAAGAATGAATAGGATGCTGATGGAAAAGGAAGGGAGCATGCTCAATGGTGTTGGGTTAGGACAAGTATTATGGGTAGAGGTAGTGCATACTCCATGTTACTTTGCATCAACATTGATTGGCAAAACTTTGCATGAGGCATGGATTGGTAAGAAACCCTTGCTTAAACATCTGAAGTTTTTTGGGTGTGATGCTTATGCACATTTTCCAAAGGAAAAAAAGGAGTAAGATGGATAATAAAGCTGAAAAATGTAATTTTATTGGTTATAAATATGGTGTGAAAGGCTTTAAACTTTGGAACTTAGTAACTAAGAAGAGTTTTTATGGTCAAGATGTTGTTTTTAGAAAGGTTAAAGATGTTCCAAAAAAAAATCACTCCAATGGAAAAGGAACCAAATAAAATAGAGTTTGATTTGGAGGATGAAGAATCTAACTCAACAGAAGAAGTTGAATAAGAAGAAGAAGATCCTCATACCCTAGTTTTAAGGAGATCATCTTGAGAAATAAGGAAACCATAAAGGTATTCCCCTCTTGATTTTTTATCTTGCTTTGATTTATCTAGTACTAATGATGATCATGAAGGAATCAATTGATTTAGAGGATGGTGAACTCTAGAAGAAGGCCATGGTTGAAGAAATGGATGCCTTGGATAGAAATGAAGCTTGGTATCTAGTTGAGTTACCATTTGGAAGAAAAAACGTGGGTAGCAAATGGTTGTTTAAGAAGTTGAATGAAAAAGGTAAAGTGGAGAAGTATAAACCCTACTGAGTAGCAAAGGGATATAAGTAGTGGAAATTGATTTTGGTGAATTTGTTTTTGCAATTTCTAAATTAAATTCTATCCAGTTCCTTCTTTATATTGTTGTTGCTTCGATCTTGAAGTAGAGGAAATGGATGTGAAGAAAACATTATTACATGGATATATTGAAGAAGAAATCTACATGAAACAACTAAAAGGTTTATCGTAAAAAGAAGGAAAGAGCTGGTTTGTAAGCTAAATAATTCCATTTATGGTCTAAAGCAATCTCCAAGGATGTGGTACCAAAATTTCAACACACACATCCTTGGATTGGGGTTTGTGAGAAGCAAGACAGATCACTGTGTATATTCCAAGTAGGTTGGTGATCACTTCATTAATATATTATTGTATGTTGAATATATGTTTTTGATGGTAAACAACATGAATGTCACAAAAGTAGGTGAAATCACAACTATCATCCACATTTGACATGAAGGATCTTGATGCTCCTAACTTCATACTAGGAATGGAGATTAAAAGAGATAGTGCAAACAAGAAACTCTGGTTGAGTCAGAGAAATTATGTTGAGAAAATATTCCATATATTTAGCATATAAAAAAGTAAACCAGTCAAGGTCCTTATTGTAACGTCCCCGACCCTCCAACCGGTGAAGAGGACGCTACTATCACCACACCAACGGGCAAACAACCCCATGAACATGAACATGGATAAATGTTGATATTAAAAAGCTCAATATAATACATACTAAGATGCATATAACATAGAAGGATGCATAGTTACTCAACATTGAACGGAAGCAAACATATACATTACAACATTCAACATGTTCATCATTTCTCATGAGACAGTAGATATAATTGCAGAGATGAGATAGATAGGAGTACTTATCTTTTTAATGAAGAACTCGCCCCGCAACCAACTACTTTGCTACAACGTTCCACCCAACCATAGGCCAGCATGCTCATCAATCTCTCAGTAACACTGCCACCCCTAAGCTGGGCATGATTCCTCAAGGAATAAGGGTCAATGCAGGCTTACACATAGCCAAGGTTTGCCAATCAGCCAAACCCACACAGTGGGGTTTTACCAGGTCGTCAAGGAGATAGGAAAGGCTAAATGCTAAGCTAGTGGCCTCAACACCAGTCTTCTCAAGCATCCCAGCCTCTAATCCTACTCTCAACAGTCCGAAGACCAACCACTGCATACCGCAGAAAAACAACCCATTCACAGCTCTGTGGAGAAGGCAAAGACAACCGGGTGGCAATCCCAGACAAAAGGTGAAGCACAGTTTAGGTCCAACCACACTCCAGAGTTGTTCTTGGCCCTAGCGTGGCCAAAACAACTCAGCAACAATCCCCAAAAGACGTCTGCTGCCTCAACAACCAAGAAGCAACCCAAAACCAGGGTGAATCGACAACCCAAACTCACAATGAAAACTATGGCAACCTTACACAGTCTCAAAACAGGGGAGAAGTCTGATTCTCAATCTTGGGCAAAAGAAGGACATAAGCGTAGACCATAATCTGATGAGGAAATGCCGAGAACTTTACACAGTCCGTAGTTGGGGCAGAAGCATAACTCCCAGCATAGACATGGGAGGACTCAACCAATGGAGTTGGAAGTCAATGACCATCCAACATCTAAAAGCCCACAACACACAGCTCCTCAACGCAAACGCTGAAGAAAGTTACACAGACGGAAATGGGAAAGGAACAAACTCTCAACCTGTGTGCAAGGGGAAGAGACACAGTCCAAAAATGGAAGAAGGAAACACACACAGAGTTCGAAATGGAAGAAGAAATCGGACTCTCAACAGCATCCAAAAATCATGGGAAGAACGACAACAACCCAAATCGCGGGTTAAACCAATAGTAAGCCAGAATCGTGGATGAAAACCACGGCTATTTCACATACACAGCAGAAATCGTGCCCTTGAGGCCACTCTTCCAGCTTGCTGCATGCACAAAACCAAAGGAGAACCCCGACTGGTGTGTGAGGGAAAATGATGGGAAAACTGTGTGTGAGGAAAACAGAACGTCTCTCCGTGTGAGGATGGAATTTCCTAGATCACAATCATGAAGGTGAAGACCAGGCCAACTACCTGCGTGAGGGAAATGATGGCTTCGGCCGCTGGGTATGAGTACCGTCAGAGCTAACAGTAGCCTGCCATACTGACGCCCCCCCCCCCCCCCCCATGCCCACGTTTCCTCAAGCAGTAACTGCCCTGAACTAACGCTTGCCCCAAATGACTTGGTGGCTGAAAGAGACAAGAAAGGGGGTTGACACATGGCACTTTCCCAATGGATCCCATGGTTAGACAATCCCCCTCCCTTATCCTTAGGAAAATCATGCCCTTTTCATTTTAACGTTGTACCGTCGTAGCTGGATGTAGGTTTATTTTAATTGATGTGTGTATTTACATGATGCCAAACTATAATGTGCCAGATAGCACGATATACCATTGGCAACTATACCTATTGCCAAAACATACACAACCAAATCAATGGTGGGGCTTTTGCCTTTAGCTCCTCACCACAATTAATTACATTATATACATCATGCAAATGGGGTCAAAACTGGGGTGTTACATTCCCCTCCCCCTTGGAATAACACCGTCCTCGGTGTTCCAATACATAGGAATACATATACAATTTGCACATCCAAAATTTCAAAATTTTGCATATGTGTCCCACGTTCAATTATTCACTTTGAACGTTCAGGACCAAGCCCCTCGGCTTCCACGAACTTCTCCCATTGGTTCTCAACTTTCAGCTTATCCCGAAGTCTAGGAACTTTGTGGCTGTTGCCCTCTTCATGTTCCCTCATTGGGCAGTCCCGACATAAATGATGTCCTTTGCATTCCCAACATTTCATTGGCTGCTTCATCTTTACCTGATCAATTTCTTTTGAGTCTTCATGCCTGGACCGTTTCTCAACGGGTCACTTGGATGAATGTCCCATCACTGATCCACCTTCCTTTCCTTTGCCGATTGCCCCCAGAAGGATTTTCACCTCCCTTTGCAAACCAATAGAGTTTTGCAAAATCTGGTGGTTCATTTCATTCTGCCTTTTCTGTATCTTGAGCATCTCCCCAAGATTTTCTTGGGTCTTGGAAATCATTTGAAGGAGACTTCCAGCTAAGTCCAACAAATTTTGATCTGCTGCCATGATCAATGTGCACCACCGGGTTTCACTTTTCTCACCTGTGAAATGCACCATTGAAATTCTGTCAGGCCAAGCATAATATAGACATTAAAATCAGTCGGTTAACTGCACAATTGGCATGACAGTCCAAGTCTCATCAAGGAGACTTTCATATTTTTCATGCCTTCCCAACAGGCACACGAGCTCATTCATGTCCATTCTTGGGCAGGGAGTTAACCATTCCAGCATTCATAATTTACTTTAAGAAAATACACACATTCCATTTTCAGTCATACATGCATTCAACAATCTTTTGTTTTCACAATGCATAAATATATATGTATATATAATCAAAAGGCAAGAGAGAGCAGCAGAGTTTTTCTCCCCTTTGTTTTGTTCCATCCTGGAACCCACACCACCGCTGTGGCTTTTCATGCTCTCAGCCTCTTTCACTTCACCGTGAATGCTGGACCAATCCCTCTTGGTCATGACACTTAGTGTCTCTGGTCTATTTCAGACCTCTGAACCATGGAGTCTATCCACATGGCTTGTCTCGGCTGCTAGGACCTCCACAGTATTACTAGCACCTTTTTCATTACCACTCATTCTGAGCTCTCCAGGACAGTCACATGTCCACATGCACCCCTATGATGCTCTCATAGTCCTTGCTCCCAACGATACCTATATCCAAACATTGAATAGACTCACATGTTTAGTTTATTCTCATCAGTTTTATCTCAAGAACAAGAGCTAAAACATCATAACCAAATCATATACACATGTACATTCATAAGCAAAATAATCCAATACTTATCTGTATTGTGCGTTTCCTCGTCAGTCCACAGGATCCTGCTTCGCTTTGCAAGCCTTGGGATCGCCTATGGACTTGGATGTTAGGTCAGCACACCGGATGCTCCACAACATCAAATAATTAATGTCCAACCAGTACACCCTCATGTCGACTGGGCTTGGAACTTTACCACGACCATTTCCAGGTCCAGGATCTACTATGGATCCCCATGCATATAACAACCCAACATACACTTAGACCAACATACACTTATATCAACAATACACTTATACCAACATACACTTATATCAACATACACTTATATCAACAATAATGCACACTTATATCAACAATAACCCTTACTCCGCAACCCCTCACAACAACCGCTTGCCTTTTCTCTTTAGGGTGCAACACCCAACTGCATCTATTTAGCCTGTCAACACGAGCAATATAGCAAACTCATCAACATTATTGCTCTAAAACTGTAACCATATTTCATATCATTCACTATCAAGTATTGAGACACCAGGAGTGCGTCCACTCCCTAGGGTGTAGTCAATATTGAAAACCCTTTCATGACTTGACATCGAAAAAAGTGTGCACCCTTTTTCGGTGTGTGCCATGTAGGCCCTATTCATACTCAAGCAATCGATCATCATGGAAATAAAGTCAAAACATGTTCTGCATATGGAATTTTAATAATTTGACATGCATATTCTTAGCAAGGGTCACAGAAGACTTATCCATTTGCTGACACAGTATTCCTTCGTTAAGAAGGAATGGGGCTCCCTTCTCTGAGTTGACAGTCCCTCGGTTAGCCACCCCAACTCCTTTTTACCTTTCATATCCACACATGTCTTACCGACATAATCTATACCATCTCACTCATGTTGCTTACCAAACATGTAGTGCAGATGAGACATTTCCAAAATGTCCAATGGAGTTTCACCCGAAACTCATTTCCAAGATAAGGGAAAACCTTCCCATGAAGTTGGGCTCCTGTAGGCCATCACACATGATCTTCCTGTAGTGTGTACCCCTGGTACATTCATCAAATAGCCAAACAGTCAATCATTATTTGATAATACAATCCAAATTGATTGTTCCATAACCAAGCAATGACATTAGTAATCAAATTCAATAGGAATTTGCAATTTTGTCTACTACAGAAATTAGTTTGCTTGGCAACGAGGTGATCCTCAATTGTGGGTCTCTTGTAAGCAACACCACTATGCCCATTATAATTTTATGCTTACTAGCATAATATGAATACCCACTTACAATGCGTCCTCCTGACACAATCTTATGCAAGCCAATAGTGATTAGTAGTTATCAGCAATTCCTTAAATCCGAAATTCACAACTCAAGTTTAACAACCCATTATGCATACCAACTATTTTCATAGCCATGAGACTCTTCTCATAAGGTTTGGCTCTTTCACATGGTAGATTCTGGCATTTGTCATGGTCTTACTCTCATTGCCATGCTCTAAATAATCTACCTGAAACCTGAGCTTCAATCAACCAAACACTTGGTAAGTCTGGATGCATATAACCTTCTCATTGTTGCAACCATCACTGAAGCATTTTCAGAATTTATAAAATTCAAATACTTCCAGCTGTTAATCACATCAATATTACCAAAACTCATTTACTTCACGCAATCATTATCATACTAACATTTGCAAGGTATAGTCACATCATTCATGAAATTAAATGAGATGTTTAGATACTCCTTATTTTACAAGCGTATCATTTGTACCACCTTGCTCTTCCATAGAGCATTCCCAACAGCCAATTGGTCATGACTATCCTCTTTATGCACTTACTATCCTGCATTCATAACAGCCTTTGAAATGGTTCCTGAATTGTCATCAATTCATCATTTCAGCCATTAGTTATTCATAATATCACATGCACTCATCTCAATGCATTCATGCAATGCATCACAACATTTGCACCTGTACTTATGCAATCAGTCACTCACACCCTTCATATGCATCCATTCAATGCATGACTACAAGATTCATAAAATCTTTTTAATGCATATCTATTCAATGCTACCTTGCATTGATTCAGGAATACTATGCATTCAACATACCATGCATGGCCTAACCATGACTACTTCATATAGGATGCATTACTACAATTAGTCCATTAGTACTTACTTTCCTTGGGCTACTAAGCTCAATCAACATATACAGGCATGACACCTTTCTATGTTCAAATATCCACATGGTATGAGGTCTCTTACCTTTACCACTCCTTGGAATTTGTCGTAATTAAACCATTACCTACATGGATCCTACTTACACCTTCAACACTACCATTTTAGTTGGTATCTTGCAGAGGATTGTGGAATTCGCTCTCGATCTTCTTGATCATGGATCTGTTGCCTTATCCCTTTCTTTATAAGGTTGATGGTCCCATGCAACGACATCATCAAAATATTTAGCCACTCTCCTATGTCGTTGGTTTTTCCACCAATACCAATACCGATACAATATTTACCATTAGTGGTTCATTATAAATGTACAATTCCCACTACTTTTACCAATATGTAATATCCTATGCATGCAATACATATCCCCATGCATTTTCAGCATCCCCATGCCATAATCTCTATGTACACCAAGCTTATAAAATGTAAATATAGTTAGCAAGATAGGGGTTAAGGAATCTTCCCTTTCAAATCCCTCATCTTTGCATGGAATTTCTCTTCCACATAATAGCTGGTTCGTCTTCCTGGTCTTTGCTACTTCTAGGCATGCAATTCTCGGATTTGTCCATATTGACAGCAACATTGTTTTTCAAAACAAACACTAGTACTTTTCTGCCCCTCATTCAAACTCTAGTGGTTCTCCATTGTTCTCTGTTGGATATGCTTTCCAACGCCTATCCCCATGCTCCATTCTGACTTTGGGGGTGAAAATCACACTACTTCTAAAATGACGGTTTTCACCAAATCTCTGCATTTTTACACACAACTATATTTCGGTTTATGGTGCCAACTTCAGCCACCTGTAGGAGCAAGTCTAGGAAGATTCAGGAAAAAAATTTCTATCGGGAAAAGTTAGTGCATACAACGAGGAACACTCAGTAACTTGCGGATCTTGTTTCCAATGCACCATTCATCTTTTATGAGTTCTGGGTTTGACTAATTTGCCCAAAACATAGAATTTTCTTTTCACAAGAACGACTGTCTCAGGGGACGACGGGGGTGAAGGGGGCTTGCCCCCTTGTGGCAATCTGGCGCATAAGATCACTACCATTTTTCTCCTTTTCAGCCCTGTAAATCCACTGAAAATCTGCTGAAAATCCCACTGAAAAACTGCTGAAATCCGCTGAGAAATCCCACTTGAAAACTCAAAATTTTCCTTTGTTAAATTGGGTCTCTTCCCAACTAATATTCCGATGTATCGGGTCCTTAGTTGACTAAGATTTCGACACTTTGGTGGTCTGAGCTTCATCTTTCATCCGATGCTCATCGGCGGTCCAATCAATTAAATTTTTCCGACGTTTCGGGCTGATCCTCGGCGGACCGATCCTCTAAAGTTTTCTGACGTTTTCTATACTTGAAAAAATTTCGGAAATTTTTCTTCTTCCTTCCGCCGCCGCATCGGCTGCTCGATCGTCTAAATTTTCTTCGACGTTTCGACGGTCTTCAGGAGATCCCTGCCGACACTTCGGCTCCGTCGACCTTTTCTCCGCCGGCGGCATCGGAAGTCTTTCCATCTAAATGTGCCGACATTTCGGCAGTCTTCAGCTGAATCCTTCCGATGATCTCAACACTTAGAAGTTTTTTTAATTTTCACCCACATCGGCTCAATCATGTACTGTCTGCCACTGTCGTTGTAGCTCAAACCTACCAACCCAGCCGACGTATCGGTGCCTTCAACATCTTTCTTCCGCCGCCGCTGCTGCATCGGAAGCCTTCTCATGAAGCTTCCCGCCGTTGCGGCTCCGTCTCTAGGTTCCGTCCGTTGTGCATCGGGCGGACTTCCGTCTAGCTCATCTGATGATTTTTGGAGTTAGAAAATTTTTGGAATTTTCGTCCTATTTCTTCTGGGTAGTAGGCACCCTGCCTTTGTTAACTGATTCTTCATGGCCCTCTGAGGCCCAATTTCTACAACATACGCTTTGTCACTGCATCTCCATGGCCCATTCAGGCCCATGCTGCAACCTTTGCTCTGATACCACTCTGTAACGTCCCCAACCCTCCGACCGGCGAAGAGGACGCTACTAACACCACACCAGTGGGAAAACAGCCCCATGAACACGAACAGGGATAAATGCTGATATTAAAAAGCTCAATATAATACATACTAAGATGCATATAACATACAAGGATGCATAGTTACTCAACATTAAGCGGAAGCAAACATATACATTCCAGCATTGAACCTGTTCATCATTTCTCATGAAACAGTAGATATAATTGCAGAGATGAGATAGACAGGAGTACTTATCTTTTTAATGAAGAACTCGCCCCACAACCAGCTACATCGCTGCAACGTTCCACCCAACCATAGGCCAGCGTGCTCATCAATCTCTCAGCAACACTGCCACCCTCGAGCTGGGCATGATTCCTCAAGGAATAAGGGTCAATGCAGGCTTACACATAGCCAAGGTTTTCCAATCATCCAAACCCACACAATAGGGTTTTACCAGGTCGTCAAGGAGCTAGGAAAGGCTAATTGCTAAGCTGGTGGCCTCAAAACCAGTCTTCTCAAGCATACCCAGCCTCTAATCCTACTCTCAACAGTCCGAAGACCAACCACTGCATACCACAGCAAAACAACCCATTCACAGCTCTGTGGAGAAGGCAAAGACAACCGGGTGACAATCCCAGACAAAAGTTGAAGCACAGTTCAGGTCCAACCACCTCCAGAGTTGTTCTTGGCCCTAGCGTGCCCAAAACAACTCAACAACACTCCCCAAAAGATGTCTGCTACCTCAGCAACCAAGAAGCAACCCAAAACCAGGGTGAACGACAGCCCAAACTCACAACGAAAACTATGGCAACCTTACATAGTCTCAAAACAGGGGAGAAGTCTGATTCTCAATCTTGGGCAAAAGAAGGACATAAACATAGACCACAATCTGATGAGGAAACGACGAGAACCTTACACAGTCCGCAGTTGGGGTAGAAGCATAACTCCCAGCATAGACATGGGAGGACTCAACCAACGGATGTGGAAGTCAACGACCGTCCAACATCTAAATGCCTACAGCACACAGCTCCTCAACGCAAATGCTAAAGAAAGTTACACAGATGGAAATGGGGAAGGAACAAACTCTCAACCTATGCAAAAGGGGAAGAGACACAGTCCAAAAATGGAAGAAGGAAAAACACACACAGTCCAAAATGGAAGAAGAAATTGGACTCTCAACAACATCCAAAAATCATGGGAAGAACGACAGCAACCCAAATCGTGGGTTAAACCAATAGCAAGCTAGAATTGTGGAT
>LPNX010654061.1:762661-900486 GCA_001517045.1 Pseudotsuga menziesii | reverse complement strand
TCATTTTAACGTTGCACCGTCGTAGCTGGCTGTAGGTTTATTTTAATTGATGTGCGTATTTACATGATGCCAAACTATAATGTGCCAGATAGCACGATATGCCATCGACAACTATCCCTATTGCCAAAACATACACAACCAAATCGATGGTGAGGCTTTTGCCTTTAGCTCCTCACCACGATTAATTACATTATATACATCATGCAAATGGGGTTAAAACCGGGGTGTTACACTTATTCCTACACGTGTAGATTTATCTACAAATCAATGCCCCAAGACAGAGAAAGAGGAAGAATTCATGTCATGACGCGTTCCCTATGCTAGTGTTATTGGTACTTTGATGTATGCAATTATATGTACTAGACCAGCCATTACCCATGAAGTCGGATTTTTGAGCATATATATGTCAAAACCAAGGAAGGAGCACTAGAAAATTGTAAAGAGGGTCCTCGGGTATTTGTGTGACACCATATATTATGCAATATTCTACCAAGGAAAACTTGGACTAGATAGAGTAATACATGCATAGATATTTGTTGGTGCAGAATGGGTTGGAGATATCTATTGTAGAAGATATATAAGTGGTTATATGTTTAACCTATTTGGAGGACTTATCGGTTGGAAAAGAAAGAGATAGGTTTTAGTTGCACTCTCAACTGTAGAAGTTGAATATATGGAAACTACCCATGCAAGTAAATAAGTTGTATGGTTGCGAAAATTGTGTCCATGTGTTTGGGTTGTACAGGAAAAGGTAAGGTTATATTGCAATAGTCAAAGTGAAATCTTCTTATTCAAAGGGCATATTGTTGGTGTCCATGTCTAGTGGAACCAATTTGGGAACAATCTGTGTGCACATCTGGCAGATTTAGTGAGGCAAAAGACTTACAATTTGGGTTTGGCTAAGTAAAGTTTTTTCTTCGTTGAGGAGGAAATGTAGGTCCTCAAGAAGGTGTATTAGAGGGTGGACATAAGCCTACGATAGAGGTTCTTTCTTGTGGATTCAGGAGGTGGCATGCCATTGGGTCTTAGCAGGGTGCACCTCTTAACAATCTTGGGTGAGGTGAGTTTATAGGAAGTCTTGGCATGAGACTCGGGTGAAGACACACCTTGTGAAATAGGCTTTGTATTTCGAAGCAAGCAATAGTGATATAGATTTATATGATAACAAAATGAGAGAGAATATATATAATCACATACACATATATATTGCAAGGAACATAGTGATGCAATAAACTCAAATTCTATTAAATGAATGAAACATAACATACTGTAAAATAAAACTAGCTAGAATGGTGGTGGCTATATCTCTGAGAAGAGATGTTGCGCCGGTTACGATCATTCATTACAAGTTGATTACAAGATAAGGAAAAAGGGCATTTTTATCATAAGGTTGAGGGTGAAAACCCTAACACCCAAAAACCTAACCATAAGAGATTATCCGTAAAAAGGTTTAAGGGTCCCAAGGTACTTAGTTGAGGTGTCAACTTCTCGAGGGCGTAACTTTTGCAAATGATCTTATTTTAAGGTGCTCGGTATCCCATTGGAAAGGTCTAAACAAGAAGTATATATTTCACCTATCCAACCTTGCATTTGGCTATTACTAGAATGTTGCATCACCAAAAAACATCGGTTAAGGACTCAAAAGGGCCATGAAAGGTTTGGACATGAAAATTAGGAACAACTACAAAACTGGAAAAACTATCTTGAGTTGGTGGAATAGTTGGGTGGCCATTGATATCCATCTGGACCATTCCTCCAACTTGAAAAACTATTTTTGATCTAGTGGAATAGGTGAGTGGCCATCGATATCCATCTGGATCAAATAGGCTTGCTGGGTTTCATAAGGAAGCACATGTCAATGAGTGGTATTCAGGAAGTGGGCATGCTTGTTTGGGAAAGAGATGGGTGCAAGTTTGTGGCTAGGATGACTACCTCATAAAGCAGTTGGGACAGACATGTTTCATCATGATTAATGTGGCATGATCTTTGGAAAACGTAGTGATGCACGCATTTAGACATGCTTCCAAGAGGTGTGGAACTCGTTCGACTAGAGGCGTAAGGTACAAATTCCACATGATGTGGTACTGCAGATGCTTTAGGAGAAACCAAGGAGAGTTACACATGCTCTTGAAGTAGGTGAATTCTTGGGGTTTTCAAAGTGGAATGATGGTGGGGCACTCTCCTCGGTCATAACCAATTGGTCACACTTGTCTTGATGCATTCATTTGTAAACTCTATGTATATTTATAAAAAGGATTTAGGAACGCCTAGCTTGGGATGATGCCTTATATTGTTATTGTATCTTCTTTATTTTTTGGCTAAGTGTATTAGTTGGATGTTAACACAAGTATAATTGGATAAGTATGAACATTAAACATAGATACATGTAAAGGTGAAGTGGTTTAGTTAGGTGTAGTCTATCAGGATTCCAACTTGGGTTAATCTCATCATCGACTTGGGAAGTCCCAGGAAGAGCCACATGAATTATTGGAGGGAACAAAAATGGTGATGTAGTCCCATGAAACTGACCTTGTTTGGAAAAATCATCTACCTTTTTGTTTAATTCTCTGTAAACATGCTTATAATTGATCTGGAAAAGAGAAAAGGAATTTTCTTTTATCTGTTATGCCGAAGGCATGGGATGGATATTGTGAATATGAGCTGATTTTTTCATCCAATTTTATTACCAAGAGTGAGTCCCTCATCAATGTAGAAATGTGAATGCACTTCCTATTTGCAAACATTAATAAATAGAAAAGTGAAACAATTTTTTCCTGATTGTTTGGGCCCAACCCCACATTTGTTTTGAATGAAAATAAAGAACGATCTAATATATATAAGATGAAACCTAGTCCATAAGAATTTCCTTGGGATGCACCGCCGAAGAAATCCATGGATTAGCCCCATTGTGTTTTAAAATACGAACTTGATTTCTTTCTATAACTTTAGGTGGTTTTTGGAAGAGGTTAAAAGAATTGAATTCCCTTGAATCCACAATCTCTGAGTCAAGGATCCACCTCCCTTCAAAAATCAATGAATTTCTTGATGTCCACAAGCTTCATACACATATAAGGGAAGTGAACAAACCTGCTTTAAATTTCTCTTGTACCAATCCTAAAAAATAGAGCATGAAATTCCCCTTATCCCCAGTGTATTATATATTAGATCTTTTGAAACTTCCCGTTTCCTTTAGAATCCTTCCCGCATAAACAACAAATGCTTGGACCATTCCATATTTTATTCTAAAAAACATCCAAGATTAGTATTTTATTATTTACAATGAGCCACATTAATACAATACATTTCAAAGAAGAGTCCAATTTCCACATCGGTTTCCAGCACCAAGTTAGAGTTGGAATTCTATCCTCCACAAACAACCGATATCCTTCTTTGTAGTATATATGCCTCTAGAAGTGTTGTACACCCATACAAGTTCATCTTGATGTTCTCTGAGATGAATATGAGTAGAGGACAAGGCCTAAATGAAGCGATCGCAAAAGGTCTCAAGATCTCTAGAATTTCCAAATTTTCAAAAGATATCCATCGTTGATTCCAAATGATAGTCAAGGAAGGATATGCAAGTATCGATAGAGTTGATTTTCCCCACTCTTGAAGGGATAGGATCATCTATGTAGGTAAAGAGACATCCCTATTACATCACATCATCATGTCCGGTCCAACCCTTACTTTCAAACCAAATCCTACCGTCAAAGCTAGAAATCGACTGATCACAGGAAAACATTGAGTTAAATCTTCCATTGGTTAGGGGACCCATGCACAAACCTTTATTTTCTTTTCGAATCCAGTCCAATAGATTTCCATAAGTAATGTATTTATCTAAAACTATGTCTTTCCAAAAGCTTTATTTTCAAATAAGATTCCACAAAGACATTGCTGCCATAACTTTACCAGGATCCACATCTAGACTCAAAGAAAATGCATAACAGTCCCCCTGTTAAGGCTTCCAAGGTTGGAAATAATATCAGCCTCCTCCTCTCCTCGTAATAAAAGATGTAGATACCTCTAAATATGAGGAATTTGTCTTGAAAAATTCAGTTGTATCGACCAATCGATCTCCTTCAACTAGAGCATTTCTCAAATCAGTAAGAGAAAAGGATTGATTCATGGACCCCAGGGAACTGACTAGATGGAAATAAGGTTTTTGGTTCTATCCCTAATTCCTTCCCATATTTCCTTTCACCACTTCAACATTTGAATCATAAATACCCTTAGAATCAAGAAATTGGAGAGCATATGATCAAGCTTACCGGTTATTGTTGTGCCTTATGAATCCGATAAGAATGATCGCACATGATCCAACTCCTTTTGAGGTAAGAAGTGATTGAGTATCCTATAATTCTCACTCATTATGATAGACATATCCATATCAACTTCCTCTGACAACCTAGGCTCAAGTACTCCTAACCTAAATGCATGAATCATGCATTCAACTAAGGGAGAAACAAATGACTTGTCACGTTCTGGGAGATTCTCAACTTGATCCTTCTGAATCCAAAACTAACGTGGAAGACAATGTATTCAAAGGTTTATGAGATGATGGTACGATACACATGAGGGATGGATTAGGTTTTTACACTATAAGGGGAGTGCCATAATAGGTGCTAATCTAGGTGAAGTCTTTCAATATCCCAGGAGAAACATATGAGAAGACCTTTTTAAGGAGTGGGAGTGAATAATCCTTCACCACATGTCCTAACTTGAGACATTGCACACATCTAAATGTGGCATTAATGTAACCAAGAATTTGAGAATGCTTCTTATCTTTGATTACAAATTCTATAGATTCATATTTCCCTCATTGCAAATCTAGCTCAATAAGGACCCCAGTAAGAGATCTCTACACATGGTACAAAAAATAATCATCCACTATTAGGGTTTTTTATAACTTATTCCAAATAATATAGATGCTTGCTATTGTCCACCATTCAAGGGATAACTTTTCAAATTTAATCCAAATGGAGAATTTCTCTAGAACAACCATGTTGGGGTCAAATAAAGGATACCACAACTTTAGATTGAGAAAATACACATTCCAGAACCATACACCTTTTAAAATCATCTCCACAACCTTCCTTCCTTTGAAAATGAAACCTAGCCATACCCTAGTCAAGATATGGGATATGGGAGAATATTCTAGGACCGAATTCCATTTCCAATCTACCCATGAGCTCAAGGAAGCCATGGAGATTCACCTTCTCAGGAACATCCCAACAAGGGCTCTACCATCCAAATCTAGAATGTATAATAGGGCTAAGTCCTGTTCAGCAACTAACGTTTCCATATCTCCTTTCGATTTAAGGGATTTATGTTTTCTAATCCTCTTCTTAGAATCCCCTCAGTCTTGGGTAATGAATTTAGGCCTCAATCCCTTGACTTATTCCCTACTTGAAAGACCCCCCATTGAATTTGACCAAGACCAGTGTAGAGGGTGTTCGAGATCAACTTCTTGAAAGGATCCTTCATGAGAGCTACCTCCAAAGTATTCTGTATAAGGAAATGCACAACTTGGAGGAATTTTGATGGAGTTACCTTTGTCCAAAATAAATGGATCTTTCCCAAAAATCCTTGTCCCAACCCCAAAACCCTTTCCCAGTGGAAAAGTACAAACATCACTCTCATGTGGATTTTGTCCAACTCCATATGATAAGTCCTGACAAATAACATCAGATCCTTCCACCTCATCCTTTCTACCTCCCTCTTGACACACTCTATACACTAAGTCATTAATAGATGACCCATCATGCTGAACAAACATCTCTTCCTTAGAGATTTCATCCACTGCATAGTCGATCCATGTACTAGTTATCTTCTCCACCATATTATCCATTGCAACTAAAAAACCCTAAACCCCACATTCGCTATCTCATTCGCCATTCTTAGTCTCAATTATATTTTATCAATTCTATTCAATACTTGTCATCAGTTATTGGCATGCTCAATGCAATTGTAAAATGCATAATGGTTCTTCATAAAATAAGCCATAGGATTATAACAATGAAGGATATTGTAATATACATACATATACCTTGTTGAATAAACCCTAGTGGATGTCATTAGAGGAATTTTGGGGTCTAAAATGGGCCTCCTAAGGAAAATAATAAAATAATAGTTAAAATAATAAAATAATGGTTAAAACAATAAAATAATATTAATTAATTTTGGAGGAAGAAAAAAAAACTACTTTTTGTGTTCGTATTTTCGACATATCTCCCTGTGTTTTTACTCAAATTTCGATCGGGAGAGCTCGTTGGATGCGGAATTTGATTCAGAATCCAACGAGTACCCACACTGCATACTTTTGACGGACCCCGCTACCCCAAAAACAAGAAATACCTAAAAAAATGTGATGATGATGTCATCACATTTTTCAGGTATTTCTTGTTTTTGGGGTAGCTGGGTCCATCAAAAGTATGCAGTGTGGGTACTCGTTGGATGCGGAATCAAATTCCTCATCCAACGAGCTCTCCCGATCAAAATTTGAGTAAAAACACAATGAGATATGTCGAAAATACGAACAAAAAAAGTAGTTTTTTTTAATGACAAATATGCCAATTCAACCATTATGGTTGACTTATTTTATTGAAATTCTATTGGTTCTTGAATTCCAACTCACAAAAACTTATTTTGGCACGTTTTCTTATAAGGCCCATTTTAGACCCCAAATTTCCTCTAATGGTAGCTAAGCTATTTTGATTTCAAAGGTAATGGTATTCTTATATAATATTGTATCACCCTAGAGCCATGTTAAAATTAGTTCTATTAAGTATAGAGAGGAATCCAATTTCTTGAGGTGTAAGTTTTTTCTTAAAGTGTGAAAAAATAAAAAAGTAAAAATAATGATTACTATTTATTTTTGATAAATTTTGAGACAACATGAATTTCTTTTATTTACTTTTTATCTTTGGAAATATTAAGTTACATGACAACATCTCAAACACCTTACTACACTCTATGTGCCAGGTGTGAGGGTTGTTCCCGAGAACCTCACACCTGACACGATTGTGTTGCTAAGGGTAACATGTCTCTTCACGCATTAAAAAATCTGGCTTGTACACCTCCCAAAGGGAGCTATGCATTAAAATCACCTCGGGAGTTTGATTCTAAGGTTGATGAAGCTGCACTACCCCTTTTTCGTGAGGTTTTTCCTAATGTGCATGTTGCTAAGGGCGCTATGGTTCCCATTGTTGGTTTATGCTCGGGTATGATATTCGATTCTCCAGTTTATGGATGGGTGATGCAGAATGGTGGTGTTGTCTCTAAGCCATCATTTTCCTGTGAGTTAGTGTCGAATGGGACTTGTCTTCCTGAAGCATTGATGCCCTCTATGTATATGGGTTTAGGTCTAGGTTTCTCGACTGATGTTTCTGGACAGGGGATGAAGGGTTTTGATTTGGGTCTCAACCTGGGCGTTGGTTTAGGTTTGGATATGTCTGTTGGTGGGATGGTGTCAATGAAGAAGTCGTAGGGGGATATAGATGGTTCTATACTTTCGTCGGGCTCTGACAGACTAGAAACCAAGACTATAAATCGGCCTGTTAATGGGGTTGTTTATGATATGGAAGGAGATTTACATGGTTTGACGCCTTTTCCTGAATCCAATTCAGGTTTTGCTGTTCAGAGTCCTTCACTTCGGGGGGATACTTTTCCTATTTCTGGGCATCATAAACGTAAGAATCAACATGTTCGTAAATTGGATCCCTCGTTGCTATTTGTTGGTGAGGATATTGCTTTGAATGAGATTATACTCACTAATGCTCTCAATTTGGTGGGCACAAAGTTTGTTCGGAGGGGGTTAAAAAATGGGTATCTGATTCTTGGATTGATGGTGTCGTTTCCAGCCCTGATGTATATGTTCTTCCTTGGGGGTGGTTAGCATTCAAATTCCAGTCAGAAGAGGATGCGGCACGGGTTCTTGCGGGTGTTTAGAAATGGGATAGCTCAGGATCGTTGTCCGTCTACGTGTACATAGCTCCACAGACCAAGCAGTCAGGGAATGCACCACTGCAACTCAACAACAAATTCACCATGCCACCAATGGCTCCACCACGACACTCCCAGGTCCACCACACCAACAGATCGAGCAGACAAAGGGACAGCTCCACCTCCACAACTCGACAATAGTTACACCACACCACCAACGGCTCAACCACGACACTGTTAAAATTGTTGTGCCATTTAGATCTTCAAGCAATGAGTCCAAGAACTATTATTGTAGTAAAAGGAGATGAAGATACACATTGAACAAATCAAACCACACATAAAACATACGAGTATAACTTAGATAATTACAACATCATTATCATTAATTAAATCTGGTGTTACAATAGTTTATATAGGAAAAGAATTCGAATCAATTAGGGATGAATTCGAATTTCCCCACTGGATGTGACTATACCTAACTGACTAGCTAACTCAGGATGTCTCAGTCAATATCTGAGTCCAAATAGCTAACTCCAGATGTCTAAACAACTCATACAATTAGTAATAAATAGTTAACTAAGTCTAAATGAAGTGGTAGGTGAGAAAAGGTGCCTAACCCCCATGCAACCATGCATAATTAGCACTAACTGAACTGATTGTGATCTAACTGATTGTAACTGGAAACTAACTAAGCTTAACTAGTTCCAACTCCAACTGACTGAAGGAGGTTGGTGTCGAGACTTCCAGTGGCTCCTAAAATGTAGGGATTGATCTAGGAAGAGCTTAAACTGATGCATGTAAGTGCAGTCAGTGTTAGTTAGCCTCTAGCAATGTTCCCCACACTCTAGTAACTTGTACATGTGGCCCCATTAGGCCAAGTGGACCCAATGGTACTAGTGGACCCAATTAATTAATAAAGACTCATAAGTTAGGCTAAATAATCTAATAGACAGTATGGTCAAGGGAGGATTAATAATATTAACACCCCCCTTGAATCCTAACTTGGAAAACTATGGTCCCTGGAAACAAGGCCATAAGTCACCCATATACAATCGAAAATATCGAATGCTGCTTAATACAACTGAGGAAATAGGGGAAAACCTCATGGGAACCCCCCCCTCAAGATAAGCAGAAATCAGGAAATACAAGTTTAAAAACTTGCAAAATATTTTGTTGCAATTTGCAGCAATAATGCATTATTCCGGTTCTTCTGTGCAGCAGCATCCTGAATCTGTGCATGTGAACCTTTGAATCCAAACAAATGCTTATGTCTGGAGGAATATTCCTCTTTGGAAGAAGAATAATGTACTCAATTGAATCAGTGTTGGGGCGCGCACCTTAACGGTTCTTAATTTTGGTAACTTCGCGGTTTTCATGGAAGTTTGTAAGTGGAGTTGCGACTCAAAATAGTCTTAGGGGTATTGAGGTGTTGCAACTGCAACAAATTCCCAAAATTCCCAAAATTTTTAGGACCCTCCTATGCTTCGATTAGTTCTTTGTCCTTGAGTTAATTCTAAATGCTTGGATTGAGCTACCAATTGTTTTTTGATTCCTCCTCTAATGCTTGAAGTAATCCACTGTTTGATCAAGCTTTATCGTTGCCTTTGAATGCATTTGAAGCATGCCCGAATCGGAAGTTATTTTGGTCAGTGCCCCGCCGTTGCGGGTGGATCTTTGTTTTGGTTTTCCGCCGTTGCGGAAAGAAATACACTTTCGTCTTCCGATTCGTTGGTTTTCACATCGGCCAATCTTTTGGTTTATGTCGGAAGGATTTGTCATTTCTTTCTCCGCCGTTGCGGACGGAAAACCACTTCCTCTCCTGATCATTGCTTCAATGTTCCGTTTCCAGCCTGTGTTATTTTTTCCGATCCCGTAAGTCGGGGGGCTTCCGCCGTTGCGGCTGCGGAAGGCTTTTGGTTTCAGTATGTTTAAGTCATTCGATTCCTGCCGTTGCGGAAGGCTGCATCTTTTGTGGCTCCACCGTTGCGGCTGCCAAAGCTCTTAACTCTCCGAGCCTTTAGTGTTTTCACTTCCGATTCAAGTCCCGATGTTGCGGAGGGTGGTACGCTTTATGGTTCCGCCGTTGCGGATGAAAGAAGCACCAGCCCTTCCGATGCAGAGTCGTTTCGCTTCCGATTCAGATTTTACCCGTTGCGGATCAATTTACCCTCTGCGGCTCCACCGTTGCGGCTCCAGTTTCACTTTGGTCTCGACGAATAGTCTACCGAGGTTTCGCTAAGTATGGTACACGAGTGGTGTAGCGTTTTGGCCGTCCGCCGTTGCGGAAGAAAGTTGGCTTTCAGTTTTCGATCCAAAAGTGGTCTGCCATCCGATATGCCGCGAGTGTTGACCTTATATATACGGAGTCGAGGGGTTTATTATTCTACTGTTATTTTTAACTGCCGTGCTCTGTCGCTATCATGTTGTCGATCGCTCGAGTTTGTTCGGACCCCATTGCCAGTACCCGCATCCAGGTGGCAACTGTAGAAGCCTGACCGTCTTCGTCCCGCCATACACGCCAGTTACACATCAGTGCCAGGTAGGATTCTATTTCCTTTTCCTGTTCCATTGGGCGTTTGGTGGTTTTGGTTTTCCACAATTATGTGTTACGACTGTTTCTTTCCCCACAATTGCATGTATATATTGTGGTTCGTGGTGGCATTGCTATCTGTGGGGAGGGGATTTTTGACCAGTGTAGTAGTTTTTCCCCATCGTCGTTGTCGTGCGACCCTGTGCATAGAGCATGAGGGGGTTTGGTGCATACGACCGTTACGCTGTCTGCACCAAACCACTCTGTATGATAATGTTGTGGGGCGGAATAGGTTCGCCGTGACCTTTTCCTTTATGTTTGGATGGTTGGTCCCGATTTTATGTTACCTTCAGCTTTCAAACCCCAGCCACTTTCACCTACACGGTTCCGCCCGACCCCGTTCGAGCTCAGCGTCGAATTCCTAGCCGGCTGAAAGGGATATTCCCCTACCCTTAGTTTATTGACCATAAGTGCGTGAGCATGGCGCCATTGAAAAAACCTGCGTAACTACTACTGTCTTTCCCGCGCCGCAGGATGACCATGGCATGCGTAGAGAGCCGAATTTTGTTGCATATTAATGTAGATTTATTTCCGTCTTGAAATGTGTTTGATAGAATTGTTTAATATCATACAGTAGTGATAGCTTGCACGTTTTACTATATATAACTATTTTTCGTCATGCTAGTCACGGGCAAAGTCACTGAACACTGCACATTTTGTTTCAATGGTTTTGTTAGTTAGGCAATTTCAGCTTATATACATGTATATATTTGCTTCATTGACTGGTTGCTATCATGTTAAACATAGAGGAAACAATACACTGTACATTGATTTCTTCAAGTTTGTCACTCAGCCAAAATGGCTTAATGTTACAATTTTATGGTAGGAAGAGTCCACAATGTTAAAGAGGCAAAAGAAGAAGACCCCGGTGGTCGAGGAAGAGCCCGAAGTAGAAGTTGTAACTAAAATTGAATACATATACGAGGACACTAAGTGTATTTCTGGTATTGAACCTGAATATTAGAGGGGCGAAATATATATACTGATCACACGCAGAGAGGTTCTTGACATGGGTTTAGAAGAAGAGTCCATATATGCCAACATAGAAAGATCTTCACTGATGAAGATCGCCACCAGACCAGAGTTGTTCCCGTGCTCTGAAGTAATCAGTTGGATTCTGCCCCGGGCAGATGTCACAACAATGATCCTGGAAAATGTGGAAAGACAGGGCTATGCTGCATATAGCCCTGGATATGTAGCGTTGGCTTACCACTTGCCAGAAGCCCAAGTATTTTTATCTGATGATTGGCTGAACAATATTAGAATGGACCTGGTAGAGACTCTTAAAAAGATGCTGTTGCAGGGAAAACATTACAGATACAGACCGACGAGTGATTATGATACAACAAGCTTAAGCCCCGCCTATAGGTTCATAGCTTTAATGCTGAATAGGATTTTTGGAAGAGCACATGGTAGGTTCTTCAAGTTAGAGTGGATACCCATCATTTTTCATGTTGCAACCTAGGGGACAATTTTCAACTGGGCTAGCCTTGTATCAAATAGTCTTTCAGCTTGCTTGGCCTCAGCTTTGGGAGGAGTGGCCCAAAAGAGGTCTAAATTCTATATGAGTTCCATACTCATCGATTGCATATTGTGTAATCAGCCTTTCCTTGGACTCAGGTGCATCTGGGATAGGGAAAGAATGCCTATCTATGCTGCCTATAAACCACTGTGGGCACACATATATCATAGCCATTATCGAGAAGTATGTGAACACTTTATCATGCCCTTATACACACTCATTTTCCTGAAGGAGTGTGATTGTATGTCAGAGGAGGCATTGCAAGTAATAGAGGAGTATGCAGACTACTATTTGACTAAAAATGGCTTGTACTTCAGGATGTTTGGAGGTTCGAGAGCACCTTCCCTGCTGCCCAAATACGCAACTGATTACATTATTCATAAGGAGGCAGTCAGACAAGTGTTCCTGGATGGAATAGGCAGCTTTCTGTTTGAGCACAAGAAGACCGCCTATCCTCCTTTGCCCTTCAGGTTAGGGAGCTACAAGTTTACCAGAGTAAAAAAGGCTAATGAATTTGTAGAAGAGCTGGAAAAGTTCCATTTTGGAGAGATGCCCTTCCGTAGGAATGATACTCACGGTAATGTAGCTGAACACTGCAAAATAAACAATGTGCATTTTGAGTATGCCCACCATTGGGATTGGGAAGAATCCATCTTCAAAAATGCAGTAAACATGACAGCCTTGAGAGGAAGGTTCAAGAAGAAGATCACCACCAAAGGTGGGAAGGGAGACGAACAAGTAAAGGCTGAGGAAGAAGCAAAGAAGAGGAATGAGGAAACCTAGAGGTTGGCACAAGAAGCTGCAGGGTGGCTACACACAGAAGAAGAAGAAAAAAGGAAATCTGCGCAAGAGGCAGCTAGGAAAGCAGAAGAAGCTGCAAAGAAAGAAGAAGAAGAAAAGAAAAGGAAGCTAGATGAAGAGCTCCAAAGACAAGAAGCTGAAAGGATAAAACTGACACAGATAGAGCAGTTAGCTTCTGAAACAGCGGCAGGGAAGACCCAGGACGTGGAGAACCTCGAGGTTCAGGACCCACAAGTACCTACCACCAGCACACCCATGGTCCCCACTCTCAAGCTGGTCCCTTTTGTGTAGAAAAAAGGAGAAGAAATCCCTGATTTCAATACTGTTTTCTACGACAGGGCAACAAAGAGGATAGTGAAGAGAACAGAAAGGAAAATTGAAACGGGGGATCTGCCAAGGAAAATGATATCAGATACGCCTGTTATGTTGGGAACAGACCAAGACCTGAGATTCACCATCAGAGCCGGAGCAGCACTGATTCAAGCTTGGGAGGATAATGTGAGCAGGATTATGACAGAATTGGAGCTATCTAAGAAATCCTCTGCTTAATTGAAAAACACCTTGAGGAAAGAAAGAGAGGAAGGCAATAGGATGAAGCGGAAGTATGAAGACATGCAGAAGGAGATAAAGGCTTCTAAGGCTGAATTCCAGGCGCTCCAAGTATAAAGACAAGTTAGAGAAACAACACAAGAATCCATGGGAAAAGTGCAGAAAGAATATCAAGAGTTGAAGATAGAAAAGGAACGGCTGCAGGAGAAGGTAGCAGAGCTAGAAGAGCAGCAAAAGATTATCTTGCAGGCCAGTGAGATGCACTCCCAAGAACAGAGAGAGAAACATCAAGAGCAGATTTCTTCTTTGACAACTGCTCTGGAGGAAGCAAGGGAGCAGTAGGTTAACCTCCAATCGTTCAAAGAGCACATCTTGGCCCATAAGACTAAGATGTTGCAGTTACAGACTGCTATAGAAGGAGAAAGGTGCAAGGTGCTGCAGGTAGATAGCATATTGGAGGAAATCCTGGAGACCTCGTCTTACTTTGTAGATCGATCTCAAGACATCCTTGAAGTCCTGACTGCAAGAATGGAAAGGCTGGAAAACAAGGAAGAAACTCCAGTAGAATTGGCATCAAAGGATACACATGCCCTCAAGCGGGATTATGACTTGCTGGAATTTTCTATAAATACCGTGGAGGATTTCAAAAAATCAGTTAAGAAGACGAAAGGAGCATGCACCGAGTTTTTTAGAAGGATTCTCATTACCTACAACCGGTGCCAGATAGAGGCTGAGCAGAGGCTTGAGGTTTTCGCGGATCACAACGCCTTTGTAGAGCTGTTGCAGAAGAGATACCAGGAGGAGGAGGCCAAAGTACAATAGATTAAAGCACTGAATGATCAGATCCTGAGGAGCGAAGTAGATCATTCAGCTATCAGCGTGTAGCTTCTGGGGGATCAACTTCGATTGAGTGCATCCAGGATTGAGGCTATAAAGAACCAGGCTGCTAAGTTTGAGATTAATATTCATTTTTTAGAGCCTTGTGCATTTGAGGGCATTGCCGCTGAAGCTTCGGCATGGAAGAAATTTCTAGATGCCCAAGTGGGACCCTCCTCGTAAAGGATTGGTCATTTTTTGTAATATGTAACATTTTGTAAAAAAACATTTGAGAAAAGTCAAGCGTTGGGAAATGAAGAGTTGGGAAGCCCAAAGGTTACTTTGGGTAGCCCAACCGTCTCACCTTTTTGGATAAATGTAATAGACTAAGAGGGAACAAGGGATTTTTCCCAGTTAGACATGAAAAGCTATATTGTAAGAAGAACTATTTATCTTTGCAATAAAGAAGTATTGTTTGCCTATTGGAGGAAGATGGGTGGCATTTTCAAATGTTATGCTGTGGATGGCTGAAAGATGAACTATTTTGTTTTTCCAGCTTTTTGTCCATTAACCGTGAGATCGTTCTAACTCTCAGAACCTATGTTCTTGTTTAAATGATTTCTGGTTTATTTTGTGGAATTACCACCATGAGTAATGTATGTTGTTCATAAAACAATTAGCTAACTGATTGTTGAAATATCTTTAATCATTCATGTGTTGTAGGAAGAAATATCAGCTATTTGTAATTTCTCTTTATGATACATGCACAATTCACATTACTCACAAATAAGTTAAAGTTTGCTCCCCGGGGATAGATAGATAGATTAATAGTTAGTTTTATTTCTGCACATGTGATTTAGATGCTTGTGAGCCTAGGATGAGAGGTAAGAACCTGCGCATCACATTGTGGATACTCCTTGCATCCTTATCGCCCTGCATAGTTAATTAGGCATATGCATATCATACTTAAGTCAAAAAAATACAAAAATATACACAGTGGACCGGGCTGCAACCGGTAAAACCTTTGTTTTGGTTACTTTGACCTACGGTAGCCGGACCGCAAATCGGACGGATTCCCCATACCAAACAGTCACAGGCTAGTTGGGAACGTTGACTGGGGAGAATCCCTTTCTGTTGTTGCCTGCGAATTTCCAGGCCTCAACAGTTCTGGCGCTAGAAGGAGGGCCGCCAGTGCATGGCTGGACGTGGAAACTTTTTTTTCCCAAGATTACCCCACCAGCAGATGTTTAAAATTTGTAACCTGACCCAAGTACTTACAGGTTTCGGTTATACCTTTGAAGTAAGAAATCCTATCCTCACCCTGCGTTGCTCTTTGCTCAGACTCTTGTTCTTATACCTGTGCTTATGGCTGGCATAAATGTAAATCAGCCCATCCCTCTGCCGGCATGGAGAGCGAGATCGCCTTTGAACCTCACACCTCCCTTGCATAACTTACCTCAAGCTTTTGATAAGCTGCTGCCTAAGTTTGATCCTGATGAAAAGACTGCTGTAGATGACCACCTGCAAAGCTTTTATCTAGCATTAGAAGGGCTAAGGGCTGGGGAGTATGAAGACGTGGTCTGTAGATTGTTCCCACACACCCTGAAAGGAGCAGCAGCATCCTGGTATTTCGGCTTTCCTGCAAACTCTATTCCTGATTGGGACACCTTCGAAAAGGTTTTCAGAAGTAAATACACATCCCAAAAAACACATGCCTCATTGATGAAAGGTCTTGGTTTGTTAAGAAAAGAGAAGAATGAGAAGGTACATAGTTTCACTCAAAGATTTTCAATATACCTAAAGAACTTTTCTGAAGCTGACAGACCCTCAGACAAAGTCTTAGTTGAATATTATACCTCAGCCCTAGGACCTGAGCTGGCCATGTTTGCCAAGATGAAAGCCAAACCTACATTGGTAGAAACTTATGAAGAGGCAGAAAGGGTAGAGGCGGAAAGGGAAAGTGTAGAAGATTATCCTAATTTACCTGGAGAGAAAACTACAAATAGAAGAGCTTTATTGCTGTCTAAACCTAAAGAGGGACAATCACATGATGTTGAGGGAATGCTGAAAGTGATGTAGAAACTATCCAACCGAATCATAGATCTGGAAAAAGAAAGGGAAATGCGGAAAACTTACAAACCATACTATCCAAAAAAAGAGGATAGCAACCAATGGAAAACACCTCCACCAAATTTAGCCTCAATAAATATAACAGAAGTGGGAGGAGACAACTTCTGCACTTTTCACCAACAACCTCATTTTGAAAAGAAGTGTCCTCAATGGTTGAATTCAATGACATTGGTTATGAATCAGTTGCTAGATTCTAAATTGACCAAGGACAGTGGTAAAGAGGAAAAGAAAAACCAGACTATGGAGAAACAAGATAATGACACCATGTTTTCATGGGATGGTGTCTTGCTGTTTGACACTGAAGAGAGCGCTCTCAAAACTGAATGCACACCTACAACAACAAAGGACATGGATTTAACATTTTCGAAGATCAAAAGATTGCAAAAGAATGTCAAGAGACAGGCAGATGTCAGTAATAAAGATAAGCCACCTAAAGTCACTACTTTCAACCCGGAAACAGAACCAATCATTGAGCCTGTCAAACCTGCGGAAGATGTTGAGGAAGAGAACGTTGGAAAAGTTGAGGAAGTTAAAAAGGAGATACCCACCAAAAACCAACCTGTGGAGGAAAAGGTCAAATCAACTGGGGAAAGGAAAACTAGCACCCCACCTTTCCTTTTGACTCTGGAGATTTTGAACCATAAGGTGCATAATTGTCTGGTGGACTCTGGATCATCGGTGAATGTTATGCCTCTAGCAATCTGCAAAAAGCTTAATGGGCAGCTAATACCTACTGATTGGGACGTCACTCAACTAGACAAGACCAGTGTCAAAGTGGTGGGGGAGATGAAGAATGTTCTGATTCGTTTGTCTGCAAATAAAAAGATATGTCAGTACCTTGATATTGTAGTAGCAGACATACCTTATGGCTATGGATTGATCTTGAATCGAGACTGGTCAGCATGACTAGATGGTTACTTTGCTTCAGATTGGTCACACCTATGTTTGCCTCAAAAGGGTAGCCCAAACCTGATTAATATTTTAAGAGAACCCTACATGAAGCACAATGTTACTGGGCTAGGAGAGGGAAATGAATCTGCTGATTCTGTCCTGGGAAACTATCTAACTGAGTTTAAGCTAAGACATCATACTTCAAGAAAGGCCAGTTCGATGATTGACACTCAGCCTGAGCTCCTTCAACTTCCTCAGGCTGAAAGGGATGAATATAGGATAGTAGACATGTGTTCAATTTAAAAAATAGCAGAGCTAGACCATGGTTAGATGTCTCATGTCTATAATCCAGCCCACCCGCTAACTCCCTAAGATTAAAGATATTCAAGAGTGGGCAATATTTTTTCTTTTCTTTTGCTTTGTACATAAATAAATTGATTTATTTGCTTTAATGCTTTGATTATTGATTTGAGGTTGTTCTATTTTAATTTATAGCTTTGATGATTTCTTTCATTTTCACCGCTTTGTTAGTAGTTCTGTTGATTTTGAATAAAGAGACAAACTTTTGGTTGCAATGGAAACATCAGGGTTCTTTATTAACTGAAATCTTGAGCAAAAGACTGTGCTTTGAAATGTAGAATGTCTTCTAGTAGCAGTGTTCCTAACTGGCCATGCATTCATTGAAGTCTTACTTAACCCATGTAAATAACTTAGAAGTAAAGAGGTCTGGAATACTATTTCGAGGCTCCATCCATTTGACATCTTAAATATCCAAGGGGGTGACAGCGAAAGACCCACGGAAAGGAAGCAAGGTAAATAGTATATCATATATAAATGATCCCATGCCATAATTTCAGAAAAGCTAAAAGCTATCAAGAGTCAAAACTCCTTAAAAGAAACAAGACATATCAAAGCAAAGTATCAAAAGCATGAATTTCAAATTGCCGAAAGTTCCTCTCCGTCCATGAGATGAAACACCAATTCTTCTCTCACACAAAAGGGCACTATGGGATAGAGGAGCCTGAATAAAATTCAGAAAGAAAGGGAAATGGAGGACTCAAAAGAACTAAAGTTCTAATGGCACAAAAGTGCAATTGGCATGGGAATGAGGAACAAAAGGATAATGCTGTTTACTATTTGTTACAATCCTGTGGCCTCCAAGCATGAAACTACCTAAGGACAGGTAAATTAAACCTCATTCATTAGGCCTCAAAATAGTCATTCAGACTTGCAATGTTTCTGATGTTACCATTTCCCAAAGAATGGACTACTTCTCAATGGTTTAAATGCTTAAGTTGGCCAGCCTGGGGATACAAACATCTAGAAGATTTCAACTTTTATTCAGACGGTCTTGCTCTGGGAAGGGGTTAATTCAGAATCTGGAGTTCACCAGGTAGTCGCCAATTGTTGCAGCTACAACAAATTCCCAAAATTCCAAAAAAATTTAGGACCCTCCTTTGCTTCGATTAGTTCTTTGTCCTTGAGTTAATTCTAAATGCTTGGATTGAGCTACCAATTGTTTTTTGATTCCTCCTCTGATGCTTGAAGTAATACACTATTTGATCAAGCTTTATCGTTGCCTTTGAATGCATTTGAAGCATGCCCGAATGGGAAGTTATTTTGGTCAGTGCCCCGCCGTTGCGGGTGGATCTTTGTTTTGGTTTTCCGCCGTTGTGGAAAGAGATACACTTTCGTCTTCCGATCCGTTGGTTTTCACATCGGCCGATCTTTTGGTTTATGTCAGAAGGATTTGTCATTTCTTTCTCCGCCGTTGCGGACGGAAAACCACTTACTCTCCCGATCATTGCTTCAATGTTCCATTTCCCGCCTGTGTTATTTTTTCCGATCCCATAAGTCGGGGGGCTTCCGCCGTTGCGGCTGCGAAAGGCTTTTGGTTTCAGGATGTTTAAGTCGTTCGATTCCTGCTGTTGCGGAAGGCCGCATCTTTTGTGGCTCCACCGTTGCGGCTGCCAAAGCTATTAACTCTCTGAGCCTTTAGTGTTTTCACTTCCGATTCAAGTCCCGACGTTGCGGAGGGTGGTATGCTTTACGGTTCCGCCGTTGCGGATGAAATAAGCACCAACCCTTCCGATGCGGAGTCGTTTCGCTTCCGATTTAGATTTTACCCGTTGCGGATCGATTTACCCTCCATGGCTCTGCCGTTGCGGCTCCAGTTTCACTTTGGTCTCGACGAATAGTCTACCGAGGTTCCGCTAAGTATGGTACGCGAGTGGCGTAGAGTTTTGGCTGTCAGCCATTGCGGAAGAAAGTTGGATTTCAGTTTTCGATCCAAAAGTGGTCCGCCATCTGATATGCTATGAGTGTTGACCTTATATATACAGGGTCGAGGGGTTTATTATTCTACTGTTATTTTTAACTGCCGTGCTTTGTCGCTATCGTGCTGTTGATCACTCGAGTTTGTTCGGACCCCATTTCCGGTACCCACATCCAGGTGGCAACTGTAGAATCCTGACCATCTTCATCCCGCCATACACGTCGGTTACACATCAGTGCCAGGCAGGCTTCTATTTCCTTTTCCCATTTCGTTGGGCGTTTGGTGGTTTTGGTTTTCCACAGTTAGGTGTTGCGGCTGTTTCTTTCCCCACAATTGCATGTATATATTGTGGTTCGTGGTGGCATTGCTGTTCGTGGGGAGGGGCATTTTGACCGGCGTAGTAGTTTTTCCCCACTGTCGTTGTCGTGCGACCCTGCACATAGAGCATGAGGGGGTTTGGTGGAGACGGCCGTTACGCTGTCTGCACCAAACCACTCTGTATGATAATGTTGTGGGGTGGAATAGGTTCGCCGTGACCTTTTACTTTAGGTTTGGACGGTTGGTCCCGATTTTATACTACCTGCAGCTTTCAAACCCTAGCCACTTTCACCTACACGGTTCCTCCCGACCTCGTTCGAGCTCAGCGTCGAATTCCTAGCTAGCTGAAAGGGATATGCCCCTGCCCTTAGTTTATTGACCATAAGTGCATGAGCATGGCGCCATTGAAAAAACCTGTGTAACGACTACTGTCTTTCCCGCGCCGCAGGATGACCATGGCGTGCGAAGAGAGCCAAATTTTGTTGCATATTAATGTAGATTTATTTCCGTCTTAAATGTGTTTGATAGAATTGTTTAATATCATACAACAGTGATAGCTTGCACGTTTTACTATATATAACTATTTTTCGTCATGCTAGTCATGGGAAAAGTCACTGAACACTGCACATTGATGTCTTCAAGTTTGTCATTCAGCCAAAATGGCTTAATGTTACAATTTTATGGCAGGAAGAATCCACATTGTCAAAGAGGCAAAAGAAGAAGACCTCGGTGGTCGAGGAAGAGCCCGAAGTAGAAGTTGTCACTAAAAATGAATACATATACGAGGACACTAAGTGTATTTCTGGTATTGAACCTGAATATCAGTGGGGGGAAATATATAGACTGATCGAACGTAGAGAGGTTCCTGACATGGGCTTAGAAGAAGAGTCCATATATGCCAACATAGAAAGATCTTCACTGATGAAGATTGCCACTAGACCAGAGTTGTTCCCGTGCTCTGAAGTAATCGGTTGGATTCTGCCCCGGGAAGATGTCACAACAATGATCCTGGAAAATGTTGAAAGACAGGGATATGCTGCATATAGCCCTGGATATGTAGCGTTGGCTTACCACCTGCCAGAATCCCAAATATTTTTATTTGATGATTGGCTGAACAATATTAGAATGGACCTAGTAGAGACTCTTAAAAAGATGTTGTAGGGAAAACATTACAGATACAGACTGACGGGTGACTATGATACAACAAGCTTAAGGCCCCCCTATAGGTTCATAGCTTTAATGCTGAACATGATTTTTGGAAGAGCACATGGTAGGTTCTTCAAGTTAGAGTGGATACCCATCATTTTTCATGTTGCAACCCAGGGGACAATTTTCAACTGGGCTAGCCTTGTATCAAATAGTCTTTCAGCTTGCTTGGCCTCAGCTTTGGGAGGAGTGGCCCAAAAGAGGTATGAATTCTATATGAGTTCCATACTCATCGATTGCATATTGTGTAATTAGCCTTTCCTCGGAATCAGGTGCATGTAGGATAGGGAAAGAATGCCTGTCTATGCTGCCTATAAACCGCTGTGGGCACACAAATATCACATCCATTATCGAGAAGTATGTGAACACTTTATCATGCCCTTATACACACTCATTTTCCTGAAGGAGTGTGATTGTATGTCAGAGGAGGCACTGCAAGTAATAGAGGAGTATGCAGACTACTATTTGACTGAAAATGGCCTGTACTTCAGGATGTTTGGAGGTTTGAGAGCACCTTCCCCGCTGCCCAAATACACAACTGATTACATTATTCACAAGGAGGCAGTCAGACAAGTGTTCCTGGATGGAATAGGCAGCTTTCTGTTTGAGCACAAGAAGACCGCCTATCCTCCTTTTCCCTTCAGGTTAGGGAGCTACAAGTTTACCAGAGTAAAAAAGGCTGATGAATTTGTAGAAGAGCTGGAAAAGTTCCATTTTGGAGAGATGCCCTTCCGTAGGAATGATACTCACGGTAAAGTAGCTGAACACTGCAAAACAGACAATGTGCATTTTGAGTATGCCCACCATTGGGATCGGGAAGAATCCATCTTCCGAAATGTAGTAAAGATGACAGCCTTGAGAAGAAGGTTCAAGAAGAAGATCACCACCAAAGGTGGGAAGGGAGACGAACAAGCAAAGGCTGAGGAAGAAGCAAAGAGGAGAAATGAGGAAGCCTAGAGGTTGGCACAAGAAGCTGCAGGGTGGCTACACACAGAAGAAGAAGAAAAAAGGAAAGCTGTGCAAGAGGCAGCTAGGAAAGCAGAAGAAGATGCAAAGAAAGAAGAAGAAGAAAAGAAAAGGAAGCTGGATGAAGAGCTCCAAAGACAAGAAGCTGAAAGGATAAAACTAACACAGACATAGCAGTCAGCTTCTGAAACAGCGGCAGGGCAGACCCAGGACGTGGAGAACCTTGAGGTTCAGGACACACAAGTACCTACCACCAGCACACCCATGGTCCCCACTCTCAAGCTGGTCCCTTTTGTGCAGAAAAAAGGAGAAGAAATCCCTGATTTCAATACTGTTTTCTACGACAGGGAAACAAAGAGGATAGTGAAGAGAACAGAAAGGAAAATTGAAACGGGGGATCTGCCAAGGAAAATGATATCAGATACGCATGTTATGTTGGGAACAGACCAAGACCCAAGATTCACCATCAGAGCCGGAGTAGCACCGATTCAAGCTTCGGAGGATAATGTGGGAAGGATTATGACAGAATTGGAGCTATCTAAGAAATCCTCTGCTCAATTGAAAAACACCTTGAGGAAAGAAAGAGAGGAAGGAAATAGGCTGAAGTGGAAGTATGAAGACATTCAAAAGGAGATAAGGGCTTCTAAGGCTGAATTGCAGGCCCTCCAAGTAGAAAGACAAGTCAGAGAAACAACACAAGAATCCCTTGGAAAAGTACAGAAAGAATATCAAGAGCTAAAGATAGAAAAGGAATGGCTGCAGGAGAAGGTAGAAGAGCTAGAAGAGCAGCAAAAGATTATCTTGCAGGCCAGTGAGATGCACTCCCAAGAACAGAGAGAGAAACATCAAGAGCAGATTTCTTCTCTGACAATTGCTCTAGAGGAAGCAAGGGAGCAGCAGGTTAACCTCCAACCGTTCAAAGAGCACATCTTGGCCCAGAAGACTAAGATGCTGCAGTTACAGACTGCTATAGAAGGAGAAAGGTGAAAGGTGCTGCAGGTAGATAGTAGATTGGAGGAAATCCTGGAGACCTCCTCTTACTTTGTAGATCGATCTCAGGACGTCCTTGAAGTCCTGACTGCAAGAATGGCAAGGCTGGAAAACAAGGAAGAAACTCCAACAGAACTGGCATCAAAGGATACACATGCCCTCAAGCGGGATTATGACTTGCTGGAATTTGCTATAAATACCCTGGAGGATTTCAAAAAATCAGTTAAGAAGATGAAAGGAGCATGCACCGATTTTTTCAGAAGGCTTCTCATTACCTACAATCGGTTCCAGATAGAGGCTGAGCAGAGGCTTGAGGTTTTCCCAGATCACAACTCCTTTGTAGATCTGTTGCAGAAGAGATACCAGGAGGAGGAGGCCAAAGTACAGCAGATTAAAGCACTGAATGATCAGATCCCGAGGAGCGATGTAGATCATTCAGCTATCAACGTGTAGCTTCTGGGGGATCAGCTTCGATTGAGTGCAGCCAGGATTGAGGCTATAAAGAACCAGGCTGCTAAGTTTGAGATTAATATTCAGTTTTTAGAGCCTTGTGCGTTTGAGGGCATTGTCGCTGAAGCTTCGGCATGGAAGAAATTTCTAGATGCCCAAGTGGGACCCTCCTCGTAAAGGATTGGTCATTTTTTGTAATATGTAACATTTTGTAAAAAAACATTTGAGAAAAGTCAAGCGTTGGGAAATGAAGAGTTGGGAAGCCCAAAGGTTACTTTGGGCAGCCCAACCATCTCACCTTTTTGGATAAATGTAATAGACTAAGAGGGAACAAGGGATTTTTCCCAGTTAGACATGACAAGCTATATTGTAAGAAGAACTATTTCTCTTTGCAATAAAAAAGTATTGTTTGCATGTTGGAGGAAGATGGGTGGCATTTTCAAATGTTATGCTGTGGATGGCTGAAAGATAAACTATTTTGTTTTTCCAGCTTTTTGTCCATTAACCGTGAGATCATTCTAACTCTAAGAACCTATGTTCTTGTTTAAATGATTTCTAGTTTATTTTGTGGAATTACCACCATGAGTAATGTATGTTGTTCATAAAAGAATTAGCTAACTGATTGTTGAAATATCTTTAATCATTCATGTGTTGTAGGAAGAAATATCAGCTATCTGTAATTTCTCTTTATGATACATGCACAATTCACATTACTCACAAATAAGTTAAAGTTTGCTCCCCGGGGATAGATAGATATGTAGATAGTTAGTTTTATTTCTGCACATGTGATTTAGATGCTTGTGAGCCTAAGACGAGAGGTAAGAACCTGCGCATCACATTGTGAATACTCCTTGCATCCTTATCACCCTGCATAGTTAATTAGGCATATGCATATCATACTTAAGTCAAAAAATACAAAAATATACACGGTGGACCGGGCCGCAACCGGTAAAACCTTTGTTTTGGTTACTTTGACCTACGGTAGCCGGACCATAAACCGGACGGATTCCCCATACCAAACAGTCACGGGCTAGTTAGGAACGTTGACTGGGGAGAATCCCTTTCTGTTGTTGCCTGCAAATTTCTAGGCCTCAACACGGGGTTGAGTCAAAGCCCTCTTTTTGTAATAAACCCATGGTTTAAGTCCAGGGTTTAGGGTTCGGGGTGCCCATGGTTTAAGCCCATGGTTTTGTAATAAGTGCACTTGTATAAATAAGCACTTTTGTAAAAGAGTCAGGTTAGGCTTTTGATGTAAGATGAATTGATGTGAAGCTAAGGCTAGTTTTGTAAGGAAGGTTAAGTCCCAGCTGTGTGCGTGGACGACCTCTGCAGCTGTGTACGCAGAGGTTTTTTGGGTGATTAAGAAGATCTGCAGCTGTGTGCACAGAGATTTGCAGCTTAGTGCGCATCTTGAGGAATTGAAGGGATCTGCAGTTGAGTGCGCAGATCAGAACTGTGGTTTTTGTAAAGAGTTGAATAAAACACAGTTCTGTGGATGTAGCCCCTAAACTGGGGGTGAACCACGTTATATATTGTGTTGTGGCTCTTTTGTATTGTTTCTGTTATGTTCTTTTATGCATTGATAAGTAGATAATTGATAAGTAAGATCACTACTAAATACTAACTTCGCCGTGAATTCCCAGTTAAGGGTTAAGCAAGACACTGTTGTTTATCTAACTGCGAAGCTATATAAGTGACTGTTGAAGATTTGTATTGTATGATTATTATTTGTTAAAGGCTAAAGGTACAGTAATATCCCTCTTCTGCTTGCAGAAACCTGATTCTGCGACACCCCATAGCTATTTCGGGTGAGATTGCAACCTGTTCGCAGGTTGTTGCCGAAAGGGCCAACACTGTGGGTCTTTTGTTGGTGCGAGGACAAAAGTATAGAACCTAGGTCTGCCCTAAGTCCAACAAATTGGTTCCGTTGCCAGTTGAAATCAGTATCTGCTCAAGAGGGGTTTACGTCGTACCTAGAGGGCTATGTTTTGGAGACCCTCAGTGAAAGAAATCAGTGATTGGATTGAAGAGACTTATCTGAAATTTGCTGAACAAGAGAACAAAGATCTGCATCGTAGTTCAGACGACTTTTTACAAAGGTACATTTTTTTTGATGTTTATGAAATTTTCTTTGGTAGTATCCACATAGAGTTGCACCAGTGGTTATCCAGGTTGACAGAGAGAAAGACGAACTTCCAAGAAGGTCAGTTTTTTTATTGGACCCCCCCAAGAATTAATATATTGAAAAGAGTGAACAATGAGATATCTCGAGTTGTTGATTTCTGGACAACACGAACCCTTGAAGCATTTGTGACGGAGTTCACCATCGACACAAGTACTTCCTTCAGCGAAGCTGAACGACAGTTTTTCAAAGGACCAAGGGGTAAGTACTTGAATTCATTTAATTTGAAAATTAAAATGCTATTGGCTGAAAAAGGTATATTGCTCATTGAATCAGACTATTAGATTTAGTAGTACTAACTTATGTTTGGAAGTGAAAGTGACTTCGACGAGCAAAGTGGTTTGCTGCGAAGTGGCAAAAGATACAAGAGGAATTTTGGATCCTATACCCTAGGTCAGCATACTGAGTATAACCCTGAAATTTTAGCAGACCCGATGCCCGACGAAACCCCTTCTGTTGGAAACCCTCCGGTAACCCCGCAGCGAAGCCTTGTTATCCTTGAGAACCCGTCGTAGTATGAAAGTAACCCTAGCCCGAGTATTCATGTCGCAGGTAAGTCTACCCCTGTAAGTTTCCACCCGCCTACTACCAGCCCCCCCCCCCCCCCCCCTAGATCCACGATGGCCCATATGAATGATGACATTAACCTCCCATTCTTTAAAGGAACTGGATCAAATGATCCAAAATAGTTTTGGTTCTTATGTGAAGCTGTGTGGACTGCTAAGAACATTACGGATCAAGATACAAGAAGAGAGCAGTTGGTTACTTCTTTTAGAGACCGCGCTTTGAATTGGTTCATGAAGTTTTCCAGTACTCAGAACCATGTCTTGGCTGATATAAAAACAACAATGATAAAGGAATTTGGAATTTAAGAAGCCTAAATCAGAGTCGCAGTGTATCACTGAACTAAAGGAAATTCAGCAGAGGCGAGGAGAATCAGTGTGGGACTTTGATCAGAGGTTCAAAGTTCTGCTATATCAAGTCAGTTTCACTATTGGACCAACGCAGCATAAGGAATGGTTCATTGCAGCTTTGTTACCACATATCAGGACTCCAATCATGCAACAGAAGGTTGCTGATCAACAAGAGGCTTTGGAAATTGCTATGAAGCTTGAAACATCTCATGTCGAAGATAGTTTTGGTATAGCTCAAATACAAGCACAGTTAGCAGCAATGGCCTTGGAGCTGTGCGACATGAAGAAAGGAAAAGTTGTTCGAGAAGAGGTTTGGTGTACACGATGTCGAACAAAAGGACATGACAAGGAACAGTGTCCTGTGGTAAGAAATTACCTGAATTCTGGTGTGCCAAACCCATTCAATCCTAGTGTTCTATATTGTGAGATCTGTAGGACAACTGGCCAGCATCGACCTGAAGACTGCTATCTGCTACAGAGATATGTGCAAGTACCTAAGAACCCCTATTGCAATTTCTGTAAGTCAGTTGGACACAACGAGGATGAATGTTGCAGTTTTGACCTCATGAGAGAACGAACCTATGATGCTTATAGGGTACAAAATGATGGACAAGGCAATGATGGATATGGGTACCGTGGTAGTACCTTAGGTCGAGGTACTTTTGGAGGTTGTGGTCATGGTGGTATGCCTGGAAGAGGTCGAGGCCAAGTGGTGTGCTATAACTATAATCAAGCAGGACATCCAGCTAGAGACTGTCGGAACCCAACTATAACATGTCGATATTGCAGACCAGTCGACCATGTGATTGAGCAATGCCCGCAGCTGATAGCCAAGATACAAGAAAGAAATAGCGCTCCTACTCAGAATATGCAGATGATTGCTGTAGAGCAAAGACCTGTTCCAGTCATTAATGTTGTTACAAGGAGTGGCACCACGACGCAAATATAGAATAAGGAGAAATAGCCTGATGAGGCTTGGGTTCGTAAGGACCCAGAGAAAATTCCAACCTTCGATGTGGGAAGAGAAAAAGAGACATTTCTGGAAGCCAAAAAAGACTTTGCTGATCCGAGCACACCAGTAGCACCTGCGCAGTAGCAGTCACAGTCTCAAGAAGCTTCGACGGATGAAGTAAGTACACTGTCTTCATTTTTACAGATTTGCATGAAGCTCTTAAGAAATCAGAATGCTTTAAATGAGTTACATAAATTTATTGCTTCTTGCGAACCTCAGTGAAGCTCTGGTAAGGAAAAAACTGTTAATAGAGTCAGAAGAACTGGAAGAGAAATGAGATTGCATGCTCAGATAGGAGAATATGACATGACTGATGTCATTCTGGACCTAGGATCCAAAGTAAATGTCTTAACTAAACAAACATGGGAACAAATGGGAAAACCTACCCTTGAATGGTCTCCTATACAGTTGAGATTAGCCAATCAGCAGAAGATTGTGCTCCTAGGAAGATTCCCTAGTGTCCCAATAGATATTGATGGGGTCAGTACTTTAGCAGACTTTGAAGTCATTGAGATAATTGATGATAGAAACCCCTACCCATCTTTGCTAGGAATTGAGTGGGCAATAGACAATGCTGCAGTCATTAACCTTAAGAAGAGACAGTTGACTTTCGAAGGGAAAGGTTTGAGAGTCATAGTACCACTGAACCCTTCTCAAGGAGAAAGGTACACAGAACCACTCAGAGATGAAGATCAGGATGTTTTGGACCATATCTACAACATCATAGCTAATGAAGAAGATTATGTTGATCCTATTGCTGAAGGTATCATGGATTGGCAGTGTGACAGCTCCTGCATGACAGATTCAGATGACGATCTAGAGAATTGGCAGAATAGACTTTATGAACTACATGGACATCGATGTGCAAGAATTACCAAGTCTGTCAAATGGCTTGGTTCACAGACAAGAGACTTGCCTACCTTTGATGGCTTGACAGACCCAACAGATTTTATTATACAATTCTCAGAGCAGGTACCAGATTCACAGAAAATGGAGATTCTAGATTCAACATTCAGAGCCACAGCAGCCAGATGGTGGAATGGTCATAAAAATTACATTCATAGTTGGGAAGCGTGCCAGAAGTCCCTTTTCCTAAGATTTAGGGATCAACCTCAGGAGGTGCGAAGCAGGTTTAATGGTAAGACTAGTCCTCAGGGACATTTGGAGCAATGCTACGAAGCATGGAAGCATGTACCTCGTGAAGAATGGGTACACAGGTTTGTGCACACCCTGGAACCTATAGCAAATAACTGGTATGCGGAGGTCGAGCTTTGCCATGGTATTGTAAGTTGGGATAGTATTGTTGATAGTTTTGTGCTGACATTTTCTATTAGTGAGGTTTGTCCTGCTTTGGATGCAGCTGTTAGGTTGATCCATACTAAAGTGTTTGATGATCAAGAAATAGCAGAATACCAACCTGATTGGAAGGAACAAGAAGCTAATGCAGTAGAATGTTATAACCTCGCAATTGACGAGGATGATGATCCACGCAACATTAACATTCCTGAGTCAGAAGGACACTACGAAGTACATGGACCAGCAGTTGAAGCACCTGAAATGACTCAGCCCTTGAAGACGCGGACAGTAAACATTGGATCAGAAGAAAAGCCTAAGTATGCTATCATTGGAGATTATTGGGATGAAGAAATGGTGAGCAAAGTGACCCAACTTCTCCATGAGTATCAGGACCTATTTCCGACGAAATTTTTTAGAGATGAAAGGTATCCTTGGTGATATAGGAGTAATCAAGATCCCTTTGAAACCTGATGCGAAGCCTGTGAAACAGCGCCCTTATAGGCTGAAACCTAAGTATAAAGAAAAAGTTAGAATGGAGCTCGATAAGATGCTTGCTGTAGGAATCATTGAACTGGTTGAAGAATTCGAATGGGTCAGTCCTATGGTGGTGCAAGAAAAGAAGATTAAGGGAGAAATAAGAATCTGTGTTGATCTGAGGAAGCTGAATGATTCCTGTTTACATGATCCTTTCCCTACTCCCTTTACAGATTAGGTTTTAGACAATGTCAGAGGTCAAGAAGTGTACTCTTTAACTGATGGATTTTCAGGTTACCATCATATTAGAATTGCTCCAAAAGATCGACATAAGCAACCTTCGCTACAGAAATGGGATCCTTTCAGTATACAGTTATGCCCTTTGGATTGAAGAATGCACCTGCTATGTTTTCTAGAGTAGTCATCTCTGCATTTAAGGAATTTATACATAAATTCTTAGAAGCTTATTTTGATGATTGGACTATCTTTGGGTTACTAAAAGACCATATAGCTAGTTTAAGACTTATACTGGACAAGTGTAGACAGCATCAGATTTCGTTGAACTTGAAAAAGTGTATCTTTTGTGCACCTTTTGGAATTTTGCTAGGTCATATTGTATGTAAGTAAGGACTGATGATGGATCCTGCAAAGATAGCCATTATTGTGAACTTGCCACCTCCGAAGTCTGTTAAGCAACTTTGCACTACACTTGGTCATACTGGATATTACAGGAAATTCATTAAAGGATATGCTCAGATCACAGCCCCTATGGAAAAGCAGTTGAAGAAAGATATTAAGTTTGAATGGACACTTGAGTGTCAAGAAAGCTTGGAGATTTTGAAGGAAAAGATGGTAACTGTCCCTATCTTAGTATTCCCTGACTGGAATAAGGAGTTTCATGTGCATGTCGATACATCCTCCATTGCTCTGGGTATAGTATTGGCTCAGTCAGGTGAAGGTAATATTGATCACCCTATTGCTTTTGCAAGTAGAAAATTGTCCACAGCAGAAAATAATTATACTACGACAGAACGAGAAGGTCTAGCTATGGTTTATGCATTGCAGAAGTTTCGACACTATCTGTTAGGATCTCATTTTAAGATGTTCACTGACCATTCTGCTTTGAAGTATTTGGTTAACAAGCCTATGTTAGGTGGAAGGATATGTAGATGGTTGATTCTGTTTCAGGAATATGACTTTGAGATCATAGTCAAACCTGGAAGACTTAACCTAGGTCCTGACCACTTGTCAAGGCTCGAGTCAAGAGAAGAGCCCATTAGTTTGGACGAAGGTCTTCCTGATGCCCAGTTGTTTTCCATCCAGATGGTTGATGACTATTTTCAGGATATTGTTCAATACTTATCTACAGGTTTTGCACCCGCCGAAATGACAACACAACAGAAGAAGCAGCTGGTGGTTAGAGCATCCGAATTTACCTTAATAGCAGGACAACTATATAAGATGGGACCAGATGAAATACTGCGTAGATGTGTCCTGGAGCATGAAAAACCATTAATTTTGGCTGAGGCACATTCTGGAGCAGCAGGAGGTCATTACGCAGGAAAAGCTATAGCACATAAGATTCTGACATCCGGATTGTGGTGGCCCACAATCCATAAGGATGCACGAGAGTATTGCCACAGCTGCGACATCTGTCAGAGGACTGGCAAACCCTCCAGGAGGGACGAGATGCATCTAGTTCCACAGGTAACTTTACAAGCCTTTGACAAGTGGGCTATTGATTTTGTTGGACCTATCAATCCCCCTGCGAAGAAATCCAGAGCAAGATACATCATTACAGCAACTGACTACCTTACTTGTTGGGCTGAAGCTCAACCGGTTAAGAACTGTAGCACTGCTACACCTGCAAAGTTCATTTTCGATAACATCTTGTCAATATTTGGGTGTCCTAGAATTCTTATGAGTGATCAAGGATCACACTTCCTAAATAAGACTATTGAATTATTGAGTGAAGAATTTCAAGTATATCATCAGAAGAGTACTGCCTATCATCCTCAAGCAAATGGAACTGTCGAAGCCTTTAACAAGATCCTTGAACATGCTCTGACGAAGGTTTGCAATGTTAACAGAAATGATTGGGATCTTAGAATTCCAGCAGTACTATGGGCTTATAGAACCACCTGCAAGAAGTTGACAGGACATACACCTTTTAGGTTGGTCTATGGACAAGAAGCAGTCATGCCCATGGAGTACATTGTTCCTAGACTAAGAATATCTGCTTTCACAAAGATGGATGATCCAGCTATGATGAAAGAAAGGCTGGCAAATATACTAGAACTTGAAGAAGACAGATTCATCGCAGGGTTCCAGCAACAAGTACAGAAAGCCAGAGAAAAAGCATGGCATGATAGACACATTAAGAAGAAGTAGTTCCAAAATGGTGATATTGTCCTCTTATATAACAGTAAATTCATGAAATTCCCAGGTAAGTTCAAAACACATTAGAAAGGACCATACATAGTGCAGAGAGTTACTGATGGTGGCGCAGTCCAGCTAGCTAAATTGAATGGAGAAATTTTACCTTCCATGGTGAATGGAAGTAGGTTAAAGAAGTACAGGGACAAGCCGATCCCCCCCTAATCAGAAGTAATAGAAAGAAGGACAGTCTAAGTACCAAGAACAGTTGGAATTGGGTACTAGACTATAATGAAGCTGTTCTCAAAGCTATGAAGTGTTGAAGACTGTCAAAGTTCGAAGGTTGAAGTTTGGTTTCCGCTTGGGTCAGGATGGGTTGAAGGCCAATATTGTGTCGAAGGTACTCATTGAGGTGAAGCTGAATTTAGTGGTTATGTCAGAGAAGAAAGGTGTGTCGCAGCCTAAAATGTGACTGATGGGACAAACTAGACTTGGCGGCATCGGCACGTGAACTGCCTTAACAGCCTGTAATGATGAGATCTTGGGAAAATATAGCGCCACGTGGACAGGATTTACCACTGCTCCAGCAGATTTGGTGTCATTCATGCACCATCATGACAGATTTTGTTGCGGGATTCTATAAGAAGCCACACAGGCTTGCGACTCCTGCATTGCGCATTTCTTTGAGTTTACAGTTAGCACTATGTCTAATGATCGTGAAGTCCAGGAATTGTTACGAGAGATAAGGGAGAGAGTTCTGCAGAACCTTATGAGTAATCCACCCTACGAGGAGACGTTTCCAGCGCTGAAGCAGCCAATGCAGATACGATCAACCAGAAAGAAATTTAAGGCAGAAGTTCGCTATAAGCGGAATGAAGAAAGGCACAAGCCCTCAGGAAAGACTCCGGAGGATCCTGAGATGTATCCTCCTGGCTCAGCGGAGTGGAGGTATGCTGTTTGTCTTAGGCAAAAGTACATTGGCATGCAATCACAGGAGCCCCATCTGCTAAGGACCCAAAGTTGTGGATGGTCAAATGTTCGATAGGACATGAACGGGAGGCAGTTCGAGGGATGGAGTCGCTGATAGCTTTATAAGGCTCAACAATTCCTATGACCATCATAAATCTTGCGTAGGAAGACATCAACATAAGGAACATCGACAGTCTGCTAAGAATGAAAGGATGAAGGATTGAGCAAGCTGCGGCTGTGGTAGAAGTAGCAGAAATGATGACGATGATGACAGGTAGATAAGGGAGCAGGAGGGCAGGAAAATTAAAGTTGATGGTCACAAAGATGCAGATGGATACAAATCCTGATAGAGTGCATAAGGAGATCATAAAGAAGGAGCAAGCACCTGAAGATATCATTCTACTACCAGACAAGCAGCTGAGTGTCCCGGGACGGGACACTGGTGAGTCTTAGGGGCCTGTTGGGGCGCGCACCTTAACGGTCCTTAATTTTGGTAACTCCATGGTTTTCGTGGAAGTTTGTAAGCGGAGTTGCGACTCAAAATAGTATTAGGGGTATCGGGGTTGAGTCAAAGCCCTCTTTTTGTAATAAACCCATGGTTTAAGTCCAGGGTTTAGGGTTCGGGGTGCCCATGGTTTAATCCCATGGTTTTGTAATAAGTGCACTTGTATAAATAATCACTTTTGTAAAAGAGTCAGGTTAGGGTTTTGATGTAATATGAATTGATGTGAAGCTAAGGCTAGTTTTATAAGGAAGGTTAAGTCCCAACTCTGTGCATGGACGACGTCTGCAGCTGTGTGCGCAGAGGGTTTTTGGGTGATTAAGAAGATCTGCAGCTGTGTGCACAGAGATCTGTAGCTTAGTGTGCAGCTTGAGGAATTGAAGGGATCTGCAGCTGAGTGCATAGATTAGAACTATGGTTTTTGTAAAGAGTTGAATAAAACACAGTTCTGTGGACGTAGCCCCTAAACTGGGGGTGAACCATGTTATATCTTGTGTTGTGGCTCTTTTGTGTTGTTTATGTTATGTTCTTTTATGCATTGATAAGTAGATAACTGATAATTAAGATCACTACTAAATACTAACTTCGCCGTGAATTCCTAGTTAAGGGTTAAGCAAGACACTGTTGTTTATCTAACTACGAAGCTATATAAGTGACTGTCGAAGATCTGTATTGTATGCTTATTATTTGTTAAAGGCTAAAGGTACAGTAATATCCCTCTTCTTCTTGCAGAAACCTGATTCTGCGGCACCCCATAGCTGTTTCGGGTGAGACTGCAACTTGTTCGCAGGTTGTTGCCAAAAGGTCCAACACTGTGGGTCTTTTGTTGGTGCGACGACAAAAGTATAGAACCCGGGTCTGCCCTAAGCCCAACAATCAAAAATATAAATAGCTGCACGGTGAAAACTAGACCCATGTAGAGCAGCTGAAATCAACTGATGGGAGAGAAAAAGTTCTTGAGAATTCGAGCCATGTGAGGAACACCCAAGAACCTGATATATGGCAGCCTTGAACATCAATCCATGTGAGGTAAAATCATCCCCAAGTGTTAGGAGCAAGTGTCCAGGACGATGCATAATGTCTCCCTCTTTACTAGTTATGTGCGGAGATGAGCATGTGATCAAAGGTAGAGAAGCCCTGGGACCGTGGAGAGTGAATTCTTGAGCTCCATAATCTGATATAGCCTTAGAAATAATCAATAATTCAAAAAATATAATATCAGCAAACTCATAAGAGAGAACTAAGATCGAATCCTCAACAACAAAATTGACGGAGAGTTGCAGTGCTTGATTTGTCACACCAAAATTGATGAAACCAGTTATAGGCAATACTGAAAGCTCTTGAATCTTAAAACCTGAACCAAATTTTATCAGATCACAAAATAAATCAGATCCAAATAGGTTTATATCAGATACAAAACTGTGCTCCTCCGATATGGTAGATGCACAATTTTCTCCTTCTTCAAAATTCTGATTTTTGGTGCATGCAATCCTGTAAGAATTTATTGGAAGATCTAGATTAATGAGAATGAATGAATCACTCCTATAATCTGATATTATTTCCATATTATCCATGGTATTACTTATCTGCACACTAGCAACATCATTAGAGATAGAGAAATCAAATTCCTCTTCCTTTTTCTGAAACAATCATCGGTAAACTATGCACAAAATTTAAACAATCACTGGAGAATTTTTGCAAAGAATAGAAGGAGAATTTTTCTTCAAAAATAGAGATTCGAATGTCTTCTTCTGGATCAGCCATTTGAGGAGATGAGATATCAGAGATCTCATACACTTCCAGTGTAGCAGGAGAAGGAGTCACTCCAAGGAGACTTTCTTGAATTGGAATTGACTGTAGCGAAAATTTTGCTTCTTCTTCATCTTCAATGATTTGCTTTTCTGTGGGAGAGGGCATGAAATCATCATGCTGGATTTTATTTGAACCTCTCTCAAAATCTTGGATTTTAGAGTCATCTCCCATATGATTTCTAGGTCCTCTTGATAGAGGGAAATTGATGAAGGATTTCCTGGAGGCAACCATGTGGTTGGATGCTCCAGAATCTGTCACGTAAGCCTTCGACAGAGTGAGGCTTTCATGCAAGCATCTCTCATCTTCTTCAGTTTTCTCATCATCATCAAACATATATACCCCTTGTGTAAGGGAAATATTGTTCTTTACACATAGAGCTTTCAACTGGTCGAGGGTCTTCTTGATGCACGAGTCTTCTGGATGAAAACCCCTCATGCAATAGGGACATTTTTTCTTTTCGAACTTCTTCTTTTTCCTATAGCTGGAGGCTCCTTCAGAAGTCTGCTGATTCTATTTAGGCTTCGAATCAGCTTCTTTAGGCTCCTTCTTCTTTGATTTCCCTTTGTCTTGCGCTTTGCTAGAGTCAGTTACTAGGAGAGCCTGATCTTTGGAGGTCTTGATGACTCCCATTCGAATAAACTTCTCTTGCTCCTTGATTAAGGGCTCGAAAAAGGAATCAAGTGAAGGAATTTTCCAGCCGAGGAAGCCTTACTGCTTGGAATGAAATATAGAAACAAATACAGAATACTCAGGGCCGAGTTTGTTTAGAATGGAGAGCACATTTTGCTCATCCTTCCTTTCTATTCTGTATTGTCTGCATTGAAGTGCAAGTGACTTGAATTTAGTAAATAATTGCTTAATAGTCTCGAAACTGGTGGGATGTAAGGCTACCAGATCATTCTCCAGGAGGTGTCGCTAAAGTTCATCTTGTTTTCCAAACAAGTCTTCAAGCTTCTCCCAGGATTCTCTGGGTGTCCTCAAACCTTCAAGGTGGAAGAGGATATCTCTGGATGTATGAGTGCATAGATAAATGAAAGCTTCATTTATGTGGTTCAGAAACTTGTTTCTTTCAACTGGCTGATGGGGATCAACCTCCCTTCCAAGTATTATCCTGAAGTATCCCTTTTTGCACAAGGAAGCCTGCATATCAGCCCTCTAATCAAGATAATTGGATGTTGTAAGGATCCAAGGAGTAGAAGATAGAGAATCCATAATTCTCCCGCTGAAAGATTACAAATCTTCACACAAGCTATGTAGCACCTGTAGAGTTTCACTACAAAACACTAAAACATTTGCACTATGTTAGAATCATGTTTTTCCTCTCAACATGAACATGTTGTCAGGGTCCGTCACGCCCGCACCTCCACCCTGAATAAATTCTGAGGAAGAAAATTAAGATTGGCGAATTATGTGGAAACCCAACTGCTTTTGATGTTCAATGGAGAGAAACAAACATGAAGCCTTCTTGAAATGGATTTGATACCATGTTAAAATTGTTGTGCCACTTAGATATTCAAGCAATGAGTCCAAGAATTATTATTGTAGTAAAAGGAGAATGGAGATACACACTGAACAAATCAAACCACATAGGAAAATGATAAGTATAGCTCAGATAATTATAGTATCATTGTCATTAATTAAATCTGGTGTTACAATAGTTTACATAGGAAAATAATTCGAACCAATTAGGGATGAATTCAAATCTCCCCACTGGATGTGAGTACTGTACCTAGTTGACTACCTAACTTAGGATGTCTCAATAAATATTGGAGTCCAAATAGATAACTCCAGATGTCTAAATACTCATACAATCAGTAAAAACAAATAACTAAGTCTAACTGAAGTCGTAGGTGAGCAAAGGCGGCTAATACACATGCAGCCATGCATTAGCCATGCATAACTAGTGCTAACTGAACTAATTGTGATATAACTGAATGTAACTAGAAAATAACTAAGCTTAACTAGTTCCAAGTCCAACTGACTGAAGGAGGTTGGTGTCGGGACTCCCAATGGCTCCTAAAATGTAGGAATTGAACTAGGAGGCGCTTAAACTGACACATGCAAGTGCAATCAGTGTCAGTTAGCCTCTAAGAGTGTTCCCCACACTCTAGTAACTAGTACATGTGGCCCCATTAGGCCAATTGGACCCAATGGTTGTCACGTCCCCATGCCTCCGACCGGCGAAGAGGACGCGACCCAAACTTAATCCGACTGGGCTAAGAGCCCATGAACATGAAATATTCACAAAAATTGCTAAAATAGAATGCTTAAACAAGTTTGAACTAAAATATGCACACAGGATTATTCATCATGCACAGATGCAATTTAATCCTCATCCACAGCGGAAACCAACAGCATTCATACATATATGTATTCATTTAACATGTTCGTCAATTCCATTAACAGAATTTAAGATTGCAGAAGTAAAATGGATAAAATCACTTATCTTATGATGAATTCAATCCGCAACCAGCTACGTCGCTGCAACGTTCCACCCAACCATAGGCCAGCGTGCTCCTTAATCTCTTAGCAACGCCGCCACCCTCGAGCTGGGCATGATTCTCCAAGGAATAAGGGAACTAGTAGGCTTACACATAGCCAAGGATGTCCGAAACACAGCCAAGCCAACAAAGTTGGGTTTATCAGGCCATTAAGGAGCTGGAGAAGGAAAATTGCTAAGCTGGTGAGCTCATTACAGAGCCAAGAACACCTACACCAGAACTAGCCTGACCTCTAAGACACCCAAACACACCCAACACAAGGAATCAGTCCCTTCTTTACTACACAGTCCCCCAGGGCCTGCATTCCCTTCCAGTGCTATTCAGGGGTGATGGAGAAGAAGGCCAGCCCTCTAGCTCTGTCTGTGTGGTTTCCAGCCACCAGGTTTATCAAGCAAATCTAAGACAACATCCCTGCTCCCAATACAGTCCGAAGACCAACCATTGCACTCAGGCAACCAACCAGATATCACAGCTTAAACAGGGAAAACGATTTCCTGAGTCGTTCTTGGCCCTATTGTGGCCAAAACGACTCTCAAGCGAATTACAACAATTCCCAAACACAATAGCAACCCAAGTACAATAGGGGAAAATCAACAGTCCCTTCAAGACAATGAAGCCATGGGGAGACTTACACAGACCACGCGGTAAAAGAAATTAACAGAATTCTGACCTGGGCATGAGTAACAATCAACGCCAAATCCACAGTTCAGCTCGTGAGGCAAAGACACAGCTGCACCGTCCACCAATCCGCAGAAGAAAATCACGTGGGTAAAACCCAGAAATTCCTGTGCGTGAGAGAAACAATCAGACCCCGTGAGGAATGAACAGCTCTTCCTGGGCGCGTGGGTGAACAACAACAGCTGAGAGGACACGAAAATTTGACGTGCGTGAGTAACAACAACAATTCCCTGCATGAAGATGAGCAATAATGGAAAGGACGCGAATTTGGAGAGCGTGGGTGTTCAGCACAGGCGTGGGGTAAAGGAGAATGTCTGCGTGAAGGATTGATGGTCATTTTCCCCTTCCAATGTGAAGTCAAACGTGGATGGAGTGTGCATGGGGGAAAGGACTGACAGTCCTGCCACCCCACTCCCAAAACAATTAATTGCCATAACTTCCCTCAGCTACCAGCAGAAATTATTAAAGAAGGTGGTTGGAACAAGACAAGGGAAAAAGACACATGGGTAATTTGCCTTATTGGCCAAAGTTGACAATTCCCCCCGCCACATCCTTATCCTTGTGAAAATCATGCCCCTTTCAATTTAGTTGCCGCGACCGTAGCTGGTTGTGTTTATTTTTAATTATAGATGCATATTTATATGAAGATAACTCAAAACGTATGTCGCATGCCCCGATATACCATCGGTGACAATTCAAATCCAAACATAACATAACCGATCAATGGTGGGGCCTTGGCCTTTAGCTCCACACCATGATCATTTACAATTTATACATCATATACATCTAATGTAGCGGGGTCAAAACTGGGACATTACAATGGTACTAGTGGACCTAATTAATTAATAAAGATTCCTAAGTTATGCTAAATAATCTAATAGATAGTATGGTCAAGGGAGGATTAATAATCCTAACAAAAACCACCGCCTCCACCACACCATCAAACTGAGTAGAAAATGACTCGACCACACCATCAAACTGAGTAGAAAATGACTCCACCACTATACACAACAACAGAAAGAATAGGGCACTAACAAACTGAGGGGGGCACACCAACAGACAGAGCAGGGGACCAACAAGTCGAGGAGGGCGCAACAACCGACCAAGAAGGGCACCGATAGATTGATGAGGGCACACCAACAGACTGGCTAGGGCACCAGCTGATCGAGTAGTCAAATAATCTGCGTAGATCGATGAAGGGTGTCGACCAATCTGTGCGTCAAAAGGGTTGGTCAGGAAAACAACGTCGAAAACAATAAACAATGGCGTCCCATTACTACATATATAAACTTTGTTTGAACGAACAATTGTTTGGCCAATAATCTATCTACCAGATGTTATTTTCCTGGCCATCCGTGCAAAGCATGCATTACGAGGCACACCATTAACTATAAATTTCGGCCGAACAAGTTTTTCGGTCGAAAGTTAGTGGTATGTTTTTGGCTGAAAACATAAATTAGTTCGGACGAAAGGTGCTGGAATACAGATTCCAAAAAATGATTCTCGTCGAATAGACACCCAGGTTCATGATTTCACCTAGGTTTACAACTTACATCCAATATCAGAGTTTGATTATTGGCTTCAGGGAGACACCTTTGTTGCTCACGGTTCAAATCATTTGATAGAGCAAGTTTATCTTGGGTATGTGATAAAATTGGGTTCAATGGAGCTTTGTAGTGGTGATTCACGTGTTGGAAGAGAATGCCAAGTAGTTATAGAATTGGGATTGAGAAATTTAATGGTCAGAACTTTGAGCTATAGAATTTCAAGATGGAAAATCTTCTTGTATATTGTGAACAATGGATTGTTGTGGATTCAGGTACACAACCTATTGGATCAACGAAAGAAGAATGGGAGAATCTAGAAAGGAGGGTGTGGAATACAATTCTACTTTGCTTATCATATTCAATATTGTTCATTGTATATTTTAAGGGAAAAATTTCATCAATTGGCTATTCAAAAAAAATATAATCGTTAATTAGCTTAAAAATTAGCCTATTTTTACATAAGATATGATTAAATTGCTAAAATTTGCCAAAAACTTACAATCATATTATTTTTTGTTGTTGAATATTCACCTATATATCTATACGTATAATTTTCAATCTAAACAATGGCCTAGAATACTACACATAGATATAATATCTATATCCTTAGAAAATACCTTGGTGTTGTTGAATGTGTATGCTTAAGATAATGCATTTAAGCCGTGGAATAAGCTAGGGAGTTTGTATCAATCAAATTCCCTAGTAAACAAGTTGTTTCTTCAAAATAAGCTATTTCACCTTAAGATAGATGATAACAACTTAGTAACATATCATCTAAATGTCTAAAACACTCTGGTAAGCCAACTTAGCTTTGTTGGTATTAACTTTGGAGGAAGAAGATAAATGCATTACTCTATTAATTTTGCCAAATTCCTGGGATAATTTGATTGTAGCAATAGGTACTGCTAGTCAAGCCACTTTAAAGTTTGAGGAAATAATGTTATCCTTGCTATTAGAGGAAATGAGGTGGAAAACCATGGATAGCCAAAGCATGGATTCCTTGTTCGTGAGAGGTAATCCCGAAGATATAAATAAAAATAACGATTTAGAGGGGAGATATAAATCTAAGGGTAGATATAAATCTCTAGGAAAATATTTGAGGAAATGTTGAAAATGTGTTAAATATGGGAATTATAAGAAGGATTGCTGATCTAAAAATGTTTATAAAGAAAAGGGATCTAATGATGCCCCTTCCATAGAGGCAAAGATATCCTTAAAGGAGGGGACGTGTGTCGATATTGTACAAGCACATGTTCAAATTGTAATGTATTGTTCATTGACGAGAGATGCATATTTTCATATGAATCCTCATAGGGAGTGGTTCTTGGGATAATTTGATTGTAGCAATAGGTAGTGCTATTCAAGCCACTTTAAAGTTTAAGGAAATAATGGTATCCTTGCTATTAGAGGAAATGTGGTGGAAAACCATGGATAGTTAGAGCATGGATTCCTTGTTTGTGAGAGGTCATCCCAAAGATATAAATAAAAATAAGGATTTAGAGGGGAGATATAAATCTAAGGGTAGATATAAATCTCTAGGAAAATATTTGAGGAAATGTTTAAAATGTGTTAAATATGGGTATTATAAGAAGGATTGCCGATCTAAAAATGTTTATAAAGAAAAGGGATCTAATGATGCCCCTTCCATAGAGGCAAAGATATCCTTAAAGGAGGGGACGTGTATCGATATTGTACAAGCACCTGTTCAAATTGTAATGTATTGTTCATTGATGAGAGCTACATCTTTTCATATGAATCCTCATAGGGAGTTGTTCCATGAATATGAGAACCATAATGGAGGTGATGTTTTCTTAGGAGATGACTTGACAACCAAAATCATAGGACATGAAATATTTAAGTTGATGTTCAAGGATGGAAGGATTAGAACTCTCCCCAGGGATTTACACATTCCATATCTAGCTATAAAATTGATATCCATCAATAAGATGAAAGATTAGGCATACAAACTATGTTTGCAAAAAAAAACATGCAAAATAGTTCAAGGATCAATGGTATTGGTGAGGGAGTTCATAATGGAAATCTATACAAACTGTTGGGAAGCACAATCACCAATGGGTGTAACAATTTTGTAGTGCATGAGAGTTGAAATAAAGAATAAAGAACCTCGACAATATTTGGAGGAAAGGAAATGTTATGGGATCAAATATTGAGACATATTTGAGAGAAGGGATTTCAATTATTACATGGAGATGGTATGCTTGATGGTATGTTTGGTTGCACACAAGATTTCGATTTTGTGAGCATTGCATACATGGTACACAAAATTGAATAATAATTTAATTTGGTGTTACAAAATCAAATGGAATTTTAGAGTGAATACACATCAATGCGTTTGGACTTGTGCCTGTTCGATCATTAGATACATTTATGCATTATATTTCATTTATAAATGATTTCTCAAGGAACACATGTATTTATTTCCTTTGAAAGAAATATGAAGTATTTGATAAATTTAAAGGGTTTAAGGATTTTGTAGAGAGTCAGACATATAATAAAATAAAGGTGTTGGGGACTGATAATGGTGGGGAGTTCTGCGAAAATAAATTTGAGGAATATGGTAAGAAGTAGAATAGTAAGGTAGAAGGATACTCTATACACACTTCAACATAATATAGTTACATAAAGAATGAATAGGATGTCGATGGAAAAGGAAGGGAGCTACTCAATGGTGTTGGGTTAGGACAAGTATTATGGGTAGAGGTAGTGCATACTCCATGTTACTTTGCATCAACGTTGATTGGAAAAACTTTGCATGAGGCATGGATTGGTAATAAACTCTCGCTTAAACATCTGAAGTTTTTTAGGTGTGATGCTTATGCACATTTTACAAAGGAAAAAAAGGAGTAAGATGGATAATAAAGCTGAAAAATGTATTTTTATTGGTTATAAATATGGTGTGAAAGGATTTAAACTATGGAACTTAGTAACTAAGAAGAGTTTTTATGGTCGAGATGTTGTTTTTAGAAAGGTTAAAGATGTTCCAAAAAATAAATCACTCCAATGGAAAAGGAACCAAATAAAATAGAGTTTGATTTGGAGGATGAAGAATCTAACTCAACAGAAGAAGTTGAATAAGAAGAAGAAGATCCTCATACCCTAGTTTTAAGGAGATCATATTGACTCAAATAAGGAAACCATAAACGTATTCCCCTCCTGATTTTTGATCTTGCTTTGATTTATCTAGTACTAATGATGATCCTATAAGTGTGAAGGAATCAATTGATTTAGAGGATGGTGAACTCTAGAAGAAGGCCATGGTTGAAGAAATGGATGCCTTGGATAGAAATGAAGCTTGGTATCTAGTTGAGTTACCATTTGGAAGAAAAAACGTGGGTAGCAAATGGTTGTTTAAGAAGTTGAATGAAAAAGGTAAAGTGGAGAAGTATAAAGCCTAGTTAGTAGCAAAGGGATATTAGTAGTGGAAATTGATTTTGGTGAATTTGTTTCTACAATTTCTAAATTAAATGCTATCCAATTCCTTCTTTATATTGTTGTTGCTTTGATCTCGAAGTAGAGGAAATTGATGTGAAGAAAACATTATTACATGGATATATTGAAGAAGAAATCTACATGAAACAACTAAAAGGTTTATAGTAAAAGGAAGCAAAGAGCTGGTTTGCAAGCTAAATAATTCCATTTATGGTCTAAATCAATCTCCAAGGATGTGGTACTAAAATTTCAACACACAAATCCTTGGATTCGGGTTTGTGAGAAGCAAGACAACTCACTGTGTATATTCCAAGTAGGTTGGTGATCACTTGATTAATATAGTATTGTATGTTGATTATATGTTGTTGATGGTAAACAACATGAATGTCATAAAGTAGGTGAAATCACATCTATCATCCACATTTGACATGAAGGATATTGATGCTCCTAACTTCATACTAGGAAAGGAGATTAAACGAGATAGTGCAAACAAGAAACTCTGGTTGAATGATAAAAATTATGTTGAGAAAATATTCCATATATTTAGCATACAAAAAAGTAAACCAGTCAAGGTCCTTATTCCTACAGGTGTAAATTTATCTACAAATCAATGCCCTAAGACAAAGAAAGAGGAAGAATTCATGTCATGACGCGTTCCCTATGCTAGTGTTATTGGTAGTTTGATGTATGCAATTATATGTACTAGACTAGCCATTACCCATGAAGTCATATTTTTTAGCATATATATGTCAAAACCAAAGAAGGAGCACTAGAAAATTGTAAAGAGGGTCCTCGTGTATTTGTGTGACACCATATATTATGCAATCTTCTACCAAGAAAAACTTGGACTAGATAGAGTAATACATGTATAGATATTTGTTGGTGTATAATGGGTTGGAGATATCGATTGTAGAAGATATACAAGTGGTTATATGTTTAACCTATTTGAAGGACTTATCGGTTGGAAGAGCAAGAGATAGGTTTTAGTTGCACTCTAAACTGTAGAAGCTGAATATATGGAAACTACCCATGCAAGTAAATAAGTTGTATGGTTTCAAATATTGTGTCCATGTGTTTGGGTTGTACAGGAAACAGTAAGGTTATATTGCAATAGTCAAAGTGCAATCTTCTTATTCAAAGGGCATATTTTTGGTGTCCATGTCTAGCAGAACCAATTTGGGGACAATCTGTGCGCAGATTTGGCAGATTTAGTGAGGCAAAAGACTTACAATTTGGGTTTGTCTAAGTAAAGTTTTGTCTTCGTTCAAGAGGAATTGTAGGTCCTCAAGAAGGTGTATTAGAGGGTGGACATAAGCCTACGATATAGGTTATTTCTTGTGGAGTCAGGAGGCGGCATGCCATTGGGTCTTAGAAGGGTGCACCTCTTAACAATCTTGGGTGAGGTGAGTTTATAGGAAGTCTTGGCATGAGACTCGGGTGAAGACACACCTTGTGAAATAGGCTTTGTATTTTGTAGCAAGCAATAGTGATCTAGATTTATATGATAACAAAATGAAAGAGAATATATATAATCACATACACATATATATTGCAAGGAACATAGTGATGCAATAAACTTAAATTCTATTAAATGAATGAAACATAACATACTATAAAATAAAAGTAGCTAGAATGGTGGTGGCTATATCTCTGAGAAGAGATGTTGCAACTACGCTCAATCATTACAAGTTGATTACAAGAGAAGGAAAGGGGCATTTTTATCATAAGGTTGAGGGTGAAAACCCTAACAACCAAAAACTTAACCATAAGAGATTATCTGTAAAAAGGTTTGAGGGTCCCAAGGTAGTTAGTTGAGGTGTCAACTTATCGAGGGCATAAATTTTGCAAATGATCTTATTTTAAGGTGCTCGTATCCCATTGGAAAGGTCTAGCCAAGAAGTATATATTTCACCTATCCAACCTTGCATTTGGCTATTACTAGACTATTGCATCACCAAAAAACATCGGTTAGGGACTGAAAAGGGCCATCAAAGTTTTGGACATGAAAATTAGTAACAACTACAAAACTGGAAAAACTGTCTTGAGTTGGTGGAATAGTTGGGTGGCCATTAATATCCATCTGGACCATTCCTCCAACTTGAAAAAATATCAAACTGCAAAAAATATTTTTGATATAGTGGAATAGGTGAGTGTCCATCGATATCCATCTGGATCAAATAAGCTTGTTGGGTTTCATAAGGAAGCACATGTCAATGAGTGGTATTCAGGAAGTGGGCATGCTTGTTTGTGAAAGAGATGGGTGCAAGTTTGTGGCTAGGACGTCTAACTCATAAAGCAGTTGGGAGAGACATGTTTCATCATGATTAATGTGGCATGCTCTTTGGAAAACGTAGTGATGCACACATTTAGACATGCTTCCGAGAGGTGTGGAAATCATTCGACTAGAGGCGTAAGGTACAAAAGCCACATGTGGTGGTCCTGCAGATACTTTAGGAGAAACCAAGGAGAGTTACAGATGCTCTTGAAGTAGGTGAATTCTTTGGGTTTTCAGAGTGGAATTATGGCGGGGCACTCTCCTCAGTCATAACCAATTGGGCACACCCGTCTTGATGCATTCATTTGTAAACTCTATGTATATTTATAAAAAGGTTTTAGGCATGCCTAGCTTGGGATGATGCCTTATATTGTTATTGTATCTTCTTTATTTTTTGGCTAAGTGTAACAGTTGGATGTTAACACAAATATAATTGGATAAGTATGAACATTAAACATAGATACATGTAAAGGTGAAGTGGTTTAGTTAGGTGTAGTCTATCGAGATTCCAACTCGGGTTAGTCTCATCATCGATTGGGGAAGTCCTAGGTAGAGCCACATGAATTATTGGAGGGAACAAAAATGGTGATGTAGTCCCATGACACTGACCTTGTTTGGAAAACTCATCTACCTTTTTGTTTAATTCTCTATAAACATGCTTATAATTGATCTAGAAAAGAGAAAAGGAGTTTTCTTGTATTTGTTATGCCAAAGGCATGGGATGGATATTGTGAATATAAGTTGATTTTTTCATCCAATTTTATTACCAAGAGTGAGTCCCTCATCAATGTAGAAATGTGAATGCTCTTCCTATTTGCAAACATTAATAAATAGAAAAGTGAAACAAGTTTTTCCTGATTGTTTGGGCCCAACCCCACATTTGTTTTGAATGAAAATAAAGATCGATCTAATATATATAAGATGAAACCTAGTACATAAGAATTTCCTTGTGATGCACCGTCGAAGAAATCCATGGATTAGATGCATTGTGTTTTAAAATACCAACCTACTTTCTTTCTAGAACTTTAGGTGGTTTCTGGAAGAGGTTACAAGAATTGAATTCCCTTGAATCCACAATCTCTGAGTCAAGGATCCACCTCCCTTCAAAAATCAATGAATTTCTTGATTTCCACAAGCTTCATACACATATAAGGGAAGTGAACAAACCTGCTTAAAGTTTCTCTTGTACCAATCCTAAAAATAGAGCATGAAATTCCCCTTATCCCCAATGTATTATATATTTAGAGCTTTTGAAACTTCCCACTTCCTTTAGAAGCCTTCCCGCATAAACAACAAATGCTTGGACCATTCCATCTTTTATTCTGCAACATATCCCAGATTAATATTTTATTATTTACAATGAACCACATTAATACAATACATTTCAAAGAAGCGTCCAATTTACACATTGGTTTCCAGCACCAAGTTAGAGTTGGAATTCTATCCTCCACAAAAAACTGATATCCTTCTTTGCAGTATATATGCCTCTAGAAGTGTTGTGCACCCATTCAAGGTCATATTGATGTTCTATGAGACGAATATAAGTAGAGGAGAAGGCCTAGATGAAGCAATCACAAAAGGTCTCAAGATATCTAGAATTTCCAATTTTTCAAAAGATATCCATCATTGATTCCAAATGGTAGTCAAGAAAGGATATGCAAGTATTGCTAGAGTTGATTTTCCCCGCTCTTGAAAGGCTAGGACCATCTATGTATGTAGAAAGACATACCTATTACATCCCATCATCATGTCCATTCCAACTCTTACTTTCAAACCAAATCCTACCGTCCAGCTAGAAATCGACTGATCATAGGAAAATATTGAGTTAAATCTTCCATTGGTTAGGGGACCCATGCACAAACCTTTATTTTCTTTTCGAATCTAGTCCAATATATTTCATAAATAATGTATTCATATAAAACTATTCATTTCCAAAAGCTTTATTTTCAAATAAGATTCCACAAAGACATTGCTACCATAACATTACCAGGATCCACATCTAGACGCATAGAGAATTCATAACAGTTCCCCTCTCAAGGCTTCCAAGGTTGGAAATCATATTAGCCTCCTTCTCTCCTTGTAATCAAATATGTAGATACCTATAAAGATGAGGAATCTGTCTTGAAAACTTTAGTTGTATCGACCAATCGTCTCCTTCAACTAGAGCATTTCTCAAATCAGTAATAGAAAAGGGTTGATTCATATACCCCCAGGGACCTAACTAGGTGGAAATAAGGTTTTTGGTTCTAGCCCTAATTCCCTCCCATATTTCCTTTCACCACTTCAACATTTGAATCATAAATATCTTTAGAATCAAGAAATTGGAGAGCATATGATCAAGCTTACAGGTTATTGTTGCGCCTTATGAATCTAATAAGAATGATCGCACATGATCCAAGTCCTTTTGGGGTAAGAAGTGATTGAGTACCCTATCATTCTCACTCAGGATGATAAACATAGCCATATAAACTTCCTTTGACAACCTAGGCTCAAGTACTCTTGACCTAAATGCATGAATCATGCATTCAACTAAGGGAGAAACAAATGACTTGTCACCTTTCAAGAGATTCTCATCTTGATCCTTCTGAATCCAAAACTGATGTGGAAAGCAGTGTATTCAAAGGTTTATGAGATGATGGAATGATACACATGAGGGATGGATTAGGTTTTTACACTATAAGGGGAGGGACATAATAGGTTCCAATCTAGGTGGAGTCTTTCAATATCCCAAGAGAAACATATGAGAAGACCTTTTTAAGGAGTGGGAGTGAATATTCCTTCATGACATGTCCTAACTTGTGACATTGCACACATCTAAATGTGGCATTAATGTAATCAAGAATTTGAGAATGCTTATTATCTCTGATTACAAATTCTATAGATTCATATTTCCCTCATTGCAAATCTAGCTCAATAAGAACCCTGGCAAGAGATCTCTACACATGGTACAAAAAATAATCATCCACGATTAGGGTTTTTTCTAAATTATTCCCAATAATAGAGATGCTTTCTACTGTCCACCATTCAAGCGATAACTTTGAAAATTTAATAAAAATGGAGAATTTCTCTAGAACAACCATGTTGGGGTCAAATAAAGGATACCACAACTTTAGATTGAGAAAATACACATTCCAAAACCATACACCTTTTAAAATCATCTCTGCGTCCTTCCTTCCCTTGAAAATGAAACCTATCCATCCCCTAGTCAAGATATGGGATATGGGAGAATATCCTAGGACTGAATTCCATTATCGATCTACCCATGAGCTCAAGGAAGCCATGGAGATTCACCTTATCAGGAACTTCCCAACAAGGGCTCTACCATCCAAATCTAGAATGTACAATAGGGCTAAGTCCTGGCCAACAACTAGCATTTCCATATCTCCTTTCAATTTAAGGGATTTATGTTTTCTACTCCTCTTATCAGAATCCCCTCAGTCTTGGGTAATGCATTTAGGCCTCAATCCCTTGACTTATTCCCTACTTAAAAGACCCCTATTGAATTTGACCAAGACAAGTGTAGAGTGTGTTTGAGATCAACTTCTCGAAAGGATCCTTCATGAGAGCTACCTCCAAAGTATTCCCTATAAGGAAATGCACAACTTGGAGGAATTTCGATGGCATTACCTTTGTCCAAAATAGATGGCTCTTTCCCAAAAATCCTTGTCCCAACCCCAAAACCCTTGCCCAGTGGAAAAGTACAAACATCACTCTCATGTTGATTTTGTCCAACTCCATATGATAAGTCTTGACAAATAACATCATATACTTCCACCTCATCCTTCCTACCTCCCTCTTGACACACTCTATACACTAATTCTTTAATAGATGACCAATCATGCTGAACACATATCTCTTCCTTAGAGATTCCATCCACTGCACAGTCGATCCACGTACTAGTTATCTTCTCCACCATATTATCCATTGCAACTAAAAAACCCTAAACCCTACACTCTCTATCTCATTCGCCATTCTTAGTCTCAATTATATTTTATCATTTATATTCAATAATTGTCATGAGTTATTGGCATGCTCAATGCAATTGTAAAATGCATAACGGTTCTTCACAAAATAAGCCATAGGATTATAAGAATGAAGGATATTGTAATATACATACATATACCTTGTTGAATAAATCCTAGTGGATGTGTAGCTAAGCTATTTTGATTTCAAAGGTAATGGTCTCCTTAAGTAATATTGTATCACGCTAGAGCCATGTTAAAATCATTTCTATTAAGTATAGAGAGGAATCCAATTTCTTGAGGTGTAAGTTTTTTCTTAAAGTGTGAAAAATTAAAAATAAAAATAATAATTACTATTTTTTTTTATAAATTTTGAGACAACATGAATTTTTTTTGTTTACTTTTTATTTTTGGAAATATTAAGTTACATGACAACATCTCAAACACCTTACTACAGTCTATGTGCTGGGTGTGAGGGTTGTTCCTGAGAAGCTCACACCTAACACGATTGTTTTGCTAAGGGTAACATTTCTCTTCACGCATTAAAAAATCTGGCTCGTACACCTCCCAAAGGGTGTTGTGCATTAAAATCACCTTGGGAGTTTGATTCTAAGGTTGATGAACTTGCACTATCCCTTTTTCATGAGGTTTTTCCGAATGTGCATGTTGCTAAGGGCGCTATGGTGCCCACAGTTGATTTATGCCCGGGTTCGATATTCGATTCTCCAGTTTCTAGATGGGTGATGCAGAATGGTGGTGATGTCTTTGAGCCATCATCCGCCCGTGAGTTAGTGTCGAATGAGACTTGTCCTCCTGAAGCATTGATGCCCTCTATGTATATGGGTTCGGGTCTAGGTTTCTCGACTGATGTTTCTTGATAGACAATGAAGGGTTTTGATTTGGGTCTCGACCCGAACGTTGGTTTAGTTTTGGATATGTCTGTTGGTGGGCTGGTGTTAGTGAAGAAGTCGTTGGGGGATATAGATGATTCTATACTTTCGTTGGGCTCTGACGGAATGAAAACCGAGGCTGTAAATCGGCCTATTAATGGGGTTGTTTATGATATGGAAGGATATTTACATGGTCCGACGCCTTTTCTTGAATCCAATTCGGGTTTTGCTATTCAGAGTCCTTCGCTTCTAGTGGATACTTTTCCTGTTTCTGGGTGTCATAAACATAAGAAGCAACCTGTTCGTAAATTGGATCCCCCGTTGCTAGTTGTTGGTGAGGATATTGCTTTGAATGAGATTATACTCACTAACACTCTCACTCTAGTGGGCCATTTTGGTGGGCACAGAGTTTGTTCGGAGGGGGTTAAAAAATGGGTATCTGATTCTTGGATCGATGTTGTCGTTTCCAGCCCTGATGTATATGTTCTTCCTCGGGGGTGGTTAGCATTCAAATTCCAGTTAGAAGAGGATGCAACGTGGGTTCTTGCGGTTGTTTAGAAATGGGATAGCTAAGGCCTGTTGTTAAAGTGTTGGACGCCACTCTTCGACCCACGAACAGAGAGGTATGATTCAATGCCCATCTGGGTGAAGTTGCCGAATTTACCTTTTGAATTTTGGTCTATAGAGTTCTTTAAATTGATTGGGAATACCTTGGGGACATTCCTGGAGGTGGATTTGTATTTTTTAGCTTTAGGTGTTTGTTGTTTGGGGAAATTCCTGGTTTTACTTGACATCCGTAAGGGTCTAGCATCTGATATTGTCATTAAACATGGGGATTCTGTATTCAATCAACCTCTGGATTATATGGGTGTACCGTTCAAGTGTAATAGGTGCCACGGTTATGGTCATTTGATTTCTTAGTGTCATCTTTCCTTTTTTATGCATCATCGTCATGAGTCTGTCCATAAGTCTAAACCTGTTTAGCGGGTTAAAAATCTTGGGTTGTCTCTTGTTGATCAACATTCTATTATGGATGATGGTCTGGTGGATTTTGTGGCTGAGGGTTTGGATATTTCTTCGGTTGGGGTGGATTATGGTCCTATGAAATCTTGTTTGCAGTCTCTTAAGCCCCTATGTATATCCTCCTTAGCTAGTTTTACTACGGACTCCAGTGATCTGAACTGGAATGTGAAGGATTCTGCTGATTTTAGGTTAGAGGAAGGGTTTAATCCATCTGCAACATTCTTGGGGGACCTCGGTTTTGTAACTCCTATTAAGGAAAGGATTTTAATGGATCTGGATATTTTCTTCAGTCTTGTTCTAAGATTGTGGGGGATTATCAATTATCTAAAGACACTAGAGATATCCTTGGCAGTGGTACTTCTTGTTTTTGTCTGGTGGTCTATCTCCTCGGAAGGTTATTGATCATATTGATGAGTCCGGGGCACTTAGAGAAATGTTTTCCCCTGCTAGGGTTTACTTATGATTGTGATGACCCTTAATTACTCGGGGTTGGCTAGTAAGCCTAAGAAACTAGTGGTTTGCAGGTTAGTTGATGATCAACATATTGATGTTTCATTTCTTCAAGAATCTATGGGTGATGGGGTTTTGTTTTCGGGAGAATTGGAATCCATGTTGAATGGATCGACCTTTATTTTTGTGGATGCTAGGGGAAAATTGGGAGGTCTTATTTTAGGTTGGAGGTCTCGCTCCTTCCATTTATTGAATTCTTGGGCAGTGGGATCTGGTTTGTGTGTTTCTTTGTTTTCTATTGAACTTAATATGGATTTCTGTTTTGTTAATATCTACGGCCTCTATGTTGAAAGGGAAAGGTTCTGGAATAACCTTATGGATATGGACTGCCTTAAGTGTGATAAGTTAATTCTTGGAGGGGATTTGAATTATTCCTCGGGTTTATCTGAGATTTGGGGTGTTAGAGCAAGAATGGACAGCTTATATGATTTTTTTACTAAAGCTATGGTGAACTTTGGCCTTGTGGATATTGAACCATATGTTTTGCTACCTACATGGTCAAATAGAAGAGTGGGGGGAGATAGCATTTATAAGAGATTGGATAGACTTTTAGTTTCAAATGACCTTTTAGATCATGATTTCCTTCTTCACCAATGGGTGGGATGCGGAGGGGATTCTGATCATCAACCTGCTTTTCTTCAGGTTTTGAATAGGGGGTTAAAGGTGAGGAGTCCTTTCAAGTTTAATGCTCATTGGCTAGTTAATGAACACCTGGTTACTTTATTGAAAGAATCCTGGGTTGTTTATACTGTCAATCCTGATGAGCTCCCAACTACTCATTTCACTGCCAACCTTAAGCGTATTAAGGATGTTTCCATTGCATGGTCTGTTAAGAAAAAGGAGATGGATGTTAAAGATTTAGTAGAAATTGAAATACTACTAGTTGAGTCCTTTAATAAGGTTGGTTTTGGGTTTTCTACTGAATAGGATAAGGCATCCTTGATTGTGTTGGAATCTCGAAAGAGAAAAATTCTTTTGGATTGTGAAAATGAGGCCAGACAGAAAAGCAGGGGTACATGGATTTTATGTGGGGATGATAATACTCCTTTCTTTCACAAATTCGCCAATCATAGAAATAATGTAAACTATATCTGGAAGATTAGGGATGATGGAGGTAATATGGTGGAGGGATTTGAAGCTATTGCTGGGGCTGGAGTTCAACATTTTGAGACATTATTTCAGGATGAAAAGAAACTTCACCTTCCTAAACTCATGAAAATTGCTGATAATTTTCCAACCACCATATATGATGAGGAGAATAATTATCTTATGCATCAAGTTACTTTGGATGAGATTAAGTCTGTTCTTGCTATGAGTAAGAATGATAAGAACCCGGGTCCTGATGAGATTCCTGTAGAGGTCTATAGGGTTCTTTTTGATGTGATGGGTATGGATTTATTGCGGGTTATAGAGGATTCTCAGAAGAATGGCAAAATTCCCGCCGTCTTTAATTTGACATTCATTGCTTCGATACCTAAGTATGATTATCCTATGTATTTTGAAGGATTTCTACCTATATCCTTGTGCTATTATAGTTATAAGATCATTGGAAATATTATATCAACCAGAATTAGGAAGGTTTTGGGTAGATACATCTCAGGTGAGTAGTTCGGCTTCTTGCCTGGAAGGCTGATACACGATACAGTGGTTGCTTTTCAGGAAGGCATGCATACTATACATAGTAAGGGTTTAAAATATGTGGTTCTAAAAATTGACTTGTCAAAATCCTATGATCGGGTCAGTTGGAATTTTTTGCGGGTTATCCTATCCAAAACGGGATTTGCTGTATCTTTTATTACCTGGGTTATGAGTAGTCTTACCTCTGTATCTTTTTCTGTTTTGATTAATGGAGTGGCATCAACCTTATTTAGGTCTGGGTGTGGACTCAAGCAAGGTTTCCTTCTTGACCCTTGCTTTTCCTTATTGTTGTTGAAGGATTGTGTAGAGCTCTTCTATCTGCTAAAGACTGTGGGGCTTATCAGGGTATTTCTTTTGGCAATAATATAACATTAACACATATCCTGTTTGTGGACGATATTGTTATGGTTATTGATGGATCTGCACAGTCTTTATTAACTTTGTATGAGATTTTGATGGATTTTTGTAAAGCTTCCGTGATGGTGATTAATGAGGATAAATCATCCTTCTACTATTCTGGTTTGGATGAAACAAAGTTGATCTCATTAAAGAACATTTTTTCTTTTTTCTGTTGTTAAAATTCAGAGTGGTATGGAGTATCTTGGATTTTATCTCAAACCTTGCAGATATTTATTGAAAGATTGGGACTAGTTGATTGCTAAAGATGAAAAACGAATAAATAATTGGTGCTTTAGGTGGCTGTCGAAGGGTGGTAAGCTTATATTAGTAAAATATCTTCTTGAAGATTTATCGGTTTACTGGCCCGCACTTTTGGATCCCATTTGGTATTATTGAGAAGATTAGAAAGCTCTGCTTCAAATTTTTATGGTCTGGTGACTATGAAACTTCTTCTAGATTACCATGGACATCCTGGAAGGTACTGGCAAACCCAAAATTCTTGGGGGTTTGGGGGTTGAAAGTACCTTCTTTATTTGCTAAGGATCTTGCTGCTAAGAGTGTCTGGAATATTATTCATGGATCGAGACTACGGGTTCAGATTGCTATTCAGAAATATATTAGGCCTCTATCTTTACGGGTCCAGATCAGAGTCAATGAAAAGAAGAAAAGAGGTATATCTATATGTTGGAAATTTGTGCTTTGGTCTTTTGATCTTATTGGTAATTTCCTTGTGTGGAAGGTAGGGAATGGAGCTGATGTTTGTATTGGTATGGATCCATGTGTTGGCTGCAAGTGGAGACATAGTTTACCCTCTCATTTGACATATATTTTACATTTTTCAGGAATATATTTTTTGAAAGATATTGGCTGTCCAGGAGTGTCCTATCTGATGGAAAAGGGTTGGCTTAGTGCTGATTTGCTTGGCTTAGTGGATGATCGTGATATTACTTGCTGGAATGGGTATCTGGCCATATTAAAAGCTAGCCATATCAGATTAACTAATGAGGTTGACGTGCCGGTATGGAACCAATCAAAATCTCGTAAGTATTCTCCTAAAGCAGGATATTTGCAACTGATTCTGGATAAGAATGAGGTGGAAATGTCTTGGTGGTGGAAATTGATTTGGAAACTCAAGTGCCCTCTTAAGTCCAAAATATTTTGCTGGTTTTTATTTTCAGGAAAAGCACTTACCTGGCATGTACTAAGTAGAAAGGTATGGGAGGGATCTGACAGATGTTACTTATGCAAAATGGAAGCTGAATCAAACTACCATCTTAGGGTAGATTGTCCTTTTACTAAATCTGTTTGGATTGAGATAGAGTATAAGTTAAATATTAAAAACTTGTGGACTGGTGATTCGATTCTTTCATGTATGAAGAACTGGTGTTATATTGACAAGGTAAAACAAATCAGATCCTTACCTGTTATTGTAACATCGGTCATCTGGAAGGCTAGGAACCAAAGTTGTTTTGATGATTTTACTCCTTCACTTGCGCAGGTATCTTCATTCAGCTTGGGTTTACTTAATTCTTATCCAAAGGAAAATGATGTATTGAAGATAAGAATAATTATAGAGGAAAATATTGATAAATCAAAACCCTGGGGGTATTTTGATGGTTCGGCTGTTGGTGATCAACATCTTTGTGGTGCTCGAGGTATTCTTTACATTAAGGATGATCATTACTTTACCTTTAAAGCTGGTCTAGGTATTGGAACTAATAACCTTGCTGAGCTATGTGCATTGAAATTACTTATTACATTGGCTTTGGGTAATCAGATCTCTAAAATTTAGGTTTTTGGAGATTCCTTGTTGGTCATAAACTGGGTTACAAGCAAATTTAGAATTCATAATTTTCAGCTTTCTCAAGTACTTAAAGAAGTCATCAGATTAACTAATATGTTTGAGCATGCAGATTTCAAGCACATCTATCGAGAAACAAATTTTAAAGCTAATGAATTAGCCAATGCTGGAGCAAAAGTTCAGAATGGATTTTGGCATATATCTGAGTTTCATGGGACTAAAAGAATCGATACATATCAGATTTTTTTGAATGGACGAGAGGGATGGTAGTTCTGAAAGCTGTTTTATTATTATTATATAAAGTCTGTTTTGTTGACATGGTCAGGGACATGGTTTTGACTTGAAGGCTGTTTTATATATGATGTATAAACTTAATGTTTCTTCTTTCTATATGACAGTGATGGTTTTTGTATGAGACCATATTTTGGAATACAGGTATATTTGATGTTAGATACATGTTTGATGATATATGAATATCATAATGTAATGGATAGTGAAGGATCAACTAGTATTAGTTTTGATCTTATGTTTTAATCGGTTTTGACAACATTTTTGAGAGTATGAGCAATTACTATGTAATATTGCACCATCTGAAAAATGTAATTTTATACATTTTGTATATAGAATTACGATTTCTTTTTTTAGAAAAAAATGTACAATAAAAATTTTATATATTTTTCTTAATATATAAAACAATTTTTTTTTTATAATTATATATTAGTTAATTACAATCTTTCCATTCGAATTAATCACAACAACCTCTTTAAGTTGTTCGTTGCTTTGCATTAAAAAACATTCATATTAATTAATAATATATATAACCTTTTTGTCCTTTTATTTGTTCATACAAATTAATAACTACAACTTCATCAAGTTGTTCTTTGCTTTTCATTAAAAAACCTTCACAATAATTAATCATATATGATCTAGACATTGGTGCTTTATTAAAGCGGTAGGGAATTTGGGATGTGGATTATTTCAATGGTTTTCGTTTTTGCTATATTATAAGTTAGTTATGTTGATATGTATTTATATATTATTTTATATTTTGGATTTGCTTTAGTCGATCAATAAAATTAATATAAGTGTAACAAGTGTACAGTAAAGATTAATTTTATAGTTTTCGTATCTTATTATAATTAAATGCATCTTGATTAAGATTTAAATAAGCTTTAGTTAAAGGGAGGTTAAAGAAACTGTTAAATTTTTGTTTTTTGTTTTTTCATATTAGTTTTTTTTATTTGTTTATTAAATAGTATTTGTTTTGTGTTTATATTAACTCCAACAATCAAGTATGGATAATGAATATAAAATTATATATTTTATCCTTTGTTTAACATCCATCTATCTTCACAAAACTAAGTAGTTGATTATATCTATCAACATTTACCTACCACTTTACTTGTGGTTGTTCTAATACTATATCTAGCCAGTGTTCAAAATTGAACCCTTCACATCCCTTCCAAAGGGTTCTAGCCCTTCCCAGAAGTGTAAAGTTAAAATTGCCCTTGAAAAAAATTTTAAAAATTTGAATTTTACCCTTCCAATAAAGAAGGGTATAATTTATATCAACATTTCAAAAGAAGAGCAACATTTGAAATTACCCATTCATATAAATTTCTCAAGACATTGAAATTCCTATGCTATAAAGTTCAACTCATCATTCAAAATATTGTAAATATGATAAATTATAATCACTTATTCACTCTTGTCATGCACTCGGTGCTTAGTTGTTGAAGATGGCCAATAATAATTAATGATTACGAGGCACTAGCTATCGAGATGTGACTCTGAATCCCAAGTCACTTGGGGCTATAATCTAAAGTGTGACAATGTGTCAGCAACTACTAGTCTACTATTAGGCCCAAAACGAGCTCAAACATTTGTTCCTACTACCTATGTGAACCTCGCTACCAATGTCCACTTTTTTTTCGTCAAAATGAAATTCCAAAGGTTGGTTTGAAAATTCCTCCTCTACAAGAATTCATTTCTTGTATGAATATCATGGACTCACGAAAACTATAAAGAACACTCGATGCCATGCGAATACAAATAATGGTATGTAGCCAGGATCACAAACTGTGCAGAAATTGATTTATGCATTGCTATAGAGAGGTGTCATTGGGAACACGATATGGAGAAACAATGGTTATTAATAAAATAAAATAAAACAATTGTTGGCTCAAGAATAGTCTTCAGTTTGATGAGTGGCATGATTGTGATGTTATCTCCCTTCGTCCTTCCAAACATTTGTGGTTTCTCATGACATTTTTCCTTAGCGCTACCAAAATACATATAAAAATTACTTGTCTTTACATCCTCTTCTCTTTAAATCCTCATCTCATAGTCATAACTAAGGATTATTATGTTTGCACATCCTCACCTTATCATACGAGTTGGGTCAAGGCGCAAAGACAACCATAAAATATTCAATTGTCAAGATGCAAAGAGTAAGAGAGAACTATAAGTAAGTAATATATTAAATTTACCTTATAAGTCTTTAATTAACACTATCAACTGATATTTGACAAGTTGGATTGTTCTGATCTTCTTATCACTCCTTACCAATGTGATTGCAAGGCATTCATTGAAGGTGAATTCCATAATTTTATGTCTTCTTCCTCATTATCATGCCTTTTGGTAAGACAATAAAGAGGGTAGTGGCAAGCATCAACATGGAAAACGGTATCGACATAGAGGTTATTCACATTAATTGTTTTCATTAAATAATTTAAATTCCTACCAGTGACTATGGATTTAGTGAATCATGGAGTGGTACAAAACACACATTTTTTTAGAGCCACAAGAACTCAACTACTCACACCTATAAATTTCTGAAATCTATCCATTAATAAACTTCTTTTGGTATTCTGGTTCAATTTAAAAGGCTGATTGTTAGACTCAAACATGCAATGGGTTGCAAGGATTCAATTGACTTAGGCCCCTCCATCACATACATGCATGCTTTCACAACAAGCACTGAAAAAAACAATATTTGTTTTTTGCATTTTTTGTCTGAAAAGGTTCAGTTAATTTATACTTGTCAATTAAAGTACAATTATTTATATTGCCCTTCATCTCTAAAGGGTTGAGAGAATAAATTCCCTTCCAATTGAAATTAAGATCCACCCTTCAAATCTGATCATTGTATCTAACTTACTAACTGTTATATACTTAATATACTTAATACTTTAAGTAATTAGAGATTCTCCATGGTTTAAAAAATTCTTCATAATAATTCATCATATAATCTTTTTTAGTTATTATTTGTTTCTTTCAAAAATTTATGACAAATGTTAATAGGCTTAATTTAATATTATTTCATGAAAGTAAAATATTATTACAAATGTTAGTATGCTTACTTTGATATTATTTTATTATTTTAAGGAAATGGTTTAACCATAAACTTTTTTTTTCCTCAGAAAAAATTCATAATTTTATTTCAAAGTAGAACAAAATTACATCTGCACATGTAAGAGGATCACTAGGATCCCTACATTGTCACATATTAACATAATCAAAAATTACAAAACTGTCCTAGACTGTAATAACAGAAATGCAAGCATATCAGCTAGATACATCACAGAAAATATGACAAATCATCAAGCCAGAAAACAACCAACCAGCACCAAAACAGACATACTGCCGATAGCAAAGGCCACCGCCTCTGAAACGCCGTCGCCGCCGCAGAGATCCCTAAGGACCACAAAATGGGTCGCCATGCAAGAGTATATCCACAGACACCGCCTTAGATAGAATCCGCGAGAAAGATGGCGATCTATCTCAGCAAACCAACAAATCAAGAAAGTGCCATTCAGGATCCATCAAACCCCGACAGCCGAAGCCCACAACCCAGATCAAGGAGCCAATGTCCAATCTCCAGAGAAACCACGACAGAATCAGAGAAGCCTCGATGTAGACCATGCCAAATCCATGGCAAAGAACCCAAATCAGCCGAAAACCACACAATCCACGACCTGCAAAACCCGGATAGGAATCCCATCGCTGCAACCGCGAGCACCGGAAAATTTGCCACAGTACAGACACCGCCACCACCAAAACCGCTGTCGAGCAAGCTATGCAACATGGTGGTGCCAATCGATAGCTAGATCAGCCTCAAAGATCGAGAGCCGAAGCCCTAGACCCCGGTTCTTGGAGCCACCGCGTCCCCTTCCCTCCATTCATCGCCCTTGTGGCTCTGAAATTTCTGTCCAAGCGCCTGAACTACCTCAAGATGCAGAACTGCAATGGCCGAAGGAAGGAAGTTGAAAGTTTGAAACCCTCGGTCTTGTTTTCCAAGAAATACTCGTTCCTCTCGGCTCTAAACCACGCAAACAGCTGACGCTGTAAACCGAACAGAAACTCGGTTTAACCATAAACTATTTTATAAAGGAATCGATATCATTGCTAAACTAATATCTTTGTCGGGTTTTGATTTGGTTCGTCAATATGAGAGTTTTTTGCAATTCGAGGTTTATGTAGATTCAAAAGTTAGTAGAGATTGGGCAAATGATAAAAATGTTTTGTAGGATTTGAGATTATATAGTTGGATGCAAAGAAACAGGAAGCTCTTTTAAATTTTTTAAGTTTTATCATTCAAGCATATATATAAGATTTTCAACAAAAATGCAGATGTTTTATAAAATGAAGCTATTGGTGATATGACATGATACATTTTGTATTCTGAGTTTATGGATGGTATTTTGATAGATGAGAGGTCCTACTCCTTCTATTAGCTATGTTTGCTATGTTGGATTTTAATGGTATTGTGAGTAGATCGTCATTTAGAATAGGCTGTAAGGTGAATCAGTTTGTAGTTGGTAGAACCTTTGTGTCTTTCATTTTTTAGTAGATGATAGCAAGATGATATTCCTTTTGTCTCAAAGAAGAATTTGAATAAACTTTTTTGCATGAAGAAGGGAATATGAAAGAATTTATGTAACTGTTGATGCCTGGAAAAATCCCAGGTACTGACAGTAGGGATTCTCCCCAATAACCGTTCCCAATTAGATCATTTATCGTTTGGAATGGGGAATCCGTCTGGTTAGTGGCCCAATTACAGTAGAATTAAATAAAGTTTTAAATATGTTTTACCGGTTGCGGCCTTGTCCACTGTTTATATAATTTTATGTTTTAAGATGATATGCAAGTGCCTAAACTAAATGCACTAAATACCAGTGATTCTCAAAACTGGAATCTCATGAGCAGTTATCCACAAGTGAGCTGTGCAGGTTCTTACCTCTCACCTTACATGAATCCATTGCTTGCCAACCACCATAGGCAAAGACAAAACTCTATTCTAATCTACTCCAACTATCCCTAGGGAGCATATATTAAAAATTAACATGAGCAATATACTGTATTGTTTGCATGTAGAATCTCACAGATAGCTATTTAATTCTTCACACATAAGTACAGCAGAAAATTAAACAAAAAGATAGCTTTGTTCAATTAAAACATTCATTACTCATCTATTGCACAAGATTCGTAATAGAAAATAAAACCATTCATAAACTGCAGAAATAATTCAACAGCTTGGAATGATCTCACAGCTATGTAGCAAGCTAAAACAAAAATAGTTCACACTCAACAATCCATATAGTCCATCTTGAAACTCGTGCAGTCTTTCCTCTAGCAAAAAATTGGTTCTCTTTATTATAAAAGAAATAGTTCTCATACAAAAAGCTTCAACATATGTGTGCTAGAAAAAAGTCTCCTACTCTATTCTATTTTGCCTCTACTTATACTTTTACAAAATGACTCTTGGATACCCATGCCCTTTGGGCTTCCTCAACTCTTCGATGTACAAAATTTTGTCTTCTAGTGACTAGCACTAGGAAAGTAAAATAATATAAGATAATTACAAAGCGTGACACATGTGAATAAAACAAAACAGATTAGGTAGACCCAGCAAATCCATCCACGGATTCTTTCCATGTAGCAGTATTTGCAGCTATGGTCGTAAAGTCCATAGGTTCCAATAGTATGACTGTTACTTCATGTACGAACAACTGGAACTTTATCTGTGCTGCTCTTGGTGGAGTGACTCTAAGCTGGGCTTCCAGTAGGCAATTGCTGACTGCAGCTTGTGCAACCAAACATTTTACCACTTTCTCATTAAGGCCTTTAACCTGCTGTATGTTAAGCTCATCTTCCTGCAACCTGTCATGAAGGTACTTCAAATGATCCTCTTAACCTGGAAACTCCTGAAGTCTCTTTTCTATAGAGGTCTGGCATCTGTTATGTGTTGTAAGCACCCTTTTGTAAAAATCCATGCATTTATCCAATGTTTTCCCAATCGCGGCTACCAGTATTGCAACAACCTTTGATATGGATTTATGCAGGAACACAACAGAATAAACAAATAACCATAGAAACAAATATGCAGTGGAAATAACACTTCATTTCATTAATCAATAACTGAAACTGGTTTACATACAGAATGGAAATAAACTAGCTAGAGTGCTGGTAGCTTATCTCCGAGAAGAGATGCGGCGGCTACATGCCTCTGAACTCTGTGTTACAATGAGGCTCAAAGGCCTATATATTATTGGGAAACAATGGAAACCCTACACATCCAAAAACCTAGCCCTAGGAGGTGAAATGCGAGAATGTGGGCCCCGTTGGGTAACTTGGTACATCAATTTCTCAGGGTCATAACTTTAGCATACTACCTCCATTTGATGCGCACGATACATCATTAGAAATATCTGTTTAAGGACTACATCCATAAACAACAATTATCAAGTCCGCAATGGACTCATATTGTACGGACCATTCGATGTTGAAAAAAACGTCGTTTAGGGCCTCAAAATGGCTCCGGAAGTTTAGGACCCGAAAACTGCCAAAAAGAGTAAATTGTGCTACAATTAAGGAAACTGGAAAACTGAAAGAAACAATGGTGGGGGTCCAAGTGGAATAGGTGGGTGGCCACCAATATCCTCTTGGATCATTCCTCCCCCCTTAGGAAGCAATGGTCCCCATTGCGTTGAGTTCCTCCATGAGATGAGGAAACCTCTGCTGAACTTGGTCCCTGGTGAGCCACTTTCCCTGGTGAAGGAGTTGGCCTGCTTTGACAACTCGATATAGCTAGATCTTCTACTGGCGGGTGTTCTTGATATGTGTGTCCATAATCCAATCAGTTGTGGCTTGTTCCATGCAGTCGGGGTTTAACTCTGTTGGTGTGAGTTTTTTTGCCACGTCTGATGTGTCCGGTAGAGGTGGAAAGTAGGGCCGAAGGCGGTCCACATTGAACACTGGGTGTAGAACAAGGGATGGTGGAATACTGAGCTCGAAGGCATTGTCCCCGATAGCCTTGGTGATGGTGTATGGCCCATATAGGAGTGGGTGAAGCTTGTGGTGGGGTCCAACGAGGCGCTCCTTCTGCAAATGTAGCCACACTTTGTCACCCACCTGGAATTTGTGTTACACCTAATGCTGATCACGTCGATGCTTGTACTTAGCATTGGATCCATCCAATATGTCATGAACCTGTTGGCAAATGTGCTTAATGCGCTCAATGAAGCTGTTCGCCTTGGAAACTTCAGATTGGATATGAGTTGAATCAGCCTCAGTAGCTGCAAATGGCATGGCTACGTCAATGGGACATAGTGGCTGGAATCCCAAGCCCACCTGAAAGGGGCTGTAATTGGTTGAGCTGTGGAGGGCCTAGTTATAGCCGTTTTGTACATAGGGGAGGCTCTCATCCCATGTGCATGGATGCTTTGAGTTGTACATGCGCAAAATGTGTACGATCAACCTGTTGATGACCTCTGTCTCGCCATCAGTCTGGCTAGAATAGAATGTACTAAGGAACCTACTATCCCGATATGATATTATAGATTATGGGATCCCAAAGTGTACCCACACTCGTTCAAAGATGATTTTAGCAGTGGCTTCTGCTATGATATTCTTCTTGCAGGCCGCCATTATGGCCATCTTTGAGAATTTGTCAACGACCACAAACACACAATCGTTGCCGTGCTTAGTAGAAGGAAGGCCCGGCATGTAATCCATGGAGATGGATTCCCAAGGTCGACTAGGTGTAGGCAATGGAGTATAGAGGCATTGCTTATTGATGGATGGTTTGGAAATGGCGCAAGTAGTGTAAGATCAGATGTACTTCCCAACGTCCTATTGAAGGTTTGGCCAATAGAAATACTTCTGCAGTATTGCCACTGTTTTCTCGACCCCAAAATGCCTAGTGACCCGACTGTAGTGCACTTCCCAAATCATCTTGGAACGCTTTCTTGAAGGAACACAAAGGTGTCCCATGTGACATAGTAGTACATCTTGGAGGTAAAATTTTGGAACTTGGTTTCCCTCCAAAAGTGTCTGGTATGTGTGGCTAAATTTTGGATCGCTCTTGTAGAGAATCAACCAATCAGAAGTCTCGTGTCCACAAGAGTTGAGAATGGTGGTTATCGCCATGATCGGTGGTCAGCTGAGGCAGTCTACAACGTTATTGGTGCTTCCCTTCTCGTACTTGATGTTCAAATTAAACTGTTGTAGATATGTAGACCACTTCTGATGGTGATTATTTTGTAACTTCCCTTGTGTCTGTATGAACTGCAGGGGTCGGTGGTCTGTGTGGATGACCGTTTCCTTCCCCAAAATGTAATGCTTCCATTGTCGGCAAGCCTGTAAAATGGAATACATCTCTTTGTCATAAGTGGGATATTTGCAGACTGTGTCGGACATTGTCTCACTGTTATATGCAACTGGATGCCCTTGTTGAGTAAGGACTGCCCCAATAGCATAGTCAGAGGCATCTATCTCGATCTCAAATGGTTGTTGCAAGTTTGGTAATGTGAGCACTGGGGCACAGCAGAGGCGATGTTTCAATTCTGCAAATGCCTTCTGTTGAGTTTTTGACCAAAAGAATTTTGCTTTTGCTCCTCCCTTGGTGACTTGACTCAAGGGCCAAGTGATATGAGAGAATCCCAACACCAATCTGCGGTAGAAATTAGCAAGGCCCATAAAGATGCGAAGCTCTGTTAGAGTAGTTGGGGCTGGCTAATCCTGAATGACTTGGATCTTGGTTTGATCCACATGTACCCCACACTCATCAATAATGTATCCCAGATACTAAACCTGGGTCATGCCAAAAGTGCACTTGTCCAAATTGGCACACAACTTGTGCTGCCGCAGTGTTTGGAGGATCTGTCGGATGTGGTGGAGGTGCTCTTCCCAAGTTTGGCTGAATATCAGGATGTCATCCAATTACAAAACTACAAATGAGTTGGTGAATGGCCACAAGATGTTGTCCATCAGTCGCATGAAGGTTTCAGGAGCATTCGTTATCCCAAAAGGCATGACCAACCATTCGAAAAGGCCCTCCTTTGCTTTGAAGGCAGTCTTCCACACATCGGTCGATTCGATCGGTACCTGGCGATACCCAGAATGTAAGTTGATATTGCTAAAATATTTCACCCCCTTAAGCTGGTCCAGGAGGTCATCAATCCGTGGGATCGGGTACCTATTCCGGACAATGATCTTGTTCAGCGCCCGGTAGTCAATACAGAGTCTCCAAGTCCTGTCCTTCTTTTGTACCAACACAATTGGGCTCCCATAGGGTGTTGAAATTGGCCGGATATGACCCTTTTGTAGAAGCTCTTGAATTTGCCTCTTGATTTCATCATTCTACAGAATAGAGCGTCGATAGATCGATCCATTGGGAAGCGGCGCACCTGTGGTCAGATTGATGGGGTGCTTAACCTGACAGTGGAGAGGCACCCCGGTGGGTGAGGTGAATATGTCCTGGTACTCCTCCATGACCTTGTCCATTTGTTGTTGGTGTGCGGAGGGGCCCTGTCTGGAGGTCGTGGCCATGATCTTCTTCTTGCCCTAAGGGCGGATCATGAAGAAAACAAACTTCTCGGTTTTGGAAATGTGCTTACTACATTGTTTTGCAGTAACCAAAGAGATAGCGGCAGGAGGTGCTACCTCTGGTATCCTGTACAAATTATTTCCCAACGTAATAATAATAGTGTGAGACCGGGACTCATACACAGCATGTCGCTTCCATAAGTATGGTTGACCTAATAATACATCACAAACATCAAGAGGAGAAATATCACATAATACCTCATCAGTGAAGGGTTTGATGCTGTAGTGAAGGCAGCACTGCTGGCTGACGCAGAGATCCCGTCCTTGGTGAAGCCACCCAATGGTGTACGACTACGGGTGTGCTGTGGTAAAAAAACCCAACCGCTTCATGACCTCTACTGAAATCAGGTTCTTTTGGCTCCCACTGTCGACAATGAACTGTAGCAAGGAACTCTTTACCCACATCTGGGAGTGGAAAAGATGCTCCTCCTCCTCTAAATATTCTGGTTCTTCCTTTTGGATCTTCGTGGTGGTAACAGTGGCGTTGGGCTCTGAATCGATAATATTCTTCCCTTTGGCATTTCCCTTCTCGGGTTTGATTCAGTGTCAGAGTATGCATCTGATTCAGAAGCCTTTATCTCGGCCACCAGTGACTGCTTGGCCCAACACTCACTTGTGTTGTGAGTGGGGCTCTTATGGAACTCACACCACTTTCCAGCGTCCTTCTTCATCTTTGCAGTGTTTCTCTTTGCTTGTGGCTTTGAAAAGTTTTCTTGAGTCTTCATCCCTTGGCTGTGTCCTTGGTTCTACGGTTTGGGGGCACCTTTCCCTTGCTTCTGATTCGCAGATCCAAAGTCTCGCTTTTTCTGTTTAAATTTTTGTCAATTTTGGCAGCATACCAAGATGCCGTACCAAGTGAGGAGATGTCGAGGAAGTCCATTTCATCCTAAATCTATCTGTGGAGACATCTGTGGTACTTCAGCACCAAATGTTTCTCTAAATCTTTGATACCCAGCTTGGTGCGTAGGATATGGAACAGATTTGTCAGCTCATGCACATCTTGATCTCTTTGCTGCTACAACATAGTCCATTGTATGTACTTGTCCTCATAGCTCCCCACCGGATAATATTGTCCCTTTATGGCATCTTGGAAAGAATTCCAAGCGGGTACATCCAAGAACAGAGAGGGTTCCTCCTCGTCCTTTCTCTCACAATAGGTTTCCCACCAGTCCTTGACATGGGGGGCGGATTTGAGTAGAGAAAAAGTAATCTTTTCCTGGTCAAAAAAGTCATGAACCGAGAAATATCCTTCTAATAGATTCAACCATCTATCTACGGTGTCTACATCTATTCGACCATCAAATATGGGAATGTCAAATTTTACTTGTACCCTAAAAGGGGTTGCACCTACAGAGTGGCTGCTAGATGCAGATGCGCTGCTGGTGGGAAGTTGTTGAAGGATCTGGGCGAAGTTATCCATCATCGCGTTCCTTTTTTTTTCAAGGGCCTCCTCGAGAAACATTTTGATAGGATATTCTATGCCCTCGTCTTTCTTTTCATCCCCCATGGGTGGCCGTTGGGATTTACAAGGCTGATCTTGCAAAGGTTCAACCAAATCGAGCCCTAACTCTTTATACCTTGCCCTCGTTGGGGACATGCAAAGAAGGATCGAGAAAGAGAAGATTGCTCTGATACCACTGATCTGGATTTATGCGAGAACGAAAAAGAATACACAAATAACCATAGAAACAAATATGCAACAGAAATAACACTTCATTTCATTAATCAATAATTGAAACTGGTTTACATACAGAATGGAAATAAACTAGCTAGAGTGCTGGTAGCTTATCTCTGAGAAGAGATGTGGTGGCTACATGCCTCTAAACTCTGTGTTACAATGATGCTCGAAGGCCTATATATTATTGAGAAACAATGGAAACCCTACACATCCACAAACCTAACCCTAGGAGGTGAAATGCTAGAATGTGGGCCCCGTTGGGTAACTTGGTACATCAATTTCTCGGGGTCGTAACTTTAGCATACTACCTCCATTTGACGCGCATGATACATCGTTAGAAATATATGTTTAAGGAATACATCCATAACTAAGAAATATTGAGTTCGCAACGGACTCATATTTTCCCGACCATTCGATGCCGAAAAAAATGTCGTTTAGGGCCTCAAAACAGCTCCGGAAGTTTAGGACCCAAAAATTGCCAAAAATAGTAAATTGTGCTACAATTAAGGAAACTGGAAAACTGAAAGAAACCATGGTGGGGGTCCAAGTGGAATAGGTGGGTGGCCACCAATATCCTCCTGGATCAACCTTACTGCTGAAATCCATGAGTTCATACTCGATCTTCAAATTCTTTGTACTCTTTTGAGGTGCATTTTCCGGAAGTTTTGCATTAGTCTCCAACCAAGTTAGTTGACCTTGGATAATTTTTGTAATTTCTAGATTTCTCGTTTTGAAGTCAATGGATATTACTGAGATCTCTTGTAATCTGGTTTCTATCTGCTTAATCTTGTAGACCTCGTCTGCAAGCTTTAACTGAACTTGATATATATTTCTTCTGAGCAAGAGAGCATGTTCTCGAAGAGGTGTGATATCCATTTTTTGCTCATTTTCTGCCTTAAACTGAATCTCCAAAGAACTATTTTGTGGCTCAAGTTCTGCAACTTGAGCCTTTAACTCCTCTACTTGCTTATCAACTGCGGCCCTTTATGTCTCTAGCCTTGAAATATTACCCTCTAGGTCTTTGTTTTCTCCATCAATAATAGTGTTTGACAATACCAAGGCCTCCTTTTCTACTTCCAAGACCTGGCAGGCCTCCTGGAGCCTTTCTAAATCTGAAAGTGTGGCCTCATGCTTCCTTTTCTCTTCTCGTCCTTCCCCTTGTTCTTTCCTTAGGGTCTCTTTCATTTGTGCCACCTTTTCTTTGTATTGGTCTATGGATCCTTTTATTTTTCCAACATTATAATCACTTTTCTGTGCAGCTACAACACTGATCGAGGCCATTTGTTCTGGATCTTCATCTGTATTTTTCATGACATTCTTTTCAGTAACTGTGGTTACTTCAAGCTGGGTACCCATTTTGAACTTCTTTTTAGATCTCTAAACAATGGGTTTCCACTTAGAATAAAAAAACACTTTATCCAGACTTGCAACCACATGTTGCTTAGATGGAGTAAAGGGTACTAATCCTAACTTAGCAATAAGGAGGTGGCTTCTTGTTAATATATCTTCTGAAGTAGAAGGAATATTTTTTGGATTGTCCTGGGCATAATTTTGTTCCTGATTCTCCCTATCTTGGTCCTCTTGCTCCTTTCATCTCATTTCCTCTGCTGTCTTCTCTGCTTCTCCTTTTGCTCGGTTAGCTGACTCCTTCTGGATTCTTTCTTCTTCTTCCTTTTGCTTCTGCTCCTCTTATTGTTTTTCTTTAGCAACTTCTTCTTCCTTTTCTCTCTAAGCCTATTCAACCAACAATTTATTTGCTCCTTCGACTAACCTTCATGTTTCTTCTTCTTTTTCTTTCTTAGCAACTTCTTTTTCCTGTCTTTTCTGTTCGGTGGTGGTGGTGCTGCTTTTGCCTCCTGAAACTATGATTTTCCTCTTGAAATGCTTGTTTAGAGAAGTCATATTACAAGCATTGCAGTATAATTCCTCATCTTTATCCAAGGGATTAGAGTATTCAAAATTTACCTTCACGAGTGCACGGTGTGTAGCAACCTTTCCCTGAGCATTGTTTCTATGAAAACTCTTCTCACCAAAATGGACACTTGCCAGGTCTTTCACAAACTATGATGTGCTTTTAACTTTGGAAAATTTATAGCTGCCAACATAGAAAGGAATTGGCAGGAAGACCGCCTTCTTCATATCGAACAGAAAACTCTCGAATCCCTCCAAAAAAAGTTGTCTTAATCCTTCCTTATGCACTATATAATCAGTGGCATACTTGGGCAGTAGTGAAGGGGCTTTATTTCCTCCGTACATTCTCAAATAAGTGCCCTTTTTAGATAATAAATAATCTCCATATTCCCTTATAGCTTCTAAAGCACCTTCAGACATACATTTACATTCTTCAATAAAAATCAATTGATAATGTGGCATTAGGAATTCCTCACAGATGGGCTTGTAAAACTGTGATACTTGTGGGCCCATGAAATTTGGTATGCTGTGTAAATGGGCGCTTTTCCCTCCTTCCAAATGCAGTTCAAATTCTCGGATGGGTGCAGGAAAAGTATACAGTCGATAAAAAATGATCCCATGTAGAACTCAGACTTTCGCTGAAGCAGTCCTCCCAATGCTTCAGATATATAGGAAGAAAAGCTATTAACTACGATGTCCGCCCAGTTGAAAACATTAGCTTCCATAGTCACATGATACATTAAGGGTATCCAACCAATCTTATAAAATTTCCCATCAGCTCTGCCAAAGATATTGTTAAGCATTAGAGCTACCAGTCTGTATGGAGTGCGCAGACTAGCGGTCTCATATTCACCAGATGCTCTTTGTCAGAATGAATTTCCCTCTGTCATCATCATTTTTGCGCATCCAATATAATCAATAGTCAAACTATTTATCCAATCATCTGTCAGGCTGACCTCTAATACTGGAAGGTTATAGGCTTGGGCTATGTATGCGGGGGTAAAGGAGGTGAAACCCTTTTCTTCAACATTATACATTATCATATCCCTCGAATTCATCTTAGGAAAAAACCAACCGATCACCGCGGTGCAAGGGAACAACTCTGGTTTCATGGATACATTTGTAATCCCAGACATCAATATGTTTCCAGAAAGGGGTAAATCCTCCAAACCCACATCAAGGACCTTCTGATTTTGAAGCATAGGGTATATCTTCCCCCACTTGAATTCTGAATTGGCTCCAGTGAATTATTTGGTGTCTTCATAAATTATTTCTACCCTAGGCATGATTTCTAGGTCTGACTCTTCTTCAATAACTTTAACTTTCTTCTTTCCTTTCTTGGGCATGGTATTAGATGCAGAATGAGGCTACACAAAAACACCAAAAAATGTCTTAGCATCCCTACAATTATAAAATAGATGTAGTCATGTACATAAGGAAATGAATAACTACTGTAAAACTTGCAAGACATATAAGAAAAAAAAACAAATCGTTTCCTTTCTAGAACAAGCTTTCGTTTCCTTTCTTTTACTGCATCGTCTCGAGCCATCGAAAAATGACTTTGTACTGTACAAATTTGCATACCACCAAAATCCAAACCTAAGGTGAGGTCAAAACCTGGACGATAAAACCTAGTCCACATGCGGGCTCTAACTACCGTATCGAGAGTTCTTCTCTAAAACATCAAGCGTTCTAAATCACGATACCATAAAATGGTCAAATTAGTTCTAAAACCTATGCATGACCTCTTCTTTATTAACCTTATGGAAACACTGTGGCACCATGAAACCAACCACAAAGGCCAAAAACCTTCCGACGTGAGACCTAGGCTAAAACCAGAAGGACCACAATGGCCCTCTGGGTTCAGGCTTCGCTAACCCCTATCACCGTAGACAAATACGAACCAGGTCAGGAAGAGCAGGAAAAAAACTCAAGCCATCTCAGTCTCATCATTACACAATCAGGTCCTTGAGCCACCCATGTCTAAGGTCCGAACGGTCTTGGACAAGAGCGAAGCTGGGAGAAGGTAAAAACCCCAACCGTTTACAGAGTAGGTATAAGAAAAAACAAGGATGTGGGGATAGCTAACCATCGATACCTTATGAGGTTGAGGGATAGACTTAAAATATGATGAAAAAGAAACCAAACCACTAGCCTTGTAAGAAAAATACCTAAACATGCTACAAGACTGTAAAAAGGATAGAATTCAACGCCATCCTACCAATAAAAAGAATCATGACAAGGATTGAATCCTACCTGACAGGATGGATCAAAGGTTGGTGAAGAGCTCAGTGCCAAATGGTCCGTGGGATCCAAATGGCACAATCCTAAAGGCGCGCGCTCAAATGAGAGGCAACAATCTCACTGGAAGAAAAACTGTAACAGACTATAATGAACCCCGAGGCTTATATAAGGAGAGACAAAAAAGCATTTAATGTGGGTAATAATGGCTCTCGTGCAAGTGAAAATTCCATTTGGTGCCCGCGCTTAAGACTTCATCGACGAAAAACTACATTGGCGGGGAGAGATGGAACTTCCGACCGTGTCGGATCCAAAATCCTGAGTCTTTCGCAACTATTGGTACTCTCCATGAAACACCAACCACCAATGCATTTGCATAACCTTCTTGATGTTGCGGAAATGAAGGATCAACTACAAACCATAAATTCTGCTTCCTTCGTTGGAAAGAATAAGGACAATAGACGGACATTGTCGGGAACACCCCAATCAAAGCCTGTCGGCAGAATCTCAAAGAAATAACCGATCGAAAAAAAAACAAACCTACAGCTAACCGAAACATCGATGTTGAAATGAGAAAATAATCGCTCTGTCGACCAGTCTGGTGTAACCTTTTGATGGAGAACCGTTGGCTTAACAAAATGAAAACTAGTGGGACGCATCGACTCTAATCTCTCGAAAGCATATGAAACTATCGGGTGGAGACTCAAATGACAATCTGACCAACCCAAACGATGCGAGCAAAAAGTGTAAAATTGGCTGAAAAACATCCGTATCGATAAAAAATCAAAATATTTCTGACAAATGCTGAAAACCCCAAGCAGAGACATCGCAAAAAATGGTTGTAATACTATCAGATAAACATCCAAAATTTCTCCGCTGTGTCGACGAAATTATGAAATATTTCTGACACAACGGGCCTAAAACATTGCGAAATAAGATGGAAAGCATCGGGCTGAAAGGAAAAAAGTCTTCGTTATGTCAGTGAAAATATAGAAATTATTCCAACACATCGGATCAATTTTTTTTTCTTACTTGGTGCAAATTTTTTCTAACTTGCTCAGAAGAAAAACCACATCATGGAAAAAAAAGTCTAAGTAATATCAAAAGCTAATAAATCAAAGGGGGGTCCTAAAATCATAAAATTCTGGGGGAATAGTTGCAGCAACAACAATTGGCGACTGGATGGTGAAGACAGATCTCTGGAAAAACTATCTTTCAAAACAAAAAACTGCTTTATGGCATTTTGTTAGACTAACTTGTCCCAGTTCTTTTTGAGATTAGTTTAAAAGTCCAGACCTTTCCAGGAATGCAAGATTCAAAACATATCATTGATTGTAGTCCCTTGTGTATGGTAACTAGTTTTTCAAAAGTCTTGATAACTCTTTTGAGGCCAAAATGTGAGATTCATTTACCTCTGTATTTGGTTACTTTTGATTATGACGTCACAAGATCGTAATAGAGTTTGGACAGAGGTATTCTTTTTTTCTCATTCCCATGCTTTTTGCATTCTTTTGATGCTTACGAATTTTGTCTTTTCAGTCCTCCTAGATTTGCTCCTTTTGTATCTGAAATTTGATGTATGTTCTTCCATCCACATTGTCCTTTTGTGTGAGTGATGACTTGCTTCAGCTCACGGACGGAGAAGAACATTTTGAGCAATATTTTTACTGATTTATGTCTTCAGTATATATTTTTGGTGCATATTTTCTTTCTTGGATATCTAACTCTTTATATTTAGCCTTTTGGCTTTCATTTTTGGCATGGGATTATTTTGAATACCGTACACCTGTCCATTCTGCTTCCTTTCTGTGGGTATTTTGTGGTGAGCTTCCTAGGATAGATATTAATGTGAAGTGGATGGATCCCCAAAATAGTATTCTAGACTTCATCTACCTTAGTTATTTTATAGTGTTTAAAATAGGACTTCAATGCGTTCTTAAAATAAATTCCCTTCAACAGTCTATCAAATTAAAGAAGCTTGTTCTGATGAAAATATTGACATAGATACATTTCAATGAGAAGTTCTTGGATTAAAAAAATTGCAGTTTGTCCAAATTCCATCATCCAAGCACCAAAAGTTGAGCTGACTTATTTTGAAATAAAACTAAACTAAAGTAAACTCAAATGCGGAAAATTAAACTCAGCAGAAAGAAAGTAAACATACTAAAAGAAAAGGTTTATTTATGTACAAATGAATCCAAGGTACTAACTAAAATAAGGTTTGAGAATCAGACCATTGACAGGAAGATTCTCTTCCCACCCTTGCAAATCTTGTAGCAATATGAAATGGGCCAACCCATAGGTGTTGAAACTTTGTATGTTTGCCCTTTTCATCATGCAGATGATCCCACTTGAGAACCAAGTCTCCTACTTCAAAGCTTCCCTTCTTAGACTTATGTTTTTCAAACCACCTCTTAACAATCTCTTGCTGGTGTTTAAACCTCTCTTTAGACTTGAGCCTAGAGTCCTCTAGTTTCAACAAGGTATTAATTCGAGCTTGTAAAACCTCACTACCAGACCCTCTTGATGCTTGGGCTAAGTGTGAAGATGGAAATAAAATGTTCAAGGGTAAAATAACTTCTTTTCCATAAACTAAAGTATAAGGTGACACGCCTAAGGAATTCTTCGGTGTGACCCTATCAACCCACAATGCATTTGGAAGAGCTACATGCCAATTTCTCTTGTTTTCTATGACAGTCTTGTTTAAAATTATGATAAGGTTTTTATTAGTTGATTCAGCTAGCTCGTTACCTTGTGGATAATAATTAGTAGAATAATGCAATTTCATTCCTTTTTGTTAGCAAATTCAGTAAGCTTAATCAATGAAAAGTAAGACGCATTATAAAAAACTAGTGAAATTAGAACCCCAAACCTGGTCATAATATTCTCTTGTAAGAAGTATATGACTACGTCTTCGTTCACTTTTCGTAACGGAATTGCTTCCACCCATCTTGTGAAGTAGTCAGTGGCTCCGAGGATGTATTTGTGTTGCAATGATGAATTTGGATTGATTTCTCCAATGATGTCAATTCTCCATTGCTCAAATAGTTTTGAAACACTAACCGGTTGCAATGGTCCAGCAACTTTCGCTGATCTCCCACTACTTCTCTAGCATGTGTCACACTTCCTAACATAGGCATGAGCATCCTTAAAAAAGGTCGGCCAGTAGTATCGAGCTCTTATAATCTTGTGTGCAGTAGCGTCTCCTGAAAAATGTCCTCGAATGGGACCATCATGTAATTATTTAACAACTTTAGATGCATCTTCTTGTTCTAGGCATCTCAAAAATACTCCATCATAGTTCTTTCTGAAAAGAACTCCATCAATTATCTGATAAGATGCTGAATTTAAATGAAGTGCCCTTCTTTTTTTAGAATTCCAGTGTTCTGGTAAATATCCCTGTTGGAGATAATGTATCAGATCTTTGTACCAAGATTCCGTAGCTGTAAAGATAGGACACATATCAACCATCTGCAACTCGGCTTCATTTTCCCATTCATCATCTTCATTTTTTTGACTTTCAGCCATTAACTTGGAAATACCTTGCCCTTTGATAATAGTGATTAGTTTAAATTCCAAATCATATTCTTGTAAAGCAGTCACCCAATTTCCTCTTCTTTCTCCCAATTCTTTTTGTACAAAAAGGGTGCGAACTACTGGGTGAGGAACAATTACTTTGGTTCTATTTTTAAGAATGTAAGGCATGAATTGTTTTACTGATTTAAAGACTGCATACGCCTATTTATCAATAGAATGGTAGTTCAATTTCGCGCCTTGCAACCCAATGATCATAAATGATATGGGGTACTCATCTCCCCTTTCTTCTTTCTGTGTAAGCATTGCTGCGAGTGAGTTTTCAAAAGCAAAAGTGTATAGGATAAAATCCTTCTAAAAATAAAGACTTTTATGCGAAGGTACATGGGCTATTGCTGCTTTGATATTGTTAATTGCACCCTTTTCTATGTCAGTCCATTTACACTGTACACTTTGCTTCACCATTTTTTGCAAAGGCTTTACTATTTGGGAAAAATAAGGAACAAACATTCGAAAAAAATTTATAGTCCCCATGAAGGATTGCATACCCTTTTTATTGTGGGGTAAGGGAATCTTTTCTATAGATTCTATCCTCTCTGGGTCTATGGAGATTCCATTTTTAGAAATAATGTGAACCAACAACTTTCCTTCTAATACTGCGAAGATGCATTTCTTAGGATTTAATAAGATACCATATTTTCAGTAGCGGTCAAAAAATTATATCAAATGAAACATATGCTCTTCTCTCTTCTTAGAGAACACTGTTACGCCATCCAGATAAACTACCACACTGTGGCCAATTCAATCCCGGAAAGATATATCCATTGCCCTTTGGAAAGTGGCTCCAACATTGATGAGACGAAAGGGAATTCTTATGTAAGCAAAAGTTCCCGACTTTGTATGAAATGTGGTTTTCATCCGATATTGTTCTGTTACCAATACTTGGTTGTAACTTGAAAACCCATCCAATAAGGAGAACAATTCAGAACCTGGAACTGTATGTAATATTTGCTCCATTGGTGGGACTGGATAATTATCCTTGTTTGAGGCATGGTTCAAATTTCTTAAATCTACACATAGTCTTATTATACCAGATTTCTTTCTCACCGGTACTAGAATCACCACCCACTCTGAGTTCCTAACTCTGAAGATGCATGTTATTGATTGTGTGCTTGTACAACATAAGCCTAGTCATAGCTAGGGTCTCGAAGACATGAGTTGATTTCTTGGAGCGAGCGAGTTGATTTATTGCGATGATAGCCATTGGATCGTTTCTTGGAGCCGTTGGATCGATATTTGGAGAGTTTCTTGGAGCGATGTGCTATTGGATGGATCTTTGCATCGTGATTTCCAGCTGTTGGATCGCTCAACTGATGCATGTAGCCGTGGGATCTTGCTTTTCTGCCATATGATCTAGACGGATGTGAATTAATTCCAGAACGTACATCAGCTTGATAGCATTTATGGTAGTCAGACACGACAATACTCATATCTTACACCTGGATATTATGGACTCAGTTTTTGCTGGACATCTGGACTGGAAATTTCGGGCGAATGTAGGCATTTAAGAAACATTAATTATTCTCCTTGGTTTCACTGTCGGGTTGATTTACTTCCTATTCTTTGTTTTCATTTGTTATTCTTTTGTTGGATTTCCCCCGTTGGTTTCTTCTCTGGATTTTCTTGGGATTTCGAGTGGTTTTCGTGGGTTTGATTCTGGAGTGTTATTAGTGCTAACTACAAATTGATCGGTATGGTGTTGGACTGTAGATTGTCCTTGGCGATGGAGATGGGATGACTTTTTGTCTGAACTGTGTTATTGGGTTTATTTTGAAGCTGACTGCTGGTTTACTGGTATGGTGTTGGAGTGTAGTGTTTTTTTGGTGTTGGCGACAGAGTTTTTCTATTAGCTTTTCTGTTGGTTTCCTTCTTGTATTTTGGGTTGTTGAGCGGTGATTTTCGAGGTTTTTCTTACTGTTTTCGAGATGTCTCTGAGGGAGGCTAAAGCCTCAGCGCGTTCTCCTTAGCCCAACTGGGTTTTCAATTCCTCGAGGGTGCTTCCTTTGAAGGAATCTGAAGATTGTGCTATTTCGAAGCCTTTGCTGGTGGTGAGGTCGAATGTGCTAGAGAAGATTCTTGATTCTGTCTTCAAATTTGTTTCTCCTATGAAGGTGACAACGTCAGAGTTTTTATTTGATTGGAATTTTGTTGATAGAGCTCTTTCAGGGGATGGGAAAGATTATGAGGTTTTTGATAAGTCAGGACCTGTTATATCTTTTGGCATGGTGAATGAACCTGTGTTGGAAACGACTGGTGTTGATGCTTCTTTGAATCTGTCTACCTTTTCTCAGTTGGGTGATGTGGATACTGGTACAGGTGGAGGGTTTTCTACTCCTTTTGAGGATGTTAATAGAGATTTGTTGAATCAACCATTTGTTCTGAAGAAGGGTTCTGGGAAGAGGATTAGCAAATGCATTCGTAAAATGGATAAACCCTTGTTGCTGGTAGTGGGTGAGGATGTTCCATTGAATAAGATTGTCCTTACCAATGCTCTCATGCTCGTGGGCAGGTTTTGCGGGAGGAAGTTTAGTCCTGATGGTTTACATCGATGGGTATCTGACTCGTGGATGCGGGATATTAGTATTTGTCCAAAAATTTTCATACTTCCTCGGGGCTGGTTGGCCTTCAAGTTCTAGTTTCCAGTTGATGCAGATGTCATTTTGAAAGGTTCTGGAAATGGGAGAACTCAGGCCTCTTTCTCAAGCGTTGGATGCCTCTATTTGACCCTCAGATTGAGAGGTATGATTCTTTACCCATATGGGTTAAATTACCCAACCTGTCATTCGAGTACTAGTCTGTGGAATTTTTAAGTTGATTGGCAATGCTATTGGGACTTTCCTTGAGGCTAATTTGGATTTTTTAGAAAATGGAATATGCTGTCTGGGGAAAGTTTTGGTCCTGTTAGACTTGCGCAATGGTCTCACTAAGGATATTGCTATTCAGAAAGGCGAGATTGTTTTTCCCAACCCTTAGATTATGTAGGATTTCCCTTTCGATGTAATCGTTGTCATCATTATGGACATTTGCTGGCCCATTGTCATTTACCTTTTTTGAAAAAACGACTAGCCACTGTTCCTAAGTCTAAATTTGTTTGGAAAATTAAAAATTTTGTTCTTCCTACTGAACCTGTCCTTCCCCAGCATTCCTGATTTTTTAGTCTTCTTTTGGACGTCGTAAAGACCGATATAGTATCATTTCCTTTGATTAATGGTGACTGTGCCTCTTCTCTTAAACCTTTGAGTCTGAATACTTTTGATGACTTTGAGGAGGGTAATGTTCTTAGTAAATTATTGGAGGCATGTGTGGAACATTTGGATGATTTTTCTTTGGGTGATTCCAGTCTTAAGGGTTTAGGGTTTATTTCCCCTATCAAGGTTATTAAAGAATCGAGGTCTAGTTACTTTCTTAGATCCAATTCTAAGGCATTGGACTCGGTCTCTTCTGCTGGATTTAGGAGATCTCTGGCTTCACGGGGACTTCACTTAGTGAACATCTCACATAGCACATGCAATCGTGGAAAATTAAATAATACCCTTAATTTCCAGAGATATTGACACAAATGCGTTTTGTTGAAACCCCCTCCCATTACTTAAAACCTCATCCCCGCCCCTTTTTATACCTCAATCCTTATAAACCACCCTACCCACCCCCACCTTAAACCCCTCGTCCCCCCAATACCTACAATATATTGGTTCAATTTTTAATAATTTTAAAACCCACAATATGAACTAACGTGATAGGATATTGGTCAACAAGTGAAGCCCCCGTGTCTGGCTTCTTCCAATCAGGCTGGATCTGCTTTAGGAAACAATCTTTATGATGTTTTTGGGGCACTTAGAGATGTGGTTGCTCACTATAATGTTACCTCATGATAGTTATGACCCTTAATTGCAGGGGTTTAGCTAGTAAACCTAAAAAACTAGCTATTTGTAGGCTGGTGTCTGAGCCGTCTGTTGATGTCCTGTTTTTACAAGAAACTATGGGTGATGGGGTACAATTTGTTGGAATTATGGAGTCCCTACTTCTGGGTTGGAATTTTTTTTCTATGGATGCTCATGGCAGATCGGGGGGTTTGCTTGTAGGTTGGAGGAATCGTGTTTTTCATTTCTTGAATTCCCGGGATTTGGAATTAGGTTTATGTGTTACCCTCTATTCTATTGAACTTCAATTGGAGTTTTTCTTCCTCAATATTTATGGTCCTTATGCTGAGAGGGAAGCATTTTGGAACAATCTCCTGGAGCATGTGAGTAATAATTGTTCTAAGATTATTTTGGGAGGGGATTTAAAATTTTCCTTGGGCTTATTTGAGATCTGGGGAGATAGAGCCAGAAGTGATGGCCTGTTTGATTTTTTCACAAAATTATTGGATGATCATGGACTCGTGGATATTGTCCCTAGTTTGATTTCACCCACCTGGACCAATAGGAGAGTGGGAAGTGAGAATATTTGTAAGCGCCTTGATATAATGTTGATCTCTGAGGATATTTTAGAATTTGGGTTTTGTCTTCGCCAGTGGGTGGGGTGTGGGGGAGAATCTGATCATATGCCTATTTTTTTTTCCAGATGTTGGGTTGGGATAAGCATTTACATACTCCTTTCAAGTTTAATCCTCATTGGCTGGAACATGAGGATTTGATCAGTTTATTGAAAAATACTTGGAAGGTTTATGATGAGAATTCTACTTTGTCTCCAGCATCTCAATTTAATGCTAATCTTAAAATGATTAAGAATGAGGTTATTTGCTGGCCTGTTAAAATAAAAGAACATGATACTAAGGATTTATTTGAGATTAAAGGTCTATTATTGGATGCTTGCACCAAAATTGGTTTTGGTTATGCTAATAATGTGGATAAGGCTTCCCTATATGCTTTGGAATCTAGAAGGAGAAAAATCTTGTTAGACAGAGAAAAGGAAGCTAGATAGAAGAGTAGGGCTCTTTGGTTGCTTTGCGGTGATGATAATACCCCCTTCTTCCATAAATATGCCAATCACAGAAAATTTATTAACTCTATATGGAAAATTGCAGATGATAGAGGTAATATTGTTGAGAGGTTTGACTCTATTGCTGGGGTGGCTGTTCATCACTTTGAATCCCTGTTTAAAGAAGATGATTGTCTTCATTTTCCTAAAATTCTGGAAATTGCTAATAATTTCCCATCTGATATTTCTGATATTGAAAACTTAGAACATATGATTCCTGTTACTATTGAAGAAATCCAGGCTATTTTGACTGTCAGTAAAAATGACAAGAGCCCTGGTCCTGATGCGCTCCCTATGGAAGACTATAGAGCACTTTTTGATGTCTTGGGAAGTGATTTATTACGTGTCATTAAAGATTCGAGGATCAGTGGGAAGATTCCAGCTGTTTAACTCTAACTTTATTGCTTTGATACCGAAGAAGGATTCTCCTAAGTATTTTGATGATTTTTGACCAATATCTTTATGTAATTTTATATATAAGATCATTGGTAAAATCATTTCTACACGCATTAAAAATATTTTGGGCAGGATTATTTCTAATGAACAGTTTGGTTTTCCGCCTGGCAAACAGATTCATGAAGCTGTTGGTATTATTCAGGAAGGTTTGCATACAATCCACTGTAAGGGTATGAAATCTGTGGTGCTTAAAATTGATTTATCTAAGGCTTATGATCGTGTAAACTGGACTTACTTATGGGTTATTATGACTAAGACGAGGTTTTTTGAACCATTTATTACCTGGGTGATGAGTAGTATTTCTTCTATTTCATTTGCTGTTCTTATTAATGGGGTAGCTTCCTCATTTTTTAGATCTGGTAGGGGCCTGAGACAAGGTTTCCCTTTGGCACCCCTTTTATTTCTTATTGTGGTTGAAGGCTTGAGTAGGTCTATTCTAAATGCTCAAAACAATGGGGTTTTTCAGGGTATCTCTTTTGGTAACAATATTATACTCTCTCATGTTTTGTTTGTGGATGATATAATATTGGTTTCTGATGGATCTGATCGTTCCTTATCAACTTTATATGAGTTCCTGTTGGTTTTTTGTAAATATTCTGGTATGATTATTAATGAGGACAAATCCTCATTTTACTACTCTGGAATGGAAGAATCTGAGCTGATTTCAATTCAGAACATTTTTTCTTTTAATGTTGACAAGATTGAGTCTGGTATGAAATATCTTGGTTTTCATTTAAAACCTTGCAGATATCTGTTGAAATATTGGGATTGGCTCATTTCAAAAGTGGAATAGAGATTAAAGAATTGGAGTTTTAGATGGTTATCTAAGGGAGGAAAACTCATTTTGGTCAAGTCTGTACTTGAGGCCATCCCTGTATATTGGATGCACTTTTGGATACCTATTGGAATTATTGAGAGAATCAGGAATATTTGTTTCAAATTCTTATGGTCTGGTAAAAATGATACTTTTGGCTTACCATGGTCTTCATGGAAGGTCCTGGCCAATCCCAAGTCTTTGGGAGGTTGGGGTATGAAAATACCTACCTATTTTGCTAAATCACTTGTTGCCAAAAGTGTGTGGAATTTGATATCTAGTTTAGGATTGTAGGTGCAGATTGCAGTGCAGAAATACATTTCACCTTTATCCATAGTAGATTGGATAAGGGCTGATGAAAAGAAAAATAAAGGTATCTCTATATGCTGGAAAGCGGTACTCTGGTCCTTTGATCTTATAGGACAGGCTCTTGTTTGGGGAATTGGGACTGGAACTGAGGTATGTATAGGCATTGATCCTTGGCTAGGATGCAAATGGAGGCATGTTTTACCTGAGTGTATGATTGATAAACTTCATTGAGCTGGGTTTTATGTGATCAAAGATATTGCTAGTACTAGTACAACTTTCCTTCAGAATCAGGGATGGTTAAATTTATATTTTTTTGATTTTGATGACCAGGAAATTGTTATATGGAATTCCTATGTGGAATTGCTGATTTCCAGACATGTCAGAATCTCAGCTGAGGATGACTAGATGATTTGGAGTCTTTCCAAAAATGGTAAGTACACACCTAAAGCTGGTATTCTTCATCTTATTCATGACAGGAATGAGATTGAATGTTTCTGGTGGTGGAAGTGGTTATGGAAACTCAAATGTCCACTGAAATAAAAAATCTACTACTGGTTTTTATTTTCAGGGAAAGCACTCACTTGGGATGTTCTATGTAGAAAAGGAAGAGAAGGACCGGGCTGGTGCTATCTATGTAAAATGGAAGCTGAAACTAATCATCATATTGGTTTTGAATGTTCATTCACAAAGAGGGTCTGGTTAGAAATTGAAAACAAACTAAGTTATAATAATTTTTGGATTGGAAATACAGTCTTAGAATGTGTTAAGAATTGGATGATGCATGCTGAGGCTAGGTATAGGTCTTTACCTATTATTGTATCTTGGTTCATTTGGAAGGCCCAGAATCAATGCTGTTTTGAATATATACAGCCTAAGAATGTTGTTGTCACTTCTTTAAGTTTGGGTTTAATGCATGCTTATCCTTTGTATAATAGAGTGTTGAATATAAGAGTGGTTGTCAATGAGCAAATTGACAAAGAATCTGCTTGGGGATATTTTGATGGTTCGGCAGCAGGAGTACCTCAAATTTGTGGGGCTGGTGGTATATTGTATTTATCTGATCAACACTTCTTCACTTTTTCAGCTGGTTTGGGGTTGGATACCAACAACTTTGCTGAGCTACTAGCTTTAAAATTGCTTATCACATTGGCTTTAATGCAGGGGGTTCAATCTTTGCAGGTTTTTGGGGACTCACAACTGGTTATCAATTGGATATCTAGTAAGTTTAAAATTAATAATATTCTTCTTGATCAGATACTACATGAGATGATTAGACTTTCTAAATTATTGGTTAAAGTTGAATACAAGCACATTTATCGCGAAAGGAATACTAAGGATGATGCTTTAGCTAATGCAGGTGCTAATGTGTTGGAGGGATATTGGAAAATTCTGGAGTATAGAGGTTCTGAAACTTATGAGACATTTTAGATTTCTTAATCTGAAGTTTAGATTAAGTTGGGGGGGGGGGTTTCATGGGACAGTGGAGTTTATGGCAGTTTTAAGGTTTTGATTAAGTTTTTTCTAGATATTGGGAAAGTTTTTTTGATCTGTTCTTGTCATTTTTGGACATATGGTGTGCTGACAGTTTATGATACTATGTGACTCTGTTGATGACTGGTTTTTTGGACAGTTTTTGATGACTTTTTTTAATGATAGACTTTTTGATGACAGTTTTTGGACAGAGTTCAGATTTGGAAATATGACGATTTAAGATGAATTCATCAGTTTATAAAGAATAGATCTCTATTGGAGATAGATTGGTTTAGATGATAGAGTATTTTATAAAGTCTAGTTAAGCCTAGTTGATATGATTAATATTCATGTTTACTTTAATTCTTTATGTTTTATTTGTATATCCATCATGATTGTGGTGTTATATGAATGATTTTCGAGTGGTCATAATTTGATTTTTTAAATCAATTATTATCTCTTTGTATTTAAGCATGTATATGCCGATGAATTGAGGAAATGGACATTGATATTTATTTAAAAAGATAATGGACTATTTGATGAATGTAATTTGAGAATAAAGTTACGATTTTTTTCTTTGGAAAAAAAAAACTCTGAAGATGATCTTCGCATCAAGTAAATTCTTTACTTCATTTTGGATCAGGGGTTATAGATTGGGATGCATTTTCCTTAGTGGCTGCTGAAATGGTTTCACTCCCTCTTTAATAGGAAAAACATGTTTGATGATGCAGTTATCATAAGGCTTCAAATCCTCATATGTCCAAGCAAAAACATCCTTATATTGTTGAAAGAAAGCGATGAATTTTCTTCTCTCGAATGGTGAACAACATTTTCCCAAGTTCACATACTTGGGTTCAACCTCTGTCCCAATATTAATCAACTCATACTACATAATTGAACTATTTGTTTTGACATTAGCAGGCTTTCTGAACTTGCTATTCAAATCAAACATCCCTTCCAATGTTCTTACCCCTTTCGGTATGAAATTCCCACTTTGGAGATTGGATTGATGTTCTTCGTCATCAATCATTGAGTCTTTGAAAGTATCATCATTTGTGATTATCTCCAATATTTTCTGATCATCATCGAATACCCTTAAATTGGTGACATTGTCTGGTACATATGGTCTGAAAATCAATTCAATTGAGCATTTGTTATTAGTAGGCACTAATCTTGCAGTAGAAGTAGCTAACAAATCAGCTACTACATTTTGCAACCTAGGAATTGAGTTGATATTAAAAGTGCCAAAACCCCAAATTTTCACAAAAATTAAAATTTTTAATGGAACATAAAATGTCTAAAGTCGCAGTTTGATAACTACTAGCAGCTAGCAGAAAAATAAAACAGTTAACAATATGTAGTGATTAACGTGAACAAATAAAAACTAATGCCATTTTAATTTTTATATAATATGTAAATGACCTGCATTCAGTTATTTCTAGCTATACTGATGGTTTTCTATTGTCAAGTAGGTGAGAAGCTATGTTCTAAACCGGGGCTTACTTAAAAATTGCTAACTCAGCTGTATTTTTGGTTCTTACAGGTTCAACAGGTAAATTTTTGAACAAGTAGGAGTTTGTTTTTGCGTTAAGTCAATAAGTACTTCTTTAGCATATTAAAATGCTAGAGCATAAATTGATTAATAGAAAGCAAAGCTACGATGAGGTAAAGTATCTTCCTTTGCTGTTTTTGGATCTAAGTCAGTATTTTAAGTTAGTCGTAAAGACCAATATCCTTAACATACCAATGTATTTTACCAGCATGACTTCTACTTAGGTTTTCGTTTTTGATGTTATATGCCAAGTTACTCAGAAGTTCTACTGATGAGCATAGGGCTCTTAAATTAACATAGAGAAACTTCTACTGAAGCATGAAATTACTGCCATTGCTATGTCTAATATTCAATTTGTTGCTTCATAAGCATGAATATAATTCTAAGAATTTCAAAGGAAAAGTTTACAATAGATTACATAGCTCTATTTTTAATTCTGCTCTAGTAGAGAAGAATCATCAGCCTGTTTATTTGTATACAGTTATAAATTTCCACTTGCACTATTAGACATCAAGTTATAATTTTTATTTTCCAAGTTTCACCATGTCATATGTATTACTGTAAAATTTCATTACCATATCGCTTAATAATATTATTAAGTGATTTTACCTTTAACCCTAGATAGTCTTACTACCTTGTAATTACCAAGTGTAGTCTAAATATTGGTTTGATTTATTAAGAATTTGGTTCTTTATGGAAACCAAAAGACAATAACTTCCAAGAAGTCTTCCAACCATAATACTATCTACTTTATGCATTTGTAAGAGTTATGCTAGTGTAGAAATATTACCTAATATTTACTTATATAAAGTTGGACTAAAGATAATGACCTTACCAGCTTTGATTTTACATAACACTAATTATAAACATAGAATTATTCCTTTAATACTAGGTTTGTATGAAAAATTATTAGGAATGCTATTGACTAAAGGTCAAAGGCATAACTCCAATATTGATAACCATATATATACCTTTACAAATGAATGATCTTAATGTTATCAAATGTAAATGATAACAATATACATATACCCTTTTACAATTGATTGCTTGTAGTGTTAACAAAAAAAACAATGGTAAGAATTGTTTTAATATAAACCATACTATTTGCTGTATAGAATATATGGTTTTACCAAAAGGCTGATTGCAATTTTATCCTCCATGACAATGATACGATACCAAAACATTATCTTTAGTTATAAGTATATATGATTGGTAAATAATTTGTACTCACCCGACAGTGCAGGTTAACTATATGAATCGACCCACTTTTGATTAAAAATATCTATGGGCACGTGGATGAGTATCCACCATGCACTGGTCAATTTAAAACCTTGCATGGAAACCCTATCCTCTTCATTAATCTTCAAGGGTTTGGCTCTGTGCTATTGGGTTTCTTCACAGCCATGAGAGGCTCGCTGGTTCATCGTTGATAGCTCCATTGTGTGTAGTATAGTGCTGTAATGCTTGTGTAAGCATTAAGGGATTCACAGTTTACAATGTAGTTCCTTCTGGAATTTTTGTAACACCGTGTGAGTGGGTTTTACTCTGTCGATAGCTTAGATTCTGGCCGTAGTGTTACCCTTGCATTTGCTAGTGACTTGGTCCGTCGTCAGTGGAAGTATGAAATGTAAACTCTGCTACCTTTGTCACAGGATTAACACGAGGGTTTCATCTCTTCATAGTGTAGTTCCTTGAACTGGTACCGTCTCCTCCTCAGCTCCAGACTTCTTACTTACAGGTAATAATTTTTTTACCCTGCTCTGATTATTAGTTTCTAGTTTAGTTTTAGTATAATGAACACAACATAAACTAATGCATTTGGTCTTGTTTTGCAGGTTACAGTTACAGCTTCGAGCTTGAAGGATTTCTCTCCAACGCTGGTTATCTCCGTGGCCATAATGGGTAAGCCTTGATTTGTCGTGGTATCTCCCTGCTTGCAATGGTTATTGGAAAGGAGTTACAGTTGAAGGGAAGCATGGCTTCGGTTCCTCCAATGTTTAGATGCTTAGTACTTGTTATTAATTAGTTTTGTTTTTATAAACCCTTGCGTGTTTATAGGTAGCTCCGGTTTATAAGCCGTGACTTGTATGTAGTTTTCTTGGTTTGTAAAAGGGATTACAGCCTTACGGCTTGATATTATCATGCTTTGGTTTTAAGATAAAAATGGGTTTTTCCCTACTTAAGGTTTTAAAATGACTCTTGTTTCGATTACTCTGTTTTATTTTTAAATGATAATACTGTAGGATAGATTCTTCTTCTTTGACTGTCCGTGAAGTAAATTTACTATTAATGATATCTTTTATAAATAATTAGTGTTAATATGAAGACTATGGAACAATCATAATGTAAATTTATAAGTTTTATATTACCAGTCCGAAATATAATGGTTAGGGTTTAATGGTAAAGAAACACTTATGTAACTGTATTCGTAAATAAATTATTAATTGAGCACTGTTTCCTGTTTGCTTCAGTTTCGCTATTATAGGTGCAATGTTGTTTCATTATTTGGTTAATGAAGTATTTAAAATTAAGTAAAGTTTATAAATATATTGTAAAGTCTTAAAGATAAGATTCAAGTTAGTCTAATGCTTAGTTTAAAGCTTTCTTATTATCTTAAATATCAGTTAGCAATGTAACTGGATGTAGATTAACTTTTACTTGAATAGTTTATTCGAAAGGGCTTTGACCCTTAATTTTTAACAGGTAATAACATGTCTAGTTTTTATTATTTTTAAAAGCATGAATGTATATAAGTCTTAGTTATTTCGTTTATTACTTATAAATACATTTATTTTCTTTATAATTTATAATTATTTAGAGATCTGTAGATAAAAGATTATTAACCCTGAACTCTGTTTATTTTACATAAATAAGGGTGTATAAGAGAAACCCTAATCTGGTTTTTAATAATAATAGTTTAAGATTAAGTTAATATTTTCCAGAACTGTTTAGTTATCAACTTGTAAACATATTTTCTGGAATAATAGTTATTATTTTCTATAAACATATATTTCTAAACAATATACTAATACTGTGGTACTAAGTATATTACTATTTCTTTCACCTATATTTCCATCTAAATAGTCTAAATTAAACAGTAATAAGAATAAACTATAACACTGCCTTTCATTGTACTGTAAACATTGAAATAAATTCTATTTTCATTTACATACAGATGCAGAATTTCACATTTACTATTCTCATTCCATTACAAGGATTATTTCATTTACCTTAAACAAACTAACTATGCTAGAGTAGGACCTGCAACTAGGTGTGGAAAAACACAGCTTAGAATCAAATCCTTTCTATTTCATTATTTTCCTAAATCATTTCCATTTCTATTAACAGTCTAATAAGAATACTAACTCAACAATTTACAAACTCAAAACTAATTGCATTCATGTAACATCTAAACTAAGATTTATTTAACTAAGATAGTAAAATAAATAACATAGAACCTGTTGAGGACAAGACAACAACAACTTTATGAGGCCGTTCCTCCCTACCAATCTCTTGGAGAGCGCTCAAACAACTCTTCCTCAGGACCCCCAAGCTTGTTCCTGGTCTTCTTGGCTGAGAACTGGGTGGAGAATGCAACTGTAAAACCCTCTGTCAACTGACTAGTTCAATACCTCAATAAAAACACTCTGCTCTTAGCAATATGATCTTCAGCTTAAAAGCTGCAACAAGATCAATCAGTAGTTATCCCCTCAAACACTTTCCAATTTCCCTTCCATTGAATTTCTCTGAAGTAAATTCATTCACCCTGAATGATCACTTCTCTCCAATGAGCAGCCTTAGCTCTCTTCAATGGGAATTTTTATAAAGATGCCTAGGTCTTTTGGGTCAGTTTTCATTAATTGATCCACCTACTCTGATTCCACTTTCTTGGGGAATCATGACCACAAATGTAGGGAGGTTGTCACTTGCAACAGTTGGAAGTGGTTTGAGGATGCTGCCACATGTCAGTTTGCTCTCCACCCAGTCTCCTCCACCAATTTGACCAGTAAACACTCTTTTAACAGCTCTCCTAAGCTGTTGTCTCCTCATTTATTTATTTATAAATAAAATATTCATAATTTACATTAAATATCCTTGACCCCACTGGGTCATCAATTACAAATTAGCATAAAATTTAACATATTGTTCCTCAAATAATATAAAATTGTTTTTGCAAAATTGGGGCATGTGACAAAAAGCATTAAAATTTGTTATAAGTTCCCAAACTTCATTTTGGTAGCCTTTTAAATGTGGCAACAGGAAGTGAATCATGTTTCGAACTTGTTTGACAATTATTTCAGAATCACCAAGAACTTTTAGATTTCTTACTTTGAATTCAATGGCCTTTTTCAAGCCCTGGATTAGAGCTTCATATTCTGTTGTGTTATTAGTACATTCGAACTCTAATCAACAAGAGAGAAAATGTTTGTTCATTTTTGGATCAATCAGGACACAACCCGCTCTTGATCCCTCTTGAGTTTTGGAACCGTCAAAATATAACAACCAAAATCTATCTTCTAATTCTAGAGGACTAGTGTTACTCTCAAAATTATAAACTAAATTAACTATGTTACAATCAATATTTCCAATACGTGAAAATTGAAGGATTTCGGACTAGGTATTTGACTCACTACTGGATTCTTCCGCTTGATAATTTCCAGGTTCAAGCTCTATGAAATAGTTACCCAAGACTGAATGTGAGAAATTTACAGGTTCATTTTTTCCTTCCAATTGTGTCACATTGTGCTTAATATGTGGTTCCCTCATCACCTTGATTTGATTCTGACAGTTCTTATAGGGAAACCAAAAGTGTGACCAATCAGTTGCAAAGTACCCATTGAGTTTTGTAGACCAGTCCCTGCTCAATATCAAACCATTTGCTTATGGTATATCCACTACCATGATGTCTATAAACTGGCAGACTCTCTCATCTGCAGACAAGCGAATCAACACATCCTTCATTTCTCCTACCACCATGACTGTTGTTCTATCAAACTGAATGATTTTACACGAAGAAGGTGTGGGTTGACCATTTATATTTCTATAAACTGAAAGAGGCATGGCATTATAGGAAGCTCTAGAATCTACCAAACAATTATGCACATTATGGTTGAAAATCTCAAAAGATAGTAAACATGGTAAGGTTTTATATTTATACTTTCCTGCAATGCTAGCTTCATTGATTTCTTTTTCTGATTGAACATCATCTTGGGTTTTACTGGGTTGTGGATCAAAGGATTCCAAGAGCTTTCTTCTTTGTTGAGGTAAGATGCCCATTCAAATAAAGAAATTTTTACTTTGGTTTGATTGATATCCTCTATTATGTCATATCCCATATCACATTCTGCTGGACTTTTCTTGTTACTTTCTGCTTTATTTTCCACAACATTCACATGCTTAATTACTGCTGTAACTTTTTCTTTTGAAATGACCAAATCATACTTAGATGGTGTTTGGGTATTACTGCTAATCTTCTTCATACTTTCTTGAATCTTAGTAATCTTGGGCAGTAATAAAATTTCATCCATTATTGGTCCTTTGCTTCTAGTTGTGACATTGACTGCTGAAAGTTCAATTTCTTCTATATGTTCCTCTTCATCCAACCCGAGTGTAGGTGCATAGTCCCATAATACCATCGTTGTTTCATGCAATTCTATTGGTTCATTTGTTTTTTCTTCTTTTACTTCAGGATCTGTTATTTGAGCATCTAATATTTGGTTCATAACCGGAGTCATTGAATTAATCCATTGTGGACAATTTTTTTCAGAATGAGGTTCTTGATGAAAAGTACATAAATGATCATTCCTACCTCATTAAAATTTAAAACAAAAGAGCTATATACATGTGGTTGAGTTGTGGCACCTTCCTCTCTTTTCTTGAAAAAAGGTTTGAACTGTTTTCTGGATGAACTGGCTTCTTTATCCTTTTCTAAAACAACAATCTTGTTTGATAGTTTTTGTACCATTTTAACCATGTTTTCTAATTCACTTGAATGCTCCTATTTAGGTCTAGTTAACAACAAAAGTTTCTTATCGCTAAAAGTCCTTATATCTGGTTTTGTAGTTTATTTGTTTATGCTTTCAAATTCAACCTCTACTTTATTGGCTTCTTCATAAGTTTTTTCCAAAGAAGGCTTTACTGACCTCTTAACAAATATTGCTATGTTGGGGGAAAGTGCTAAAGTATAATATTCTATTAAAGTTTCTTCAGTAGGTTTTAGTGTAGCACTGAAATTATATAATGGGAAGCAAACCTCTGACTAAAATCCTGCACTTTCTCTTTCTTTTCCATCCTTAGAGAAAGCAATTCTTTCATGAGAGTGGAAGTGGTTCTTTGACTACCAAACTTGCCTTTAAACAATCTTTCAAAAGTATCCCAATTTGTTATAGAATTTGCTTGTAAACCAAAATACTAGGATGATGCTTTAGCTTTGAAAGTGTGGGGAAACAGTCTACACAGTACATCTTCATTCTCTACTGCTAAAAGTTATAGAGCCAAATAAGAACTCTGCAAGTGATCATCCACAAAAATACCTTTTCCAGGGTCAAACTTAGGTAATTCCTTTTCAACATTCCAAGGCAAAGCATGCAACGAAGAAGGCAAGTTGAGTGGTGTTCTGGCTCTCCCAGCTGGTGGTGGATTAGGATTTATAGGCTGATTAGAATTTGGGGGTGCATTCCCAGCCATGATCCTACGAGGATATTGTGGTGGAGACTGAATCGATGATGACAAAGGTGATTGAAAAACTTGGGAATCTGGTCCCAACTGATGAAGTTGTTGAACAATCTCTTGTAAGGACAAATTTACTAACTCTTCCGAATTTCCCACCAAAATCGAATCTTCCGTGTAAGTGGGTACTCTTCTGGAAGCTTTCCTTCTTGGTAATTTAGGGATTGTCTGCAATCCTCCAAGATTCTTCACATAATATCTTGTGTGTATTCTCAAGTGGTTAACTACTTCGAAAGGAACAAGGTAAAGGTGATCTTGAACTTCTACTTTAGGGTTTACTCTTTCTTCGGAAATGAAGTCTTCAGTAAACCTAGTCTCAGAGCTATCACTATTGGAGTAGTTTCAAATTAACAGATTTCCTATGCTAGCCATGCATCGAAGACCCTCCTTCTAGCGCCAAAAATGTTGATGTATGGAAAAATCCCAGGTACCTATAGTAGGGATTCTCCCCAATAATTGTTCCCAATTAGATCGTTTATCATTTGGAATGGGGAATCCGTCCAGTTAGTGGTCCAACTACCGTAGAATTAAAGAAAGTTTTTAATCTGTTTTACCGGTTGTAGCCTGGTCCATCGTTTATATAATTTTATGTTTTAAGATGATATGCAAGTGCCTAAACTAAATGCACTATATACCAGTGATTGTCGAAACTGGAATCTCACGAGCAGTTAGCCACAAGCGAGTTGCGCAGGTTCTTACCTCTCGCCTTACATGAATCCATTTCTTTCCAACCACCATAGGCAAAGAAAAAACTCTATTCTAGTCTATTCTAACTATCCTTGGGCAGAAAAAATTAAAAATTAACATGAGCAATGTACTGTATTGTTTGCATGTAGAATCTCACAGATAGCTATTTAATTCTTCACACATAAGTACAATAGAAAATTAAACACAAAGATAGCTTTGTTCAATTAAAACATTCATTACTCATCTATTGCACAAGATTCGTAATAGAAAATAAAACCATTCATAAAATGCATAAATAATTCAACAGGTTGGAACGATATCACAGTTATGTAGCAAGCTAAAACAAAAATAGTTCACATTCAACAATCCACATAGTCCATCTTGAAACTCATGCAGTCTTTCCTCCAACAAAAAATTGGTTCTCTTTATTATAGAAGAAGTAGTTCTCATACAAAAAGCTTCAACATATGTGTGCTAGAAAAAAGTCCCCTACCCTACTCTATTCTATTCTAACTCTACTTATATTTTTACAAAATGAGTCTTGACTACCCATGCCCTTAGGGCTTCCTCAACTCTTCGATGTATAAAATTTTGTCTTCTAGTGACTAGCACTAGGAAAGTAAAATAATATAAGATAATCACAAAAAGTGACACATGTGAATAAAAAAAATAGATTAGGTGGGCCCAACCAATCTATCCATGAATTGTTTCCATGTAGCAACGTCTACAACTATGGTCCTGAAGTCCATAGGTTCCAATAGTATGAATGTTACTTCATGTACGAATAGTTGGGACTTTATCTCTACTGATCTTGGTGGAGTGACTCTGAGCTAGTCTTCTAGCAGGCAATTGCTGACTACAGCTGGTGCAAGCAAAATTTTTACCAATTTATCATTAAGGCCTTTAACCTGCTGTATGTTAAGCTCATCTTCCCGCAGTCTGTCATGAAGGTACTTCAAATGGTCCTCTTGAAGTGGAAACTCATGAAGTATCTTTTCTATAGAGGTCTGGCATCTGTTATGTGTTGTAAGTAACCTTTTGTAAAAATCCATGCATTTATCCAATGTTTTCCCAACCGCGGCTGTCAGTCTTGCAACAACCTTGCTGCTGAAATCCATGAGTTCATACTTGATATTCAAATTCTCTGTACTCTTTTGAGGCGCATTTTCCGAAAGTTTTGCATTAGTCTCCAACCAAGTCAGTTGACCTTGGATAATTTCTGCAATTTCTAGAGATCTCATTCTAAAGTTAGCGGATATTACCGAGATCTCTTGTAATATGGTTTCTGATTGCTTAATATTGTAGACCTCATCTGCAAGATTTAACTGAACTCGATATATTTTTATTCTAAGCAAGAGAGTGTGCTCTTGGAGAGGTGTGATATCCATTTTTCGCTCATTTTTTTCCTTAAACTGAATCTCCAAAGAACTATTTTGTGCCTCAAATTCTGCAACTCAGGCCTTTAACTCCTCTACTTGCTTATCATCTATGGCCCTTTGTGTCTCTAGCCTTGAAATATTACCCTCTAGGTCTTTCTTTTCTCCATCAATAATAATGTTTCACAATACCAAGGCCTGCTTTTCTGCTTCCAAGGCTTGGTAGGCATCCTGGATCCTTTCTAAATATGAAAGTGTGGCCTCATGCTTCCTTTTTGCTTCTCAGCCTTCCCCTTGTTCTTTTCTCAGGGTCTCTTTCATTTGTGCCATCTTTTCTTTGTATTGGTCTACGACTCCTTTCAATTTTTGAACATTATAAGCACTTGCTTGTGCAGCTGCAACACTGATCGATGCCATTTGTTCTGGATCTTCATTTGTATTTTTAATGATACCCTTTTCAGTAACTTTGGTTACTTCAGGCTGGGTACCCATTTTCAACTTCTTTTCAGATGTCCAAACAATGGTTTTCCACTTAGAATAAAAAAACACTTTATCCAGACTTGCAACTGCATGCTTCTTAGATGGAGTAAAGGGTACTAATCCTAACTCAACAATAGGGAGGTGGCCTCCTATTAATATACCTCCTGAAGTAGAAGGAAGATTTTCTGGATTGTCCAGGGAAAAATTTTGTTCCTGATTCTCCCTATCTTGGTCCTCTTGCTCTTTCCGTCTCATTTCCTCAGCTATCTTCTTTGCTTCTCCTTTTGCTCGGTCATCAGGCTCCTTCTAGATTCTTTCTTCTTCTTAGTTTTGCTTCTTCTCCTCTTCTTATTTTTCTTTATCAACTTCTTCTTCCTTTTCTCTCCGAACCTCTTCAACCAACAATTTCTTTGCTCCTTTGACTAACCTTCATGTTTTCTTTCTTTCTTTTTGAGCAGCTTTTTCTTCCTATCTTTTCTGTTCGATGGTGGTGGTGGTGGTGGTGCCTTTACCTCTTGAAACTATGATTTTCCTCTTGAAATGTTTGTTTAGAATCGCAATATTACAAGCATTACGGTATACTTCCTCATCTTTATCCAAGTGATCAGAGTATTTGAAATTTACCTTCACGAGTGCATGTTGTGCAACATCCTTGCCCTCAGAATTGTTTCTATGAAAACTCTTCTCACCAAAATGGAAATTTTCTAGGTCTTTCACAAACTATGATGCGCTTTTATATTTGGAAAATTTATAACTGCCAACATAGAAAGGCATTGGCGGGAAGACCGCCTTCTTCATATCAAACAAAAAGCTCTCGAATCCGTCCAAAAAGAGTTGTCTTACTACTTCCTTATGCACTATATAATCATTGGCATACTTGAGCAGTAGTGAAGGGGCTTTAGTTCCTCTGTACATTCTCAAATAAGTTCCCTCTTCAGAGAAAAAATAATCTCCATATTCCCTTATAGATTCTAAAGCAACTTCTGACCTACATTTACATTCTTTAAGAAAAATAAAATGATAAAGTGGCATTAGGAATTCCTCACATATGGGCTTGTAACAACTGTGATACTTGTGGGCCCTTAAAATTTGGTATGCTGTGTAAATGGGCACTTTCCCCTCATTCCAGCTGCATTTCAACTTCTCGAATGGGTGCAGGAAAAGTATACAGTCGATAAAAAATGATCCCATGTAGAACTTAGATTTTTGTTGGAGAATTCCTCCCAATGCTGTAGATATATAGGAAGACAAGATATTAGCCACGATGTCTGCCCAGTTGAAAACAATACCTTCCATAGTCACATGATACAACACTTGTATCCAACCTCTACCGAAAAATTCTGTTAAGCATAAGAGCTACCATCCTGTATGGAGTGCGTAGACTGGCGGTCTCTTATTCATCATATGCTCTTTGTCGCAATGAATTTCCCTCTATCATCATCATTTTTGCACATCTAATATAATCAATAGTATAACTATTTATCCAATCATCGGTCAAGATGACCTCTGAGACTGGCAGGTTGTAGGATTGGTTTATGTATGTGGGGTTAAAGTAGGCGAAACCCTTTTCTTCAACATTATACATAATCATATCCCACGCTTTTGTTTTAGGCAAAATCCAACTGATCAACTTGACACAAGGGAACAAATCCAGTCACGTGGATACCTTTGTAATCCCCAATCTAAATATTTTTCCAAAAAGGGGTAAATCCTCCAAACCTGCGTCAGGGACCTTATGATCTTGAAGCTGTTAGAATTTGAATTCCATTTAAATCTTCACGCATAGAGTCTTAATAATGTTGCAACAATTGAATGGAGAATGAAAATACAAATCCAACAAGACAAACCACACATGAAATCGACAAGTATTGCTCAGGAATTTACAGTATATTCATCATAATAATATCCAATGTTACATCGTACTTTACATAGATAGAATTCGAATGCATGAGTAATGATTTCGAATCCTCCAAGTGGATAAGACTATATCTAACTAAATTTGTAACTCAAGGTCTCCCAATCAATATCAGAGTCCAAATAGACAACTCCCCGATGACCAATAAATCCAACAAGCAGTGACAACTAGTTAACTCAGTGAAACTGAGTGTGGTAGGTAGGAAAAGCTCTCCTCCCCATGTAACCATGCATTATCCATGTATTAGTAGCACTATCCTAAATGACTATGAAGTAACTGATTGTAACTGAGGGCTAACTAATACTAAGTAGTGCTAACACTAACTGACAAAAGTAGGTTGGTGCCGGGACTCCCAGTGGCTCCTAAAATGTAGGGATTGGTCTAGGAGGAGCCATAAATGATGCATGCACATGCAGTAAGTGGAAGTTAACCTCTAGTAGTGTTCCCCACAATTCAATGACTGGTACATGTGGCCCCATTGGGCCAAGTGGACCCAATTGCATTAGTGGACCCATTTAATTAATTCAAGGTTTCCTAATTTAGGCAATAATTAATCTAATAGACATTTGACCAAGAGTGGATTAATAATCCTAACACCCTCCCTAAATCCTAACTTGGACAAATGTGGGCCCTGGTAACAAGGCCATAGGTCACCCAAATACAATCTAGAAGATAATAAAAAAATGCTGCTTAGTACAACTGAGGAAATAGGGGAAAACCTCATGGGGAAACCCCTGCTTAAAAATAAGCAGGAAAATAGAAATCTGCAAGATATATTTAGAAGAAAGAACCTTCCTTAGAAAAATAACTTGAGCAAAACACTGCTGCAAAAAAATGTATCTCTATGTAGCAGCATGGTCCATCAGTGGACCTCTCAATTTACTTCTGAATTGATGACTCTGTTTGGTTCTGCTAGATGGTGAAGGTATGGAATGATCAAATCTCTACTTCTGTGGGCCATGTAGCTGATCATTCTCCATCATCAAGTAGCATCGACCTAGAACTTTCCTGCACCATTCTGTAGAGAGAGAATATGTGAGAGATACTGCAGCATGCTCATTCTTATACTGGGACCTAGTTCTTCTTTTGTATTTTGGAACTCCACCACCACTTCCAGCTGCATCAAGAAGCTTTTGAACCCATTTGGGTTTAGGCTTCTGATTAGGAATGGGTACTGGATCTGGATCTAGAATCTCTTGATATTCAGTCTCAATAACAAGATCATGATGTATGTGATATTATTCATCTGAATCTGAAACCTGTAGCACATCATCATCATCAAAAATAGGAGGAGAAATAGTTATACCTTCTTGTGATGTTGGAGGAGTATCATGCAACTGATCTTCTTCGAATTGGACACTTCTTTCAATGAACCATCTTCTGGTAGAAACCTCCATCAGTTTGTAAGATTTTGCATCATCTGGATATCCCAACAGAATGCATTCACTACTTTGGGCTTGGAAAGCCTTTCTCTTGTCAAGTGGTATCCTAGCCCAAGCTTTGGAACCAAAAAATCTCATATGAGAGACATTAGGCTTATACCCATGCAGTGCCTCTAATGGAGTCACCCCAACTACTAACTTATGGGGCACCCTATTCTGCAAATACAAAGCACAATTTACTCCTTGATACCAAAGAGAAGGAGGTATATGCTTGCAATGGAGAAGAAATGTTTTCATCTCTTTTAGTGATCTGTCCTTCCTCTTAGCCACACCATTTTGTTGTGGTGTGTATGGAACTGAGTGTTCCATTCGAATCCCCTCTGATTCACAGAAATTATGGAAATCTGTTTTGACATATTCTCCTCCTCCATCAAATCTTATTGACTTGATCTTCTTATTGAAACTGTTCTCAACCATAGCTTTAAGACTTTTAAAAGTCTCAAAAACTTCTTATTTTAGTTTCATGAAGTAGACCTAGTAGTACCTAGAAAAATCTTCAATAAAGGTCAGGAAATACCTGCAACCATTAATGGAGTTTGTGGGCATAGGTCTAGCTACATCACTATGTATCAAATCAAGTGTAGAGACATCTCTATGAGCCTTCCAAACATCATAATTCTTTTCTGGATGCTTACCTACCAAGCACCCAACACATACTCCATCGGAAGTTTGGATGGAGGGAAAACCTTCAACCATGTTATCATTGTGGAGCTGCTTCAGATATTTGAAATTGAGATGGCCAAATATCTCATGCCAAATATTGCTGGTGTTGTTAGCATGAGACAATAAAGCTGTAGGAGGAGAAATAGGTAAGAAATGTGAAAACTCATAAGCTTTGGCAGAGTGATTTGCAATACCTTTCACTACAAGCTTTCCAGTGTCTTTTTCTATAATCTCAACTGAGTCTGAATCGAATGTGACCCTCTTGGGAGAGCCTGTATGAGTCATGTGGTAAACAGATAATAGGTTAGCAGCAAGGGAGGGCACATATAAGACATTATTGAACTCACCATGCTTCGCTCTGACTGAGCCCCTTCCTTCTACTGGAATCTGGGAATCATCTCCCATGTGAATATTAGGCCTTTTTGATAGTGAAATAGTAGAGAAGGATTCTTTGGAGGTAACCATGTGGTTGGAGGCTCCAAAATCTATAATGTATGCTAAGGATGGAGAGAGAGTTTCTTTCAAAGCATGACACCTTTCAACATCTTCTGTCGGTGCATCTTCATCATACTTCTTTGCTCTTGGAGGAGCAATGTTTTGCTTCTTGAGAAGAGAAGACATCTCATCAAGTTGCTTCCTCATACAATTTTATTCAAGATGGTATCCCTTTTGACAATACAAACATTACTTTTTTCAAATTTCTTCTTCTTAGAGCCAGAGGCCCCTTCGGAAGCTTTCTGATTTGGTTTAGGCTTCGAATCAGCTTCCTTTGGCTCCTTCTTCTTTGATTTACCCTTTTCTTGCACTTTGGAAGAGTCAGTAACCAAGAGAGCTTGATCTTTGGAAGTTTGGATGACTCCCATTCGAATCAATTTGTCTTGTTCCTTGATTAAGGGCTCGAAAAATGAATCTAAAGAAGGAAGTTTCCAATCAGGAAATATTTCCCGCTTGGAATGAAACATGGAGACATAGACAGAGTACTCAGGACCTAGTTTGCTGAGTATGGAAAGGACATTTTGCTCATCCTTCCGCTCTATCCTGCACTGTCTGCATTGTAGCACTAGAGAATTGAATTTGGAGAAGAATTGCTCAATAGTCTTGAAATTGCTGGGATGTAGAGATACCAACTCATTCTCCATAATTTGTCCCCAAAGCTCATATTGTTTGTTAAACAAGCTATCAAGATTCTCCCAAGCTTCTCTGGGAGTCCTCAATCCTTCTAGATGAAAGAGGAGATCTCAGGAAATATAAGTACATAAGTACTCAAATGCTTCATCACAACGGTTTAGGAACTTGTTCCGCTGGACCGATTGATGAGGCTCAACCTCCCATCCATGTATGATATTGTGGTAGCCATGCTTGCGCAATGCTAGCTACATATCAGTCCTCCAATCAAGGTAATTGGAAGTTGTGAGGATTCGTGGTTTAGGAGTTTGAGAACTCATAATTGCTCCAGCAGTGAGACTGCAAATACTTCTTTCAAGCTACATAGCACCTCTCAATTTCATTTCAAATAACACTAAAACATATGAACTGTTAGATTCATTCTTTTCCTCCCAGCATGAACATGTTTTCAGGGTCCATCATGCCCTCTCCGCTGCTCTGAATGAATCCAGAGGTAGCAAATTTTCATGGGGAATTTCTATGGAAACTCGACTGCTTCTGATGTTTGATGGGGAGAAAGAAGCATGAAACCTACCTAAGAAGGTTCTGATACCATGTTATGATTTGAATTCCATTTACATCTTCAGGAAGAGAGTTGTGATAATGTTGCGACAATTGAATGGAGAATGAAAATACAAATCCAACAAGACAAACCACACAGGAAATGGACAAGTATTGCTCAAGAATTTACAGTATATTCATCATAATAATATCCAGTGTTACAATGTAGTTTACATAGATAGAATTCAAATGTATGAGTAATGAATTCGGATCCTCCAAGTGGATAAGACTATATCTAACTGAATCTCTAACTCAAGGTCTCCCAATCAATATTGGAGTCCAAATAGACAACTCCCTGATGACCAATAACTCCAACAAGCAGTAACAACTAGTTAACTCAGTGCAATTGAGTGTGGTATGTAGGAAAAGTGCTCCTCCCCATGAAACCATGCATTATCCATGCATTAGTAGTGATATCCTATCTAACTAATTGTAACTGATTGTAACTAAGGGCTAACAACGACTAACTAGTACTGACACCAACTGACTGAAGTAGGTTGGTGACGGGACTCCCAGTGGTTCCTAAAATGTAGGGATTGGTCTAGGAGGTGCCCTAACTAATGCATGCACATGAAGTAAGTGGAAGTTAACCTCTAGTAGTGTTCCCCACATTTTAATGAATGGTACATGTGGCCCCATTGGTCCAAGTGGACCCAATTTCACTAGTGGACCCATTTAATTAATTAAGGTTTCCTAAGTTAGGCAATAATTAATCTAATAGACATTTAACCAAGGGAGGATTAATAATCCTATCAGAAGCATAGGGTATATCTACCCCCACTTGAATTCTGGCTTGACTCTGGTGACTGATTTGGTGTCTTCATAAATTATTTCTACCCTAGGCATGATTTCTAGGTCCGACTCTTCTTCAGCAACTTTAGCTTTGTTCTTGCTTTTCTTGGGAATGGTATCAGATGAAGACTGAGGCTGCACAAAAACACCAAAACATGTCTTAGCATCCCTACTATTATAAAACACATGTATTCATGTCCATAAGGAAATGGAGAACTACTGTAAAACTTGCAAAACATATAAGAAAAAAAAAACAAATCATTTCCTTTCTAGAACAAGATTGGCTAGTATTTCTTTACCGCATCATCCTGAGCCATTAGAAAATGACTTTGTACTGTAAAATTCCACATACCACCAAAATCCAAACCTAAGGTGAGGTCAAAACCTGGACGATAAAACCTAGTCCGCATGCAGGCTCTAACCGCTGTATCAAGAGTTATTCTCTAAAACATCGAGCGTTCTAAATCATGATACTAGAAAATGATTAAATCAGTTCTAAACCCTATGCGTGACCTCTTCTTCATCAACCTTATGGAAAAACCGTGACTCCACGACACCTTCCACAAAGGCCAAAAACCTTCCGATGGGAGACCTAGGCTAAAACTATAAGGAACACAATGGCCCTCTGGGTTCAGGCTTCACTAACCCCTATCGCCATAGACAAATACGAACTAGGTAAGGAAGAGCAGGTGAAAAACTTGGGCCACCTCAGTCTCATCATTACACAACTAGGGCCTTGAGTCCCCCATGTCTAAGGTCCAGACATTCTTGGAAAAGAGCGAGGCTAGGAGTAGGTAAAAATTCCGGCCGTTTGCAAAACTAGGTCTAATAAAAAACAAAGATGCTTGGATAACTAACCATCGAAACCTTATGAGGATGAGGGACATACTTAAAATATGGTGAAAAAGAAACCAAACAGCTAGCCTCGTAAGAAAAATACCTAAACGTGCTACAAGACTGTAAAAAGGCTAGATTCAATGCCATCCTACCAATCAAAAGAATCATGACAAGGATTGAATCCTACTGACAGGATGGATTAAAGGTTGGTTAAGAGCTCGATGCCAAATGCTCCTTGGGCTCCAAATGGCACAATCCTAAAGGCGTGCTCAAATGGGAGGCAACAATCTAACCGTAAGAAAAAACATAACAAGCCGTAATGAACACCCATGCTTATATAAGGAGAGAAATGAAAAAAGCATTTAATGCAGGAAATAATGGCTCACATGCAAGTAAAAATGCCATTTGGCGCACATGCTTAAGACTTCATCAGTGAAAAACTGCATCGACGAGGCGAGATGGAACTTTCAACCGTGTTGGCTCTAAAATCCTGAGTCTGTCACAACTATCGGTACTCTCCATGACATACCAACCACCAATGTATTTTCATAACCTTCGTGACCTTGCGGCAATGAAGGATCGACTACCAACCATAAATTCTACCACTTTCATCGGAAAGAAAAATGACAACAAATCGACACTGTCGGAGACAACTACCGAGAACAACCCAATCAAATCCTATCGGCAAACTCTCAAATAAATAACCGATCGACAAAAAAACCTACAGCTAACCGAAATGTCGACGTCGAAATGAGAAAATAATCGCTGTTGTTGGCTAGTCTGGTGTAACCTTCCGATAGAGAACCGTCAGCTTAACAAAATGAAAACTAGTTAGACGCATTGACTATAATATCTCGAAAGCATCCGAAACTATCAGGTGGAGACTCAAACAACAATTCGACCAACCCAAACGATGCGAGCAAAAGGTGTAAAATCAATTGAAAAACATCAGTATCGGCAAAAAATCAAATTATTTCCGACAAATGTTGAAAACCCCATGAAGAGACATCGCAAAAAATGGATGGAAGACTATCAGATAAATATTTAACATTTCTCCACTATGTCGACAAAATTCCGAAATAGTTTCCAACACAGCGGGCCAAAAACATCGTGAAATAAGATGGAAAGCGTCGAGCTGAAAGGAAAAAAATCTCTGCTATGTCGGCGAAAATATAGAGATTATTCCAACACATCGGATCAATTTTTTTTCTTACTTGGTGCAAAATTTTTCTAACTTGCTCAGAATAAAAATCACGTCATGGACAACAACCTTTCAAGGGAAAAAAAGTCTAAGTAATATTAAAAGCTAAGAAATCAAAGGGGGGTCCTAAAACCATAAAATTTTGGGGGAATAGTTGCAGCAACAACGTTAACTTTGATTCCTTTTTGAATAACAAGTTAAATGTTTTTTTCCATTGAAAAGAAAACCTATTTCAATCAATTACACAATAATATACTTTAACGTATTGCTAAAACCAATGCTAAATTTTATATGAGGCATTTTGATAAGTATAATTTTGATAACTGTGTTGGTTTAATCGAACATTGCTGTCTACCATCATAAAATAACATATAAAAATTATCATGTTCATGAGACTCATGAATGCTAATCCCAAGGACTAGAATTTGACACCTATTTCCCTGTATCTTCATTTTCTAAAAATTACATACTTTTTTGGCATAAAAGGCCAATTTTTTTTAATAAGTCTTAAAAAAATCTCTAATAAACCAGACATAGTTACAAAACTGTAGCCCTCTCCCACATACACTTTTATATCATTAAAATTAAATACTGGGATGACCTTAAAATACCATTGTTGTACTCATTCTCAAATAAAATAATTGTTCACTTGGCCTCTATATGCCTTCCTTTAATAGTGTGTTTGCCTAGGTGTTAAGCTCTCGATAAAGGAGATCTCCTAAAAGTGACTGGCTAGTCCTTTCAATTGTAAATCTAGAGTATGTAGGCCCATGTTGGACACCTGAATGTTTCCATTCATCCATTTTACAGTAAAAACTGAAACAGATAGACCTGTAGCCGATCCAATCCTTTATTCAAGACAATATTCAAAAGAGCCAACAAGTCTTTGGAGTATATACATATATACACACGCACACATGAGAGCACAATTCAAATATTTTACTACTTATGCATGGTAACTTACGGTAAATATTTTCATTTTTTTTCTTATGTAAATCCTCGCAACTTCATGTTTAGAGAACCTTCAACTTTACAATGAGCCAAGGATCTAAATATTGTGCCAATGTGGTCAAAGAATATTTTATGAGCAATGTTACCTCAATTTTTGATAAGATTGATATGGTTTCTTTCATAGTAGCATAATTCCAGTATGAATATGCATATACCGATATACTATTTCGTAAGGAAAAAATAGTTAACTAAAAAATCTAATACAAAAAAATGGGAGTAGGTTGCTTATAGATTTAAAAAACTTATCTTTCAAATTTTAGATAATTTTAAAATATACATAAATCATTCAATATTTGCATGCAGTATTGCAATTTAACAAAAAAAAACATTAAAACCTTAGTCAGGGGAATTTTTTTTCCAAATTCCTTCCTTGTTTACATGCAACATTTATTTTTCATTAAAAACAACTTTAAATATAAACCTTAAAACATTTAAATCTAATAATGTATCTTTAAATTTAATTATAAAAATATGAAATAATTAAAATGCCAAAAATAAATTATAAAACAATAAAACCAATTTCTAATAATATATTCCAAAAAATATTATATTAACCTAGTTATTAAACTTTATATTTATATTATAAAATAAACCTAATCTAATATTTGATATTTAGAACTAAAATATAAAACAAAATATTTATTATAAATTTTGAAGTTTTAAACTTTAAATATAAAACTAAGACTAAAAAATAAAAGAATAAGATTTAAATAATTCTTATCTTATAATATGTGCCCAAAAATGTAGACAAATTTATGCTATTAGTATTATGCCAGATATTTAGCGATTTTAGAACTTCCTCCAAATTTAAAATACGACCGAATTTGTTGAATGTGGTTGTCATTGATGTTAAAGGAGTTCAGTAATGCCAAATGAATAGCCAAGGATACGATGTCATGACAAACTCAGTGAAAGACAAAGGCAGTGATAACATGGCATGGATGATGATATGACAGATATGATGACATGGCATGGCATGGATGATGGTATGGTAGGTATGATTTCATGGCATGACATAGATGATGATGTGGCATGAAGTTGAAATCATTTTTGCATTATGACATCATTCTGGATAAATATGGCAAATTGGTGAAAATCAGGAACAAATAGTCAAAATTGGTCTAAGAGAGTCTAAGAGAATGTCTGCCAAAATTCATGGTTTGAATAAAATTCCTGCACCATGGTACCAGGATATACCTTGTTATAGTGGATATATATTAATGGTCTCAGGTTTCCTTCATCACTTCTGAGGAGAAAGTTCTAGGTCTGCCAAAACAAGGGTTTGTGCCAGAGCAAACAAAAATGGCTAAGTAGCTTGAGAAGTATGCCCGCCCTAAATTACAGGTTAGATTAAATTCCAAAAGCACATGGGGGTCTTGTAGTGTGTTGGCTTGTATATCTAACCATAGTCTTAGTTCTTCTTGAGCATGTCTGGAGAAAATGTTATGGATCTTCCAAATTGGGGTCTCAGGATAAACTTTGAGAAAGACCTAAAAATGACTTGTGTTAGAATTAGGAAATTGAAAAGGCATTTTGAAATGCCCGCAAGGAGGGGTTATTTTGATGATAAAATTCATCAGGTAGCATAGTCTTGTTTCTTGGTGAACTGGCTATCCATCCATAGTATCAGATACTATTCTGGAGGTCACACGTGCAAAAGTCAAGCCTGCCAAGTTGGGAAAAAGTGTGTTTACATAGTCCGAAGGGTCATTTAGAAATGCCCACAAGGAGGTGATCATGAGGTGATAAAATCAATAAAAATTCATATGAATTTTTCTTGGTGAACTAAATATCCAGCCATACCTTCAGGTTGTCTTATGATGGTCTCATATGAAAAATATCAATCTGCCAAAAATAGGAAAAATAGTATTTTGCATAGTGAGAACACAAGAAAATTGGCCAAGTGTTAAAACCAGTTTAGAAGGCCATTTGAAAATGCCCACAAATGGATGTGTGTGTGCCAGTAAAATCTAAAGGTGATATGATATTATTTATTATTGAAGTGGCTATCTAGCCATAAGTTTAGTTCTCAATTTGGTAGTCACATGTGTGAAAAAGTGAGTTCCCAAGTTGAAGAAAAATTCCGTTTTACATAGAAATCTGAATATGCCCAAAATTATGTATATGTTAACATGTTTTTATTTAAATTGGCCAGCTAAGTCAATTTAATAAAAATAAGGAATGATTAAGATGATTATCAAATATAAGAAACTAATTATCAGCTATTTATCAAAGGAATTTAGATAAACCAAGAAGTATTTTTTTTATAAAGAGGTGCATGCGATAAAAATGCAATTTCCAGAATTGGAAGGAAACAATTATGGAAAGGATGTGATGCTGAAAATGCACGATGATAAACTACAAGAATAAACTAAATGAGGCAGAAGATTATTAAATAAAACATGTTTTTTTATTTAATTAAAAGAGAGTTGATCCTTAAAAAGGGTTTGCTATTTAATTAAAAACATAGTTCGTTTTTAATTAAAAAAAGAAGGGTTTGTTATTTATTTAATAAACATAAACTTAATCTTTTTGAAGAGGCATGAGTGGGAAAAGGCACTAGTCCATTTTGAAAAGATGTAATAATTAAAAATGAGATAGAAGGGTCTATTATTTATTTAATAAACATAAATTTAACCTATTTGAAGATGCATGAGTGGGAAAAGACACAAGTCCATTTTGAAAAGATGCAATGATTAAAAATGAGATAGATAATATATAAACCAACATTCAAGATGGAAGGAAGATGTCTCAAGACCCTAGATCAAAGAAGAAGAAAGATGAGTGAGAGACAAATAAAATTAAGTAACAGAATTGAAGAAAAGAAGATATGAACTTGTACACAAATAAAATGAAATAACAAAATTCAATAAAAGAAGATCGGAAGTTGTACAGAGACAAAAGAAATAAAAGGAAGAGCAAAGAATTGCTGCTAAGTGTTTTAACGTGAATATCCGACGAAGTATAAAAGATCAGAGAAATAAGAGCAGAACATGATTGTTTCTGAAGTTCGAATTGAAGATTTGCAGCAGAGGGGAGAGAATAGAAGTTGATGATAGAAGATATTATTGAAGTTATGAAAAAACAATATTAGGGTGGCAGGGTGTTGCTAGGGCAGGCTACAATCCTACAAGGGGGTAGTAGCCTCCCTCTAGTGGTAGCTGGTAAACAGGGTGTCGTAGCATCCTTTCAGTAGAAACTAATAAACCAGGGGGTCGTAGCCTCCTTCCAGTAGTGGCTGGTAAATAGGTTGTTGGTGCATTCTGTCAGTTGTAGCTGACAAAACAGGGTGTTGGTGCATTCTTCAGTTGTAACTGATAATTTGGGTGTTGGTGCATCCAACAATTAGTTGGAGCTTGCAAAAAATATTGTAAATATAGTTTTGCAGTATGGAAAGAATTGGTGGTTTACCCAATTGGGGTTCCATGATAAAAATATGTGTTTTGTGTATCTTGTTGATTCTATGTTTTGATTAAAGTTTAACAAGTGGTTAAAATGGTAAAAAGTTAACAATACTGACTCACCCCCCTCTCAGTGTTGAACAATATTACAACATAATTATGCTACTATGATTTAATTTGGGTTATCTCTGCTTCAGAAAACAGTGGCAGAGATGTCATTTCATTCCCTTTCAAGCAACCAAAGACACCAAGCCGAGTATGGTAGGTTGAAACTTTCTTCTAGTATATCCAACTCTTAGAAGGGATAATTGATCCTTTGCATAAGATTGTGCAAATGTTATAGGTTCAAATTAGTATAAAGAAAAAGGATCTTGGTGTAGTTTTTATGCTTACAACCATTTCATTAGTTCTATGGATTTTATTTGGAAATAGTTTCTTTAAAAAAAATATAAATATAGGCAAAGAGGATCTTGCTGCAGTTTTTATGCTTACAACCAATTCATTAGTTCTATGAAAATTATATGGAGAGAGTTTCTTTATAACAATTCTTCATTCAATGAATACATGATCTGGAAGGATGGTTATCAACATTTCAACGGCATTGCACAACTAGTTTGGTTTTTAATGTATTTTATTTTATTTTTGTGTATGGTTTTAGAAATTTTGAGCTTAACATAATTGTATATAAATTTTTACCACTACACTTAACTCACACTAACCAAAGGCCCTAACATTTGAAAGAAACAAAATTGTGTAGAATTTAAATAATGATTCTGGCGCTTTTTCAAGCTTTGGATTGTAAAGAAAACTAAGAAATTTAGAGAAGGAAATTTTAATTTAATTTAGAGAGATAAGGGAAATTAACGATAGAGAATCATAATTACCAGACAAATAGAGCAATGCAACTTAATAATAGAGGGAATCTCATTTCTTACCTCTTATTACCTTTCCCCAAATAATTATGCTGATAGACATTTAGATATTATCTTAGATTATTTTATTTTCTTGTATGGTTTTAGAAATTTTGACCTTAACATAAATGTATTTAAATTTTTACCACTACACTTAAATCACACTAACTAGAGGCCCTAGCATTTGAAACCCTATATTTGAAACAAAATTGTGTATAATTTAAATAGTAATTCTTGTGTTTTTTCAAGCTTTTGATTGTCAAGAAAACTAAGAAATTTAGAGAAGGAAATTTTAATTTAATTTAGAGAGATAAGGGAAATTAACTATATAGAAGCATAATTACAAAAAAACCCCATAGAGAAGCATAATTACAATAAAAATAGAGCAATGCAACCTAATAATAGAGGGAATCCCGCCCCTTTCCTCCTATTAGCTTTCCCCAAATAATTACACCTATAAGTGTTTAGATATTTTATATATTATCTGAGATTTTGGACTTACTTGAGTGGATCAACAAGATTAACCAGAGTGTAACAATTGTACATCTCCCTAGGTTCATTTCATGGCCATCGTATCTTGTTATTATTAAATCCATCTGGATTAAGATTTAAATAAGCTTCACTTAAGCATGGTTAAAGAAAGGGACCTAACAATTTGTTTTTGTTTTTTTCATATCAATTTTTGTATTTTTGTTTATAATAATAGTAATTGTTTTATGTCTATATTAAAAATAATGATATGGTATGTATAATGGATAAAGAATAAACGAATATTATTTTAATATAAAATTATATATTTTAGCCTTTGTTTGACAATCATCCATAGCCACAAAACTAAGTGGCTAGGTGCAGTTTTCGGGGTTCACATGCCACTTTACTTGTGGCTGTACTAGTATATGAGATTTTGGACTTCATTGAGCAGATCAACAAGATTAACCCAAGTGTAACAAGTGTACAGTCCATATTCATTTCATGGTCGTCGTATCTTGTTATGCTTAAATGCATCTACACTGGGGATTCATTTCATGGCCGTCGTATCTTGTTATGCTTAAATGCATATACAACCGAGATTCATTTAATGGTCATCATAAAGCTTAAATGCATCTTGATTAAGATTTAAATAAGCTTTAGTTAAGCGGATATCAGTTTTTGTTTTTTGTTTTCTTGTTTATTAAATAGGATTTGTTTTATGCTTATATTATTTCATTAAATGTTTATGTTATACAATAAACATATAACTATAACCATATGGTAATTAGTTTAATGTTTAACCTATTTTTAATAGCTACCCATCTCCACAAAACTAGGTGTCTGGCTAGGCCTATCTATGTTCAATGACCACTTTACTTGTGGTTGTACTAGTATATTATGCATGCCTCTTTCCATATGTATACCTCTTGCCAAGTGGAGGCATGCTCAATGCTTCATTTAATTTATTTTAAGTAATTGTTTTATTAATTAAAAAATAATATAATTTTATAATGATACGGAGAACTTGGTACATGCGATGTTAATTATTTTCCAAATTTCACTTAGTAATGCCTGGAATGACATAGCATATTACTACAACAAAAGACTAAAGCTACATGACTTCAATTAAACTAGCACCCAATTGAGTCAAGACAACATGCTCATTAAAAAAAATAAAAAAAATCCTAACGATCACGGCTTATACACATCTATATGAATGGTGACTGGTGAAAGTAAAACTTGAGCATATATAGATCTAGGCACAAATACTAGAGAGATATAATATGAAAAGAGATCAATAACCAACAATTGATGTAACAAATGTATTAGCATTAACCATTACACAAAAAGGATAAAACAAATAATAAGAAGGAATGATGTATTTCATTAATCTTCATTGAATGAATTAGCCAATTTAAATAGACACCCTAGAAAATATATCCCCATGATAGCATGCACACTCCCTAGGATGAGTTAAATACCCCATCACTACCGTAAGTGAACTAGGAGACACTTTAACTACATTTCCAGGTGCATGCAAGATCAAGTGACTGAGTATAGGTGTATGGATGTGATTTAGACACTCTAGAGACTCATCTACTGCACACGAGGTTAAATAGAGACTTGTAAGTGAATGGTTGATGCATTAAATCATAATGAATTGACCTAACCTGAACTAAGCTGAACTAAGCTGAGTTGAACCAAAGGAGGGCACCATTTAGGCCATTTATGTCAATGAGGACACCATTTAGACCATGCATGTTGGTATTAAGTCCCTAGGAGATAAGAGTTCAGCTCTTTGGTGATTAGGATGGCCCAAAGGGGCTAGGTAGATGGTTAGTTTCTCTAACAATGAATGCTTGAAGGTTGTGTCATACTCATGTCCCCCACCCATGTGGAAAGATGTTATGACCTCCTTTGTGACCATGAGCCCCCACAAAGTTATGGTGATATGCATGTTCTTGGTGTAGAGGACCTAGATTAGCCCAAGATCATTCTTGTTGTACATGCCATCATTAAAATCCTATCATTAGTATTTAACTTAATAAAAAATCAAATAGTAATTCAACACCTTGAAAAGAATCATATCAAACTTATATAAATACACAAAATTCATGTAACAATATACCAAATGATTCATCACAATTGATAATCATTCAATCATGTCATCCTAATATTTAGAAATAAAATTATATACAATAACAACATATATGATGTTTAAGCACAATAATCACACAAAATTACCATCTAGTGTCTCAATACCATTTGATTCATCTTCACACAAGGTACACAATTCATGAGTAATCAACTTAAAAATCAACAATCCATGTGTTATAATTATCCAACATCTTGCAAGGGTCAAGGGATTATAAGTGGGATGTTACAGGGTATGGATAACATTAGGGCGTGTTCTCAAAGCATAGGAAATTGGAATTCTATAATAAATTTTAACTAAATCTCTAAGTGGCTATTGTTTCTTTAAAAATAAGTATGTTCTCTAAGCTAAAATTATAACTTTTATCCAAATTTATAATTCTATAATAAGTTTTAAATGAAATTATTAGCTCCATTTAGAAACCAAATTAGATCCAATGCATTGTGATAAGCCAAATTCATAGGATTGAAAGTTCATTTAGAGACCAAATTAGTATTGTATAGGGTTTGTATTGCCAAAACTAGCAAGGATATGCACCCAATCCCATTTGTTTGGTGCAAACTATACTGGAACCTTGGTGGATGCGTTAATATTGCAGCAACCTTACCATTGAATCAATGCCTCCTATTGATATCTTATTCTGGTTGTATACATATGCATAAGATATATGGAGATACAAGGCCATCAAGATGATTTTGGATTTAGCTTAGGCTTGTTACGTCGATAGGAATTTAGATATTATCTGAGATTTCGGACTTCCTTGAGCGGATCAACAAGATTAAACTGAGTGTAACAAGTGTACAGTTGGGATTCATTTCATGGTCATCATATCTTGTTATGTTTAAATGCATCTTGATTAAGATTTAAATAAGCTTGAATTAAGCGGTGGTTAAATAAAGAGGTAACAATTTATTTTTTTGTTTTTTCGTTTATTAAATAGTATTTGTTTTATGTTTATGTTATTTATATTAATGTGTATGCTATATCATAAATGGATAACTATAAGGATATGGTAATTAGTTTAATGTTTAACCTTTAGTTAACAACTAACCATCTCCACAAAACTAAGTGGTTTGTTGCAACTTGGCAACATTCACCTACCACTTTACTTGTGGCTGTGCTAATATTTAGAGGAAGTCAAATTTGTTTAGCTCTATATGTATGTATTTCCCAAACCATATACAAGTCATAGTTTATCCCAAACTAAAATTTTAAAATTTAACGACTAGAAATAGGAAAAAGAAAGGTTCTAATATCTTCAAGGAACATCTATTATGATAATGCATAACTATGATCATAGAGGTATTGGCTACAATTTTGGACATAATGATGTAACAACTTATTATTTGACCCTTGGATTAAAACCTTATAATCATGATAACACTGGTAATGGGTGTTGAATAATCTAAAGTTTCCTACAAGGATGTGTCGATTCAATTATCACCTCCATATATGTAAGCTAGAATTGCCATTGGGTACGATTGAATCTCATTAACAAATAGTAATTAAGAGCAAGGATAATGTTAGGGTTTGTTCTCAAAGCATTGGAAGTTGTAATTCTATAATAAATTTAACTATATCTTTGAGTGGGTATTGTTTCTTTAAAAATAAGTATGTTCTCAAAGCTAAAATTAGATCGTTTATCCAAATTTAGAATTCCACAATAAATTTTAACTAAAAGTATTACCCCCATTTAGAAATCAAATTAGACCTAATGCATCGTGATAATCCAAATTATAATTGAAGGTTCACATGGAGACCAAATTAGTGTTGTAGGTTGTTGTTGTCAAAATTGGTCAGGATTTACATCCAAACCATTAATTTGTTTGATATAGATCACATTGGAACTTGGTGGACGTGGTAATATTGCATCAAACTTACCATTGAATCAATCCCTCCTATTGGGAATACCTTATTGTGTTTGTATACAAAAGCATAAAATATATAGAGTTACAAGGACATCAAGATGATGGTGGATTGGACTAAGAGTTCTATTTAGAGGAACTCATATTTGTTTCTCTCTATGCGTTCATTGCAAAAAAAATCTACAAGTCATAATTTATCCCAAACAAAATTTAAAATTTGAATGATTAGAAATAGGAAAAAGAAAGCTTCCATTTTGTGCAACATATATTATGATAATGCATAACTATGATCATAGAGGCCTTGGATACAATGTTGGACATAATGATGTGACAACCTTATTCTTTGACACTAAATCATTGTTATAGAGTACATATGTGGGATTTTTTTTTGAATGTGTTGTCAATGCGTTCGCACTCCAACAGGTGAAAATGGGGTCTCTACAAGCTTAGGGAATTCGAGGTAGAGAGCACACAAGAGAGTGGATCTTGCGTCACTGGTTTGTCGATCAGTGCGGTAATAACAAGTAAAAACTGGTAAAAATGTAAACTAAACTATGCAAATAGAAACATAAACTAAAGTGCAATGTCCTATGAGCCGTAAATGAAAAAACTAAAATTTATATATTCAACTGTAAATGCACACAACAACAGTAAATAATGAAAAATAATTGTAAAAATGCATATGCAGTCAAATCAGGGCATACATTCATGAACACATATGAAAGAATAAATGGATATACTTTTCATTATTTGGAAATAAATGGGGCTTTTACATTCGGTTTCGAGTTACCTCGAAAAGTAGGGGGGACTTGTAGTTGCGTGGTGGATGGTGCTCTTGGTCTCCAACATTCACTGGTTCTCCACCTAAAAACTCACTAGGTGTTGATCTGAACAAGGGTCCTAGGCTCAAATGGTGGCTAGGATTTATGGAGTAAAATTGGCAAAGTTTAAGCAAGGAGAAATAAACTTGTGAAATGGGGGCCTCCACCCCTATTTTAATGGAAAATTTTACTAGTAAAAACTTTTCCCTTGCTTTGGGAAAACCATGGTATTGGCACTAGGTTTCATGACTTTCCTGCTCTTCTTTGATTTTTGAATATATTTCCCATTTTCTTTTTATTTTCCTTTCTCTTTTTGTATTTGGAAAATATTTATGCAAAAAAAATGAATGTATTTTAAAATATAGTCTTATAGATTTAGACTTTTTGGGTTGGTAGACGCCAACCTTTAGGGAAATGAGTGTATGCATGATGTGGCTCAGGGAAATGCGCTAGGCGATCAATTTTTTGTTGTTAATAGATTCCCCCTTGGTGTGTGAGGGTAGGAGCTCATCATATGGGCGATAGAAATAATAGGATTTGTATTGTTCAACGATGGTGAGTAGAAAGGTGGTGGAGAACTGGAGCTATGTCATAGTGTGGAGCACACGTTTCACACGAACTGCAAGGGCTGTAACTGGAAGTAAAACTCCTCAATGATGGTTGAGGTACATATAATCTCAAATAAATAAACAAGGAGGGAATACCCATGCTTGTATCAATGTCTCAAGATATACAAATAGTAAGGTCCATGGGGGACTTGGACAATACATGAATAATTGTTGTGTAAATCGTGAGTGCCCCATAAGGTCTCAAACATGGACTAAACTGGTGGTCCAATAGTGGATAATACGAAGGATTGATACTGGAAATAATGGTGTATAACATGGATGCATGGTCACAATTGATGCTCTAAAAGGTCCAAAAACTAGAAGGCCTATGACAACTAAGGATCAAAATCTCATAGGTACAATATATTGCAATTTCAACTGGATGTATTGGTAAGTGTGAATGGCTTCCAAATAGCATCGCCAATGCATCCTGGATACCCTTAGGAACATAATGATGATGAAGTTCCATAGTGACTCACCAATGTGCTAGAGTTAAGGGACATCTGGGGTCTTTGACCAAATAATTACAGGACCAATACCCTGTACGAATATCAACCATGTGATGAAGTGGCTGGCGTTGAGCACGTGAGAGACAACCATATGAAAGGGAAATAAGGACTCCATTCAAATGGGCCATAGGAAGTCACCGATGATGGTGGTGAGGCCAAGGTATAGGGACCTCTGGCTCTATCCTTTGGAATAAATGTATTGGTGTTGTCAGAGGGATACCTGCAACTACCAAAAAAATAATGGTTCCTTGATAGGAGCATGAAGTATACAATTATAGAGTGTCTGGAACAAGAAACTAGGATAGGACACTATTTATGGATACAAAAGGGACTGCATAATAGGACTCAAACTTCCTTTGTTCAGAGTATGACAACAGGGCTGGCCTAACAACATATGAAACTGATCTCGAGGGAGGGGGACATAGCTGGAGGGGGGTAACTCCATTGGGTATAACTGCAATGGGATGACGTTAGAGGGAAAAAATTGTTGACAACGAGGGAGGGGGACTCCAAGGGTGAATCATTGCAGAGTACTTTGAACAAAGGCGATTGAGAATGTTGCTGACACAAGGGATTGTATGTGATATGTAGGGGTGATAATAAGCACCAGTTTGGTGTTCTTCATGGTTTAAGGAGCATAAAGAAGGGATAGAAGTGTGCTCAAGATGGAACCGTTCCATTGATTTTATCAATCACGAATAATTTGATGCTCATTGGTGTTTTCAATTTTAGAGAGTATGAAAACAAGAATAAGACTCCAATGGTGGCATTTTTGAAAAGCTAGTCTCCAAGGCCCGAAAAAGCATAAAAGTGTGCAATTGAGAACTCTTCTAATCCAAAGGGACTAGAGTATTAATTTTTCCTAAATAGTTCATATATCTCAAAAAGGGGTAAAATTATACTGGATGGACACTCTTTCATGTCCTTTAACGAGTATGAAATAAACAATATCACTCGACAATATTTTCATTATTTAAGGAGTCAAAAAAGAGCTTAACAAAAACTCCATGTTGGAAGTCCGATGGGGCAGTCCAATAAGAAAAAATACGAGGAAATCCATGCGTCTTCAAACTTAGTATGTTGGACTATACAAAATCCCAATCCTAGGGGGATGCAAACAACATGGGTGCCAAATGTAAGGGGTTCTGTAAAACAGTCAGCCATGTAAGGGGAGGATTTATTGCTGAGCAAAAGAAAATGCAGGGGTGGTTGGGTGGGGCCACTTACCCAAAAAATGGGGGGTCTTGCAAGTTTAAGGGAGAAAAAATAAGGTAATGCATCAATTTGATAGAGAGAAAGTATGTCCTATATGCCATTTAAGGGGTTATACCTATAGAATCATTTTGTACCACGAAGGGGGCGCGGTAACTTGTATTTGTACACAAAACAAGGATACCCGGGCATAAATGTGCATCTATAATATAAATAATGCACATAAATACATATATAAGGTGACTTACATGGCGTCATGTAAATCGAAGTAGGACTATAAGGTGGCTCAATGAAAGGTTGATGATATTGAGAAAAGGTTCCATTAATCAGGAAAGGCATGCAATAGTGATTATAGTGGTGCAAATGGTGCAAAAAAGAGATTTATTATGACACGTGACCTCGAAAAATGGCCAAGATCACTTATGTGAAAAATTGAGTAGAGTTAAGGCCCTCCCCCCATGCTTTGGCCATGGGGTTTGTGATTATGTATCATATATGTGTGGTGATCAGCTATGGGCTCATTGAAGTATCGAGATATATATAACAAGGTAGGGTCAAAATGAGTGAGTCTTCCTTGTTTTCTAGGGTCGAAGTATTCAGTCATGCTCCCTAGTCTGGAGGTGTTGATGGGGTTCATATTCTCTCATGAAGAGGTATCGACATGACATTGAGAAATTGTTGGGATAGGGGTGTATGATGAGGATGATAGCCATGGTGGCAAGCTAACTTGGTGATATTATTATGGGGGATTCCTTTGTCGAGGTGGATTCCCCCAGTATCGCTGACAAGGATGATGAGGACGAGTAGGAAGGTATGGATTCCTGTCCCCATGCTGTAGGCACAAGATTTTCTCATCAGTTTGGAATGGTCTAATAGATAGGCCAGAGAGACTCATTTTTATCAACACACTCATAGTGCTATGAGATGATGAGGAAGCATCATCAAAGGATGAGATGAAATAAATGGTGTTCATATTGCTCGAAGAAGTCACTAGAGGATGGACATCTTCGATAAATGTGATGTGTTGTTGTATGGAGAGTTTGCACAAATCAACTAGCACAAAGTAGTACTCAGGTATATCTGGGAAATGGTGAGAGTAGTGGCCATAGAGAACACCGAACAAACAAGGGTGGTTTGTGCGAAGGGACTTGTTTTTGGGTATGACATTAGCTGATAAGTGAAAAAATGCAACTTTATCTAAAGGATCGTCATATAATGTCTCCATATGAGTGTGTAAGATGGGAAATTCAGTGAATTTATGGGTAGCATGACCCATAACATCGCACAAAGAACAAGAAGGTGGATCTCTATTTGAGGCAATAATAGGTGGCTTCATGGCTTTGTTGTGGTTTGCTGGTGGGGAAACTCTCATCATGTTTCCCCTAGATTTTTTCTTGGGAGGAGTTTGGGGATTGCTAGTAGTATCCTTCAACATGATTGGAGGAGATAGGGGGGATAAAGGATGCAGGAACCTACACACTGGGAGGTGGTCAATTGGACATATCGATGGGTTTCATTGGTGTCAAAATGACCTGTGGGGTCGGGGGAGGGTTTGATGTTGTGAGGTACCAAATTGGAATGGCCAAAGTTAAACCTGACAAATAAAGGGTTGCCATAATGGGTGTGTTGACGATGCTTGAAGGAAGATGAAGAAAAGGTATCTGTTGAATGGGTGTAGCTCCCCATTGATTGCTTGGTAACTGATTTGGGATAAGGGTCAACATCAGTTGCGGTTGTGGCTATTACTAGGGAGGATGCTGAGGCATATGTGTATCAAAGGAGAGGGTACAAAGGTTAGATATCTCAATTGCTTCTAGGGGTGGCAGTAATTATAATAAATTGGTGGTCATAGGGGCCTCCCGAAAAATACCTGTCATGACAATGGATAATGAGGGTATAGAAGCACAGTTGATGGAATTATCCACCATGGGGAGGAAGTTTTCTAGGGTGGCGAGCCCCTTTGGGTCATAGTATGTTAGTTGGTTGATTTTGAATACCTCCCCTTCATGAGGAAACATCATGGTCCGAAAGATCACCGAAGCGATGATTTTCATAGCATACATGCAACTTTGTCTTAGGAGAAGGTTTTAATCAAGTTGGGCGTTGATCACATTAATATATATCAAGGCGGTCTTGTCGGATACCTCAATAGGAAAATTCGAGACAAGTAATAGAGGGTTGAGTAGCATGACCATCATAGGCGCATAAGGTAGTCTAGGATGGCTCTAACTTGGGTGACCCAATATTTTTCCAAACAAAGGCGGACATGACGCATGTGGATACACCATAATCGACGATGCAATAGTGAATGACTAAGTTCTGGATGGTAACAAGAATTTGGAAAGCAATCGAAGATGGAATCCATGGCTCGGACTGATAGAGATCAAAATTCATCAAACGTGCATTAGTGGGGTCGATGGTGCTTAACGCGAATAGTAGGGATTTAGGCTGTGTTGGGCAGTTTTTGAGAACTTATAAGATTAACATGGCTACAAGGGACTGGGCCGAATCATCTGCAATGTTGTAATTGGGAGCAACCCAAGAATTAGGGTTGTTTGCGATGTGATGCAAGGTAAAATTTGGATCTTTAGGGGTAACTACAAGGCTGGATCAACATGGGAAGAGTCACCAGGATTAGTAGTGGAAGCGGCCTTAGGGGACGAACCATACTAGGTTTTCCTAGTTTGTAGGTTGTCATCAAAAGACAATGTAAATAAATGTTGCATTCTTGATTCAGGGGGTTGACTTGAATATGCAACATATCGTGTTGTTGGTAGGGTTATGGACACCCATTGAGTAGGAAAAGGGCTTTGCAACACCATAGGAGGCTGGACCAATTGAGGTGGAGGAGACTTTGCTTGAGGGGTTGGCATAAATATCTCATTGGTTAGCCTTGTCCCAAATATAGCGAGCTCCAGCTAAGTGGGATCAATGATGGGTGTAGTGCCTGTAGACGTTGCAGAAGGAACACAGATGGTTAGTTCATAATTGTGGGTTCTTTCCCTATCTGTGTGGTTTATTAGGGTCTTAAATCACAATATTGGCCCCATTATTACCTAGGGGGTTAGGAGGTAGTCTGTCCCCTCCTTGGTGTTTATTATTTCCATAGTTCCTACCTCATATCCAATTAGGTTTCCCTTATTGGTTATTGGGGGCTGGTGGAATTTGTGTTGGGTTTTGTTGGGCATAAACTTGCCCTTGTGGAATAGAAGGATCCTGAGGTGGTGTCGACGTTGTGACAGTTGGAAGAGGGTTTAGGTAAGGATAATAAGGGTTGGATTCTGAATGTGGTGCATATCCTCAAGCAAGGTTTCTGTAAATGGTTCATGTATAAGTTGGGATGTGGATTTGAGGGGCTAGGGTTGGCGGTACATAGAATGATGTTACTCCAGAATGTGAGGTTGGATGAGAGATATTGAGGCCGTAAATTGGGACAAGGAAGGACCCCATCGAAGGTGGTGTTATATTGGATGGGTTATGATATGTAGGAATTTCCATGGGAGGGATATGTGCATAAGGTAGAACAATGGATGTGATAGAACCAATAACACCATCGACAATGTGTGATGCCTGCGACAGGTCTTTACGAGCATAATTGACGTGAGATGCGTCTAGAAAAATAGTGTACAAGTAACTTGATTGGGCGTAGATGAAGTTGAGTTGTTGGGATTTAAGGATATAGCCTCTTCTTCCATCTATGGGAGTTCAAAGGAAACATCCTTGGTGATTCCCAAGATAAGGGATTTTAAGAACCAACTGAGGAAGATCCTATCGTCTAGCTTAATTTTGCATAAACTGTGTCATTTACGCCATTCATGGATGTTGTTCGTGATATAAGTAGTAGTGTTTTGGATACAAGGAAAAAGGATTTTGATGCCAATATCATATCTCATAGGCAGCTGGAAGAAACACAAAAATGTGAAGGCTAGTGATGCGAAGGTGGAGTGGGTGTTATGCGACTAGTCGATGTACCACTTGGACACAATTCCAGTGAAGGTCCTTTGGAGGAGGTGTAGTCTAACTGAGTCATCAAATATGAAGTTCAAAGAACACTGCAAGTGGAAGGATATGATGTGGTTTTTTGGATATTATCTGGCCATCCCGTTGAATATAGGGAAATTTGAAGGGAGTTTCATAGGGATTTGGGTACAGGTAGGATTGTGACAAATTGGGTCATTATTCAATCTTGCTAGATCAGGAAGGTTAAGACTATCCATGAATGGTAGGATTGCAGGCCCCTGTGTTCCATGTGGGGGTAAAGTTATGGGGGGGTTCCCTAGAGGAGGGTTCTCGACAAACAATTTTCTTACATGGGGGTTGCTGGAGGAAGGGTTTCCAATCGAAAAATAACCTTTGTGTGGGTTCCCCATTATGACATGCTCGATTTTCAAGTTTCCCATGGGGAAATTTCCACTAGGGAGGTTTCTAGTAGGTGGGTTTCCCATGGGAGGGTTACCTGTAGGCAGGTTCACAATGGGAGGGTTCCTAGTAGGTGTGTTCTCAATAGGAGGGTTCCTAGTAGGTGGGTTCCCAGTAGGAGTGTTCCTAGTAGGTGGGTTCCCAATGAGAGGGTTCCTAGTAGGTGGGTTCATGTAGTTAAAGGTCTGTTACCAAAACTACCTCCAACCCTTCCTTCATAAAAGGGATTGGGGTTAGCACGTCTGGACGATGGGACGTGACTACCCATGGGGTTATGTGGGAGTGAGGAGTCTGAGTGGTAGTGATCGGTCTCAAATGTGTCTATCTCGAAAAAGGAACTAGAGAGAGTGAATGGCGTCAACTAGGGGCGCAGTGAAAATAATAATGAACCAAATTGCAGTGACTTCCCTTGAAGCCTACAAGATTAATTTGGAGGAGAAATGATGGAGAAGTGACGTAAATGCAATAAAGGCCTATGAAAACACTCAAAAATAAAATTGCAGACATGTGTGCAAAAGAAGAGATCTCAACAAAAGCGATACTTAGTCCAACAACACACTCTCAAAATCTACTGTGATTACATGTCAAAATAGGAAAGTAGAAAAAAAAAACCAAAAATCCAACAAGCAACACTACCTAGAAACAAAAAAGATTCGCTAACTTATGAGGTATGAGATCATGCAAACACATAATAATGGAATCCCTCACAAACTGTATCCTCTACAAGCTGATGAAATCTGCAGTTAGACAATATGACCTAGAATACCAAAGTGGCTAAGGGATATTCCCCTACCAAGAGGGATCCTGGGTAAAAGAGCCCCATAAGAATGGTAACTAGTTTGCCTCGTTCATGGCACGTTTAGAGAGGTAAATATGCCACTTCAGTCCTTGAGATGATGCACCCATGGTATGGTGTCCTGACAATCCAACAAGGAATATGAGTAGGTGTCCTTCTAAACTAAGTGGAGGGAGACATTCCACATAGCCTTCCAGAACTAGTCTCATGAATTTCCCTCCTAAGAGAGAGGCCTTTCGACAAATTGGTCCTAACCGTGCCAAAAAATACTTGGGGATTTTGGTACCCTAAGTAGCTATGTCTCATATGTGAATGAAAAAGGGTATTTTTTGGATTCCTACCCCCAGTTCTATACCTAGCTATATGATTTTTTTATTCCCAAAGTGGAGTTAAAGTTGTGATCAATTAAGTAAATTTTTAGGGTCACTTTGATCTTAGGGAGTGTGTGGGTGAACAATCCTGATATATGTTGAAATAAACAACTTAAACTAAAAATAAATTGTGACAAGAAGTTAATTATTTTGAAAATAACACTAAACATAGCCTACTATATGCAACAACTGCTCATACATGAAATGCTCATTTACTTCTAGACTCACACAAAAAGTTGCACTATGCAAAAACAACCACTCAAAATTATGCAAACAACCAAAAAACGGGATGAAAATTTGTCATAGTTGGGAATCAAACAATCAATCTAGACAGGAATGGGGTCTGAATAGAGGCTTAAAAAATATTTATGGCAGTCTTATGGTGATTTTGTTTGACGAAAAAAAGCGTTTTGGGGAACACATTGTGCAAAAACACCGGAGCAACAAACAAACTATTCCAGGAAAGGATGCTCTTGTCGAGGGATTACGAGCACTATGGGGTGCACTTAAATGGGACAAATGGGTGCCCTAGGGTACACTTAATCACCAAAAAGGTGCACTCAAGACTGGGTGAGAAGAAAAATTAAAAAAAAACAACTTAAACAAGGGCTGAGTAGGGGGATTGGGGGGTGAAAAAGGATGGTTTTACAAGTCAAAAGCTATATAGGGGGCTTAACTGAATTGAAAAACACCTAGAATAATGGATCTAACAAACCAAAAAATAAACAAAAAAAACAATGTCAAATAGAAAGTAAAAACAACCAGGGATCTATAGGGATCGACTCAATAATGGTTTCCAGTTTTGTTGTCAGTGCTTTTGCAGTCCAACATGTGAAAATGGTGGCTCTATCGAGTTAGGGAAGTAGACATAGAGAGCACACAAGAGAGTGTCTCTTGTGACAGTGGTGTGTGGAATAGTACGGTAATAACAAGTAAAAACTGGTAAAAATGCATACTAAACTATGCAGGTAGAAACATAAACTAAAGTGCGATGGCCTATGAATTGTAAATGAAAAATACTAAAATTCAAATATTTGGCCATAAATGCACATAGTAATAATAAATAATAAACAATAATTGTAAAAATGCATATACAGTAAACTCAGGGAAAACATCCGCACAACACATATGAAAGAATAACTGGATTTACTTTTCATTATTTGGAAATAAATGGGGCTTTTAAATTCAGTTTCGAGTTACCTCTAAAATTAGGGGGCCCTTAAAGCTACATGATGGATGGTTCTCTTGGTATCCAACATTCATTGGTTCTCCACCTCAAAATTCACTAGGTGCTGATCTCAACAAGGGTTCCAAGCTCAAATGGTGGCTAGGGTTTCTGGAGTAAAGATGGAAAAGTTTCGATAAGGAGAAAATGAACTTGCGAAATGGGGGCCTCCACCCTCTTTCCATGGAAAATTTACTAGTGGCAACTTTTCCCTTGGTTTGGGAAAACTATGGTATTGGCACTAGGTTTCATGACTTTCTCCCTCTTCTTTGATTTTGAATATTTTCCCCATTTTCTTTTTATTTTCCATTTTTTTTTTTTGTATTTGGTATGCGGAATAAGTGAATGTATCTTCCGATATAGTCACATAGCTTTATACTTTTTAGGTTGGTGGAGGCCAAACTTTAGGGAAATGAGTTCATGAATGATGTGGCTAAGGGATATGAGCTAGGTGATCAACTTTTTGTTGTTAACATGATGTATATATGAGATGGGATTGGCATGTTTTACTTTAGTATTCATTTACCATCATTATTTGTTTTCATATTTTATTTAGACAACAAGAAAACAATTTTTTTTTCATTATGTATAGGAACATTTATTATTTTGATTCTTATCAATTTATCATTATTTATTTATTTTCATATTTATTTAGAGAAAAATTATTTTTCTTCATTACATATGAGAATATTTGAATGAAAGAGATTTTCCATTTGTATAATCTTTTACACATTGCGAACATATTAGTTTATTTTGGATATATGTTGCAACATTTGGATTCTTCATGAATAATATATAAGCCTCAAGGGTTAGTTAAAATGGTCATGAAATAGACATGATATATTTCCCCCAAGTTGGGTGGAGGATGAGTTTGACTCACTTGACCCCTCGGGACCAGGTGCTTGGAACTCAGGCGCAACGATTGACCCCATTTACTACCCGTTGGTGGTAGTAAATTTCTTGGGGGTTTTGCTAAGACATCAATTTCATGACACCTCTAGATATTCTAGAGATAGTTAATGGATAGTCGAAGTCAACTAAGAGATTTAAATGAGTGGCTAACTAAGCATTCGACTAGTAAGCCTAGTCAACCATGGGAGTCAATTGGTGTATATGTCAAGGAAAAAATTAAGGAGTTTTGTGCATGCCCTAGCAAATCAAAGTTTTCCATGATAGTTAGGCTTATAGAATGTAAGGTGGTGAGGATTATTGCTTTGATTCTTTCTATGGTTTCATAATTAGGGCACAAGAAAAAATTCTTGATGAAGGGAAACCTGAACTTAAGAAACATATCCATTTTATTAATGGAAAAGATCAATATAACTATATAGAAAGAGGTCAAGCATGCAATTAGGAGAAAGACTACGATTTTATTGACCAAACTATCAAGAAGAAACATGTTGATCAGACATCAACTAATAAAGGTAAGAATAAGAACACATACTAATGTTGCAGATGTTAGTAAATATGGAGAAGGCTTCCTAGATTAACACTACATACCTTGAGGACAAAGTCAATAATGTTGAAGGAGATGTGTTTTCTGGGTGGTTTCTCAACATGCAACATCAACCTTCATAAGGTAGGCATATAAATATATGTTCTTTGTTATTGGTTCTCAAGCCTTACATACTCACACTTCTAAAAGTGACTAGATAGTCAACTCTATTTGTACACATTAAATGGATAAAGATGCTTATATATTTTCTTCATTAAGCAAAGCTAGAAAAAAGAAAACGTTGTGGTAAATGATTATGCTCTTACTATTGTTGGATGTGGTAAAATTGAATACAAAAAATTTGTGATCATTGGTGCGTATCTTGTACCAAGTTTGAGTGTTACTTCTAGTTCCTGAAATAGAATAACAAGAAGTTAGAAATAACATTGTATGTTTCTCTAATGGCATGGTTGATGGTTATCATTCCTTTATGAAGATAAAACATCAGACTTAGTTCTTCCACCACAAAGAAAGAACATGGTGAAATTTCGATGGGACTACAAGGACCATATTCACATACTAAGGTGTTTTTGAAAGGAATAATGATTGCATGGTAGCAAAGGGATTTTCTTAGAAATAAGGGATCACCTACATTGAAAACTCTACCCCTATTGCAAAGCTGAATTATGTTCTACCAATTCTTTCACTTGCTGCTTGTTTTTTATGGAAGTTGCATCAAGTGGATATCAAGGGTTTTCTTTTAAGGTGATATCATTAAGAATATTTATATGGAACAATCCCATGGATTTGATAGGAATGCCAATATTAAATGTCAATTGAATAAATCCTTGTATGATTTGAAACAAGATCCCAAGGCATGGACCGAGAAGATTATCCATTTGTTTTCTCCATATTGGTTTCAATGATATGAATAATATTACAATATGTATGTTTCAAATGTAAACAATGAAACATTAATTATTGTATATATGTTGATGATTTAGTGATTACTAAAAGTAATGTTGATTTAATTTTGTGTTAGAAAAAAAACTCGTAGATACATTTGAAATGACTGATTTGGGTATGTTGCATTAATTTCTACACATAAAAGTCCTACAAATGGATGATGATATAGTTATTTCTCAATCTAAATATGTATTGAATCTATTACAAAGGTTAAAATTGGAAGGTTGTAATAAAATTGTGTGTTTCCCTTCACTGGTTGTGAGTGAATCTGACTAAAGAGTGTGATTCTTTGAAAGTCAATGTTACCCTTTATAGGTAGCTTATTGGCAATCTTGTTTATCTAAATCATAATTGACCTAATATTTCCTTTTCTGTTAGTGTGGCCTCTAGATTCATGGAAGATCCAAGGTAAAGCTACTTGAAGGTTCCAAAGATAATTATTTGTTATATGAAAGGCACATATTAGCTTGATATAAAATATTGTACTGATAATTTGAAACAATTAGTAATCTACAACATCTCTAATTAGATTGGATATGGACATGACATTGATTTTATGTCTTCCTACATATTTCATCTTATCTCTAGATCCATAGTCTTGTCTTGTAATAAGCAGAAGGTGTCTCTTTTTTTAACATGGAAGTGGAATATTTTGGTGTAGTTAATGTTGGCATAGAGGAAATATGGGATCTTAATCTCATGATTATGTTGGGATTTTCTATTGTAGAACTGATTGTAGTGTATCGTAACAATAAAATAATTAGCTACGATTCCTATAACTAATAGTAAGATGAAGCATGTGTAGCTTCATGATCAATATTTAAGGTAGTTGGTATAGGTTGTTGTTGTGTCCATTATTTATTTCAAAGATTACTGTTAGCATTTAGCTGAGACTAGTTTCTCAAAAAGGGACAACAAAGTTCTATTGCAGTCTAGATGCATTGACATTTCAATATTTCCCAAAGAAAAGGAGGTATCACCTGAAGTACAGCCAAGAATTAAATATCTGGGTAAATATAGTAGGATTCCCACAACCTTGTATACATTATTATTATAACACTCGCCAATATCATACATGCATAATGAAATATGAAGCATTGGAATTGAACTAGAAATTCGTCATGATAGCTTGAGTATATATTACAAAAAATTCATAAGTAGATAAATAAGTAGTATAACTATATGCAACATTCATACACAATATACATACACATAATTTTAAAGGGGCCCAAACATCATTCATTAATTCATACTCCAAGATTACAACATGGTTATAAAAGAACACAATGTATAGGGTGAGAACATATCTCTACTAATAAGGATCAACAATTATACAACTGATCAACCTCTCTATCCTAGCCTCAAAGGGACTTTAAACAAAACTAATTGCTAGTATTGACCATGTAACAATAGTTACAAGAATGGATAGGGATGATTGTGTTGATGCACTAACTTGGTTGGCATATAAATTACATTTTACAAAATCATTGGAAACTAACCTATGTCATGTTCCTTTATTCCTTTGGCATGTCTCAAGCACTATCAAGGTCCTACTCTAAGTCCTCTAATTTGAATATACTTAGGAATACTTTATTAATACACAAGGACATTTTATTTGAATAAGGTCTATTATATATTTAGTGGATATTTTGTTAATGCAAAAGGGTTTTTTATTAATTAAGACCCACTATGTGGTAAATCCTCTTTAATATTGGCACCAAAAAAGTTAGGTTTTCTTTATTGATGCACTATAGAGTATAAGGTTGTATAATGCGATAAGGGATTGTTAATGTATTTGTATCTATTCCCATGGGAGGTTTCCTCCTTGAAGAGGAAAGTGACCACTGTTCTCTCTTTTCGATATAATTAATATTATGTTTTTTCTATTTCTCTTTTGTATTTAAAGTTCAATGTCAGTATTCTATTGCATATGGTTATTTTTCTATGAAAATTTGGGGTTAAGTACAATACAAACACTAATAACTATGCTTCATTGATGTGTATTTTTGTCCATCCATATTTCTGCATCTATTTTTGAAAAATCAAGGGGTCAACAAGCCCAACCACAATTGTTGACTTTCCCTTGAGTCAACCCATCTACTCTTTCTACCCTTAAAACAAAAATGATAAATATAGGACAATATGTAGAGCTTGGTTATAAAATGACCCAAACTAATTCAACTATGTAGTCCATTTACCTAGAATGATAGAGGCACCAAAACTGAATGGCTATGCTTTTTCATTATTTGGATCGGTAGGTTTTGTTTGTGCAAGGGAATACCACTCTATATCAACAAAGGAATCCAAATGTTGAAGAAAAATATATCTGGACTGCGTCGTGGGCCAAAAACCATTAATGCATTTTTCTCTTCCATGGCTACCTCATGGTGTGCATATAATTTATCATATATAGCATGAATTTCTTCATAGTTTTCATGTTACTTGAGAGGGTTGCTAATTGATTGAGTGTCGATATTCACCTTCTTAGTTTTCTCTTGTAACTCCTCTATGGGATTATTTCTCCATTCTAGTAGTCCCAATGAATCTTGTATAACTATGAATATTTCATTACTCTCTAAGTAGTTGTGTGTAGTTGAATCCTTGCAACATTTACCTCATACACCAAAGGTTTCAAATCCATTTTTATTTTTGTTGACTTCCATGTGTATGCATGATATCCAATTGACCCTATAGCTCCCCTGCCCACTGATGTATTTGTCACAATGAGGCACATACTATATCAAGACATTCCATAGTTTGGAAATATGGAACTTTCTTTGGAAACTATGAATTCCCCTAGTGCAACTCAAGTCACATATATTGAAATCACACTTGAATAAATTCTACTTTATCTTCTACCTTTTGTCATAACTATCTCTCACTATCCCACTTTCGGGACCTTGACAAGTTGAATCTGCAATTTCTAATGTGCAACACACAATGTTTCATGTTCATGTTCTACCTTATAAATTATTTTTTCTACCTCATATAAGTCCAATTGCATCATCCTTATGAGGTTTAAGGTATACCAGTACTAAAGTTTCGTGCATTGCATTGCATTGTTAGGTTTTGACGAGAATACATAAATCAAAATAACGATAATAACACCATATAAACAATAGACACAACCATTTACCCTAGAAAACCCCATGAGGGGAAAAACTAACTAATGAATATATTCATTACCTTGGCCAAAATGGGACAACATGGGAAAAGTGAGGGTGGGAAAAGTGAGCTCACCCTCTCACCTCCATCCCACATATGCCAGGCCCTTTATAGGATCCATTACATGCAATACCTTGGACCAATACCATGGGACCAAAACCACATGCCGAGAAATAAACCGTTTGATTCATTCTTGTGTCAAGGTTAACCCTAAAAATACCCCCTTTAAACTTGACTTGGAGTAATCACCAACCCCCCTCAAATTTTTACCAAGGAATCTTGTATGCCCCGCTTGATCACCTAGGGTCTACATGAATTTACTTGTGAGTTACTAATGGCTCTCTCCCCCTATCACCTAGGTCAACATGTGAATTTACTAGTGAGTTACAAGGGATTCCCCCCTATCACATAGGTATACATGAATTTACCAGTGAGTTACCAGGGGTACACAGGCCTAACCAGGTCTTACAACCATATTCCCATTTACATGCAATTAGAAACATATAAACAATAAACACAAACATTACATTCGAAAAAACCATGAGGGAAAACCGGTCAACGAAGATCTTCATTCCTTGGACAAAACCGGCTAATATAAGCCAAGTGAGATCACCCACTCACCTCCAAGACACGTTACAATGGAGTATTCCAAGGAATTTATAGGGTTTATTACATGCAATACCTTGGGCCAATACCATGGGCCCAAAGCCATGTTCTGAGACCTAATCCATTTGACTCATTCTCGAGTTAAGTTTTACCCTAACATGCATTCCCTATCCCATTGATGGAAACCAATTGAGTGATTATCTGCTAGCAATAAACAGGTATAGGTGAGAGGACATTTGAACTTTTTCCTATCTATCTTTATTTGTAGATTTATATCTCCTCACAACTCAATCATTGGTAGCCTCACACAAAATAAGACCACATCTATGTGCTTTTTGTATGTGCACAACATTTCTCAGTAATGTACATGATTTTGTGAAACTTTTTGGATTTACACCATGATATATAGGATATCTAGTGGTGACAATAGAGGAGTAGGGATACTAGGATTTGTTTCTTACATCTCCTCACATGTTTCCTCCTCCATCATCATCCTTTTGGCCCTTGGAATCCACCACACACTATCCATATTCATGGGGCTAATTTGGTGGCTCATCACCATTTCCACCTATGCTTGAGAGTCCTCTAGCTATGTTTGCAACTTCTTCATCGATGTGTGTCCTATTTGTGTAATTTACATGACCTTAGAATTTGTGGAAGTTGACTTCGAATGCTGTGACTGAACACCTGCATCAAAAGTGGTCATTAACACTACTTTGTTCCTTACTAAGATCCCCAGAACATATAGAATAAACACTAATGGGTCAAACATAATGGTGCTGACCGATATTTGGGTCATAGGATTCTCAAGAACTTGCTATGTTTTCATTGTCTCCTAAACTAAGTTGAATCCATTCTTGGCCCTAAAATTTGCAAGATCTAGAAAAAGGTTGTCCTCCATCTCTAGTTTCTTATATACCTTAGTAGGGATCTCATCCAACTTAATTTTGGAGTCCAACCAGTGATGTTGGTTTGAAACCATAAGGGGAAAGTTGTACAATGGATTAACGACTCTCTTTTTTCTGGTTGTCCACCCTAGAAAAAGTCAACCACCTAGCCTAATAATTCATTGAGCTATTTCCCTAAGTATATAACAAAATATTAAATGGGTTACATTGGCATGGTTGACAATGAAGGTTTATATGAAATGTACTAGTTTTTACTCTAGTTCAAAATCAATACCCAATTTAACTATTATTCCCTTTCTCTTCTCTGATGACTTTGATATTGGCACAAGTTTCTTTGTCTCCAAGTCCCAAGTTGAAATTTTAAACATCAAGTAGGTTTTTCTTGCTAGTGCCTTCATCACTTGTCCTATAGTGTCAAACTTTGGAAGGTCAAGTAAGATAGTGAGGGTATATGATCACAATTTCTTAGAATCAGAATTCTATATGGTAACACTTTCTCTAGATTAAAAAAAATATGATCCATATAGACCTTAGGATTAATGTTATGGAATAGGTCTCCATCCATGAAATTTTTGTGTGCAAGTCTAGTCTGTTCGACCTCCCTATGCATCTCTTCCAATATTTCAACTCAGGGGTCACAAAACTTAGTTGAAATGACTTCATTCAATCTCATAGAAATTTATTTACTCCTGGATAACCTTCTTAGGCTTACTTGACACTTGGGAAAAAAGAAAGTTTCAAATGGTAAAGAAGAGGCTCAATCCAAAGATTGAGCTCGATTGGAAAATCAAGATCAAGTCCAAAAGAGTAAAAGAATTAAATACATGATTGAATTCATAACACCTCCTTTTTTACCCCAGTATGTAATGACGTAATTATGTAAATATGGATGAAATGGCTAGAAGCCAAGCATGATTTGTCTAATGTGACCAAGATGATGAAATTATGTACATTTTACTTTTAATAATAAAAACATGACTACTATAGACAAAGAAGGACTTAGAAGAGATAGGGGGCTATGATTCCACAAGAGGGAAAGTGAGAAGGGGGTTTAAGGGGGATATGACCTTAGTGAATTATAATTTAAGTTGTTATCCTTATTATTTCATTTTATACTAAGTTTTATAAAGTATATTTAATTATGTGCATTATCCTAAACTTGAGATTAGTTGGAAAAAATGTGAACTTCCAATGTGTACCACTTGTCTAGTTCTTATAACCCTTACATGCCACTTGGACAGTTCTCAACACACATACATATTATTGAGAATTAGTTCATTCATCATCATTCTATCATTCAACCATCATACGCGGTCATCACTATGCTACCATCCCATACCATATCCTGGAGCTAGTTGAAATTATGATTATACTAAGAGGGAGGGGAGTGAATCCTATAAGACTTCATTTTACTTTAGAGAAGCATTCATTGATTATGAAATAGTAAACACATTTGAACACAAATAATAGCTCACATATAATTTAATGTGGAAACCCTTTCATGAGAAAACCATAAAAATGTTATCTTTATAAATTTATGTAGGCACCAACCTATTGTTACAAAGTTTGTACGAACCAACCTACTAGAGACACCAATCCTCTTATCTCAACACCAAATCAACAAGATCTGTAGGAACCTACCTATTGGAGGCAACAATGTCCTTATAAACAACCCTATATCATCCCTCAAAAATTTCATATGATCAGCTCAAAATATGTGTCGCAATCATCCCTATATTATCCCTCAAAACTTTCATATGATCACCCTAAAATATTCTCCAAGATTAGCTTCAAATCTAGTCCATAATATGCCTCATGTTTGCTCCATAATCAAATTCAAATATGCTATAAGGTCACCTTCAAGACAGCTCTATAATCTGACATGATCACCTTCTACCATGGCCTCATCCAAATAAGAAACCTCATAAAATATTTCAATATAAAAAATCCTTCCTCTTACATAAGGTGCACCTCCTCTTCCTTAGAGAACCCGTAGAAAACCTTCAAGAAATCATGTTAAGAAAAAATCTAGAAAACCTCAAGAGAGCATATCTAAGCAAACCTTCCTTTTCACAATTTATTCTTATAGAAAAATATCTTCTTATTAGAAGTGCACACATCTAAGAGATATCCATGAGTGGATGAATGAATGAACAAATGAGGGTGAAACCCTCTTATTTATAGTGTTTTCAAGTCACCTTTCTGGGCCGACCTAACATTGTTCAATACCCTGGTAGGGTCAACCTAACACTTTGGTAGGGATAATTTAACACTTTATATATCCACAATCCAATGGAGTTACAAAGAGTGCCATGTACCATTGGAAAGTTCTTGGAATAAGATTTTCAACCATATATCATGTTCTCACATATGAAATAGGTCTTTAGAGAAAAAATGTCTTCAAAGATAGGATATCTAAACTGGGCATCAATGACACAATATTTCCAACTATATTCATTTTGCAATCTTCATCTTGGACATCTATAGTATCCCCTTGTCTTTAACATCAATGACAAAATTAGTTCCAACATAACTGTACTTGAGATACTAGTGCCACAGAAATTGGGAATTCCTTGTGAGATAACATGTCATGCAACTAACTTCCTTGGAGTATTGACATAGAGAGCCCCTAGTTAGAGTGTGACTAATCCTCAGAAGGGAATTTGGGGAATAACACGAGGGATTGTTAACTTAGAGATGGGAACTTGAGGGATTGTTAACTTAGAAAAGGGAACTCAAGGGATTGCTAACTTAGATAAGGGAACTTGAGGAACTATTAGAAGGGAACCCCATTCCTTGGGTTGTGTAGGTTGATGGGGGAGGAATGATAATAGATTGGGATCAATGTAAAGGGGTTCAAGACCTTCTTTTGGATTGATAGCCCTATCTCAAGGGAGACCTTTGTTATAGAGAGAACTAGTATAATAGAGTGCCTACCATTGGGAGGAACATTCTTAGCCTATAGTCAGTTGGAGGATATTTAAGAAAAGTTTCTATCTTTGTAAAAAATGTTATGTATTTATCTATGTTATGTGTTTTGTTTAATTATGGTTTTGTGAATATTTGAATGCATGTAATTCCTGGCATTGTATGAATGATTTCATGCTAGAATTTATTTGTATATTTTAGTATTTACATTTGTTTAATTTGGGGGACTACATATATTTGATTATGATGTAATCTTGATAATTAATTTATGAAAAACACAACTTGAGTATCAAAGGTGATTTTTGTTAGTGGTTTGAGAATCCAGTATCCCCAAAGTCATGGAGTGGTCACTGGGTATGTGACGTATTTTTACCAGAGCCTCAAGTTGTAGCACTATATTTGCATGGGGAGAAATTGAATTCTACATGCAAAATTATAGGTTGCACATGAAGTGTTTGACAAAATGCATTAGAGAAAGAATATTGGGGAAACCATGTTTAATTCGTCCATCGTTTAATTTAGAGAGAATTGTGGTAAAATCTATGAATTTTAGTAGAATCTGGGAAAAACTCTACATCAATGTCAAATTTTTTTTGTTCTATTAACTGGCGAAAATTTACCAGTAAGTGGAAATATACATAGGTGCATATTTCTATTGGTTAACATAATAATTTCTAGTCTTGGGAATGACAAGATGTGAATTCGGGTTGGCCACATGTTTATGGAAAAATTCCAAGTGTAACTTTATTGGAGAAACCTACTTGAAAATTTGAATATTGGAAATTTTGAAGATTTTCATGTGGATCCCCACAAGTGATACTTGGACAGTGTCACTGGCACATGGATCCAAGATGATGTAGACCAGTCACATCAATCGAGTTCTGGTTTTACAAGCTAATATTTAAAAGTGTTAGCGCCCAAGTGTTAGAACTCAATTCATAGGCTTATAATAGTTCATAACCTAAGTGTTAACCTCGATGAACTATGTGATCAGAGGCTAGAAACCGAAGGCTAAAAAAAGGACTAAGCATCATTGACGAGCATGATCGGTTAGATATTCCCATGATTAATGGTCTGTGGCTCATATTGCGCTTGTAAGTTGCACATGCTTTAAACATGGGTGGGAGACATGATATACAAATATAGTGGTTTATAGGTGGAAAATTTTGATTAGTGTCGCTTTGGGATGGTGGGTTTCCAAAACCAATTTCTCTGTGAAGCGATACCACTTAGTATGGTGGGATAGATATGGAATTACCACCCAAGGGAAAGTGGTATGGTGACCTAGAGGCCGGTGGAGGGTGACATGTCCACATCAGGAGGAAACACATAAGACCCATTTGACACATCAACAAACATCTGTCAAGATGTGTCAGCAGAAAATTAGAAAAGTTATAAAAAAAACAAGTTTGGATCCAAATACCTGTTTTGACCATAATAGGAGCATTTTAACTTAGAATTTGATGAGACCTATTCCATTTCAACAAGATTTGTATAGAATTAATAATGAGGGGCATGGGCCCATTCTGCTCTAGTTCTGCATAAATTTTGATTTAATGTTTTTGAAGGCATGAATCCAAAGGATGGATGAGGTCTTATTGAGCATGAAATTGTTATGGTGCAATTGTGACCCAAGAATACTGATAAATTTGGTGTCTTGTGGCCAAATTATAAAAGGTGTGAAGATGATATGAAAATGAAGGCTAAAATCCACTATTTGGGTGCTTAGAGGGTCAATTTTTGAAAATTTGAAGGAAAAAGTGACCAAAGAACTCATAACCATAAAAAATTATAATTTTTACATTTTACCTACTCCTCGAGTCGAACAACTTTTCTTAGAGGCAATTTTCTATAAATGCATAGTTTGTTAGAGCAGTTTTCAGTAAGAATTATGTTTGGAAGAATTGCAACTGTTAATATTCAACAATTCCATAATTTTATAAAATATGAATGAAGCATCATATTTGAGTGATGGAAGTGTCTAATTACTCACAATTATATGGTCTATTAGTGCCTGATACAAATTATTTTCTAATTCAATAGATATTTTCTTCTATAGGTCTCGAAGGTTGGCCCTTCAGAATACGTGCAGATACATGAACAATGTAAAATTGGGAAAATAGGAAATGAGCATGGGTACAATCAATAGAAATATAACTAGTAGGATATAAAGCACAATGAATTCGACTATGAATCAATATTTCTTATTTTTGCAGAAATTGGCATGTAGTCTAATTTGACAAAAACTGTCAAATGGGTAATTTCTAGAATTTTTCTGTGTGCATGATTTTTTTTTATGAATTTTTGAAAAATAATTATTTAACAAATTTAATGATTTGAATACATTGCAAATACATGTCTACATTGTGTATGAGCCAAAACAAATTTCATAGTAGTGCAACATAAGCGTAGTGAGTTTGAGATCATTCTATAGATTGTGGATATGGAAGTAACAAAGCTAATTGAAATTGAAAAATTAACTCTCACCTCATGTGTAATGGAAGGAGTGGGAGACACCCATCAAATGAACAATTAAATAAAGTAATATTCATAATAGATTTCGTGTAAGGACGTATGAGCGGATAATGTGATTATGCATGTTGAGAATGTGGCATAAGTGTTTAACTACATTTTGAGAATGTTTGATTGTGCGAGTGATGCATGCATAAGAGATAAGTTCATTGCATTGAAGATGGAATCACATGAATTTATTGAATTATTGAGATATAATTTTGGAAATTATTTCATAATTGTTGTAGATATTTCAATGAAGTAACAAATGGTGAAATGCTAATGATTGTTTGGTTGATTGAGAATTATGTCGGGAGGGCATGTTTGAAAGTTGATGTCTTGGTTATGGAAGTGTGTACCATAAATAAGGATAGAGTTCTACCATTTCCAAGAACCAAGTAACATGAGAAGGATATCATAGATGAAGGACATGTTGTATATATGCAACTATTGGACATGGCAGTGAGTGTAAGATGATGAGACTTGTTGAAGGAGGGCAAGAGATGGATGCTACAAGATATAAAGCACATGGAGGCTACCACTATCATTGAGTTGAATTCTTTAAATTCATGATAAACCCATTTGTGTGTTTACTTTCCATTTTGATATGCAAATGATATGATAAACCCAATTGTATGTTGGCTTGGCATTCCGATTAATAATTCTGAATGACCTGATAAACCCAACCAACATGCTAGATTGACATTCTGATTTCTTGATAGACTGATAAACCTAGCTATGGGTTTGATTTTCTATGGAATCAATGGACAAAATGGAAAAAATATGAACCTTGCCTATGGTAGTCATGTGAAGCTGGAACATATTCATGAAAATAAGTATTGGGATTCTATGCATACTTTCCTTTTTTATTTTGAATATGCGCTTTGGTTATGCAACTTAATTCCTGTTATGGAATTCTTTACTTGATATGGATATGGTATGGATGATTTATTTGTCTATTTTTGTAGGTAACATTTGCATGCAAATAATTAAAGATAATTGTGGACATTGTTTCTCAAAGATATCCATCACATGTAAGCTGTAAAGGATGAAGATATCAACAAGACAACCTTCAGAACCATATATGGTCATTATGAGTTTGTAGTGGCACCATTTGGATTATCAAATGCACTAGATACTTTTATGTTCTTAAAGAATGGCATATTTAGTTAGTGTTAGGATATTTAAACACTTAGGAGTTAGTTAAGATCAACTTGTGTAATATATCCGTTAGGTAAAAGTGTGTTTCTTTAGTATGCATTAGTATGCATTTGTAAATATTCTAATCCGACGGTCACGATATGTTCTAGACATAGAGTGATCCGATGGTTCAACTTATCTTAGATCATACCTACCATTGATCCATGGCTTAACACCCGATTGGTCCATGATATTTATTTAAAGAGCATGGAAGGTCCTTGGCTAGTTGATCGATTATGAGAAGCTCATGTAAATTTCTTTTTTTTGCATAATAAATTGCTCCAAGTAGCTATTTGGCTGGGGTCATGGAGTGTTTCCCTCTCGAGGGTTTTAACCACGTGACAAACATCGGTGTATTGATCTGTGATATTTTTGTGTGAAGTGGTTGTTCTAGGTGTTCAGTCTTTTGGGAGTACCCTGTGTACCCAGACATGGTATCAGAGCGTTTATGAATAGCCGCTTTCGATTTTGATTAAGATCTGGAACCGGTGTTGCTGAAACTTTGAAAGGGTTTCTGGTTTTAGAGTTTTTGTGCATTTGTGGCCCATGGGAGATGTTCCATTGCATCCAGAGCATCATTTCCATTGGGAAATATTTTTTGTTTCATCGAAAACCATTTTCGTTTGGTCCAGAAACACCCATTTCGGCAAATCTGAAGGTATAATGTTACAGTGACAGATTTGTTTAATTTTTTTTTAAATCTCTCATATTTTATCAGTTTTATCAGTTTTATTATTATATCTTTATTGTTTTAGTCTCAAACTATTGCTTTCCTTGGGTGTGTACTCTTTTTGCCGTGCACCTTGTGCGATCGCGACGAATTAGAAACAGAAAGGGAAAGTTTTTTTCTTGTCTTCTTGGCTACGTATGCTCTTTGCCGTGCAGCTTGTGTGATCACGACAAATAAAAAACATCGAGAAAAATTGAAAACGTAGACTTTTTGGGTAAGCTAACCAAGATCTAACCCCATTGTGTGGATTTTTTTTTTAATTTGACGAAAAAAAGACAAGCACAGAGAACGAGAGAGAAGAGTAAAAAAAAAAAGTCTCATTCCTCTTTACATTCTTTTACGTACCTTTTAAACTTAACTCACTTGGTCCAAAGTTGCTTTATTCCTTAATAGGTCTTGAGTTCAAATCTTATTAAACTACTTTTTAGTGCATGCTATTTCTATTTTCAAGTTACTTTATTGTAAAAGTGCATCTCACTTAAATAAAATAAAATAAAAAGTGAGTCACTTAAGTCTTTTAATTTATTGCCCCACTATTTAAAGTAACATTATTGTAAAAGTGAACATCACTTATTCTACAAAAGTGACTCACTTAAAAACAACTTAATTGTAAAGTGATTGTCAAAGGTTGATCTTGGGAAGAGGGGAGTTCTTTTTTTAGTTGGTCAAGTTAATATTTTTCACGTCACTATTGGGGACATCTTCAACATTTTCTTTGATCAAGCATAACTTCATCATCTAGAATCAGTTTTTAGTGCCATTTTTTTAAAAACCTCATATTTTTTCGAGTTCTTTGCATCTAGATAGTCAGTTTCTATTATTTCAGCCATTATTTTATAGTATGGCCACCTCTTGTGATATTATACTTACAAGTTCTAACTATTTCTCATGAAAATCTCGTATGGAGGATGTTTTGCGAAGTAGGGGAATTTTCAGGATAACCTCAGGGAATGAAACAGAACCCACTGATGATGATAATAAAATTCAATCGGAAAATATATGTGATGAATCTCATGGATTTATTGGGATGTCAATATCTACTGATTTACGATTCCACATATCTGGAATTGATGAACCTGATAAAGCTTGAGAAAAGTTGGAATCTGTGTTTGGTAAACACAATGAAATTCAGGGTCATCAACTTGAGAATGAGTTGATTTCCTTGAATCCAAATGATTTTTCATGCATTCAATACTATTTATGTA